>JANJEY010000235.1:35410854-35420928 GCA_024703695.1 Erythroxylum cataractarum
ACAAACTTCACATACGAACTTACTTATTTCATACTTTTTATATTTCTAAAATTAAGTTAAAGATCGGGGTCCAACATTCTAGCCACCTCTCTTTATTTTTTTGGTTTCCTTTATATACGTTTTGATCCCCCTAGGGCTCTATTTAGGGTTTCCTCACTTGTTTTATATTCCAAAAATAACCCCAAATCATCACAAATACAAAAATTTCACAACTTAAAATTTTGGCATTGCACGATCGTGATTGTGCACAATTGTGCACTTTTTCTATCTGCATGTTTTATCGTGATTCTGCACAATTTGTACTATCATGCACAATTTGCATGACCATGAAAGAAGGTCTCCAATAGCTTAAGCTTCCATCTTACATAATCATGATAGACCTCTTCCTCCAACTTATTCTTCAACTTTTCTTTAAGTTCCCTATCTCAACTCACCATCCAAGCACATTAAACACAAATACTAACATACAAATCTAGGTCCTAACACACATGATTATTACCTAAGAAAACACCTATTAACACATTCTAAAACCTAAAAAATACACTATAAATCACACCTATCATATATATACAAATATAAGTAGCCAAAAATGAAAGATATATAATATCAAGATAACAACTACAATATTGAGAATATTTAGGATACCAATTGACTACTAAAAAGTAGACTTTTGAATTGTTTTTTTTAGCTACGAGTTGGAAATTGTAGCTAAAGATTAATATTTGGAAACAATTTTGAAATTTATCACCAAAGATGGACCTTTAGTTAAGTAGCCTATTGGCTACGTTTCTTTTAGCGACGATTTGAAAATCTTAGCTAAAGTGCAAACTTTTGGCTACGTTTTTAGAATTTTAGTTTAAAATCTCACTTTTGGCTATGCTTTTCAAAATCGTAAATTGTAACTAAAAGTCGTTTATAATAATGTCAAAAACTTATTGTAGATTTATTTAATATAAGTATACAGTATCTCAAACAAATAATAAAATAATGAAAAGAGTATTGTCTCATAAGGATTGTGTTTATTAATTGCAAAAATTAATCTAATAACAAATATGAATAATAAAAAGAAGTAATTAAATAAAAATATTTTTCATATTAAACAAATCTAGGACTTCCTATTTCACAAAGATTAATCCCACTTGACTTGTTTAGTATAATCAATTAACCACTACTCCCTGTGATAACTATGAACTTATGAAATGCATAAAGTTAAGAAATTTATAGTAGTACATACAATTTCATAAATATGTCTATCTTATGAAAATAATATGATATTTCAATTATTACCTTTTAGTCTTATGTTGAATTATAAGGCATGCAATTCTTGATCTGACAAGCACAAACATTAGTCATAAAATGAAATAGTAAATGTATAATTGGAATAAACATCAATTTAATTCAAATTAGGCAAGTTCAAGTATTCATAATCTAACTACATTATAGTCCTAAAAAATATAACATCAAAAAATTAAATAATAAATTAAACGTGGGTTAAGTCATGATTTAGGAGAGAAAAACTATGAAATGAAGTGTAAGATCAAATAATTAAATAATAAATCAAACATGCATTAAATCACACTTTTAGCTACGTTTTTCAAAATCATAGCCTAGAAATTGTACTTAAAAGTTACACTTTTGGCTACGTTTTCTAAAATCATAGACAAAAGTGTAATTTTTTTGAAATCGTAGCTAAATGTTGCACTTTTGGCTACATTTTTCAAAATCCTAGCTAAAATTCACAAATCCTTCAATTACAATTAAAAACATTTGATGCTTATTCTTTTAGCTATGAATATCTTTTCATAGCCAAATGCTTTTAGCTATGAAATTATTTTTATAGCTAATTTAGAAACCCAAACATAAGCAAAAATTTAACACTTCATATTTTTATGTATAATTAATTCTTGTACACGTTCAGTTACAAATTTGTCAAAAATAACTCTTTGTTCATCATATTCAAGTATTATGAATTTATTAACTTTCACTTGATCATTTTGTGACTGAACATCATATTCATAAAAAATCAATTTTAACAATATTTATAATGATTCTAAATCTAAAAATAAGTTTTTCTAATAACAATCTAATTTCAAAAATTTATAAAACTATAAACTCAAAATTAATTAATATTAAATTTATACTTTTTATTTTTCTCTTTTAAAATATATGATTTGGCAATTTTTATGATGTTACAAAATTTTGAAATAAGTTTAACATCAAGCTTGTAATTCTCATTATATTCAAAGCATAATGACAATTGAATTTTTGGTGTATCTAGATTTGACAAGGCTACAGTTTTTGAAAATCGTCACCAAAGGATCAATATTTGACAAAATCACCCTCCCATTGGCTACGCTTTTGCCAAATCATAGCCTATTATATTAAAACTCCATTCTTCTATTTTCTTGTCTTAGCTACAAAAATATTTTCATAGCCAAAAGTTTTTACCTACAAAATAGTTTGTAACTAAAGGTTATATCTATAGTTTTATCTATGAAAATGACGTCGTTTTTTTATAATTAAAACCTAATTATCAAGAAGTCACGATTTTGTTTGCGTCCTGCGTAATCCTCCTTGCGTTTTGTTATCATCCTTATGTTCTTATAGCTGTGCCAGTGGTTCATCTTTGTCTTCGATGTTCATTAGTCTTTGTCTTCATCCGCACGAGAGTTCTTCTTCTCCTAGTAATTCATCTAGCTTATTACTTGACATTATTCTCAGATGGTGGGAATTTTTGTTTGTTTGGTACCCTTTCAAATGATTTCTTAATGTTCCACTTCTTGAAGTTTAGTATGGTGGTTTCCTGACTTGCATTAGGTCTAACTAGTTTAGTTTCTATTACCTTCAACTTTCCATGTTTGTTTAACTTGATATCTATCATTTGTTGCACATCTAACTTTTAATCATATTATCAACTTCTTGTCACATTTATAGCTCTTCTTTTTCATTTTTATTGGCTGTAATGATTTACATAAAATATTAGTAGTTTTATAGTTCTTCTTTCAATTCTTTCTTTGTTGAAAGAATATTTTCTTCCAAGTTTAGGATAAGTAACTGTTGCATATATATTAGAAGCTAAGATTAACAATGGATTCCATTACACTTTCTTCTGATATAAAGTTTTTCCTTTCATTGTGAATGTTACTCATCATTCAATTGTCTTCTAACACCTTCTTATCCTTAAAGTATCATCGCTATGTTGGCTCCTCTATGTACGCCTTTCTAATCATGGGTTTTCCCTAAGATTTAGGCCTTTTAGAGTTACTAAAAAGGAAGAGAAAAGTGGTGATAAATCAGAAGATACACTTCAGACCACCATTAAAAAAAGAAAGAAGGTCCTTGTCTTGCAAAGAAAATTGCTTCAAAAAGTGATGTCTTATGTTGTTGATTGCTGAGTTTTATCTACTTGTTGCTTGTTAAATGTGGATTTCAGGTTCTTCAGTTTATGGGCCAGTGTGTTTCTTATGGTTTTGAAAATTCTCGTGATGTTAGGAATTGGATGTTTATAAGTGCTTTATTTTAACTGTTTAGTATTGGAATGGTCCGTACTAAATTCTTGATGCATCAACTTAGTTAGACTGAGAGAGAGAGTTCTTGATAGGCCTATTATAGATGACCTTATTTCTATGCGAAATCCTTTCATTATGGAGTACAAAGATTCATGGATTAAGATGGTATACAAATGCGACTATTTGAATCTTTGTTACTTGATGCTACCTATTGTGGTTCTCTCATTTTTAATTTTCTATCTACTGTGAGATTTTGATAGTTGTAGAGTTGTTCGATACTTACATGGATCAGTCATATGGAGTGCTCAGAATTCTCTTTCTAATTGGACAAAGTTTTTATGACTTTTCAATTTCCATTTTTTCTCTTATGATTTTTTATATTACTTGTGCAGATCCTTTTACAAATTTACTTCTTAAAGTTTGCATCATCATATGATCTTGGGGCATAGAGATATTTAAGTATTGATATGCAAAACGAGATATAATTTATTTTTTTCTACATATCACAACTACAACCTTGCTGTCATATAGGGCAGAAGATATATATATAAAAAAAGCAAATGATGTTCATTTTCTTAAGGAAGCATTTTAAGTTTTATCACATTGCTATTCTAGAGACTTGCACTTAAGGTTTATAGGTTAGAAAAGAAGTTCTGATACTTTTAACTCATTTATTATAATGAAACTCTATTGGTTTAACTCCTAGTGGCATTTGATTACTATTAACCACACACTTCATCATGATGTCAAAGTATGTACACATAAACAATAACTAATATCTTTTGAATGGTTTTTTCACTGATGGTGTTCCACCATTTACATAGTGCTCAAATATACATTTGACCAAAGTTTATGACTTATGTTCAAGTGGAAGTCATTTATTATTAAAGATGTGAGATCACTTATTAATCTATGGCATATGTTCTAGATTTTATTAACCTTTAAGGCTGAGTGGCAAACTTAAAATTTGCATGTGCAGGGGATTTTTGACTCGCTAAAAAATTAAGTTTGATAACCTTTACTTCTTCTATGAATATTTTGGTAATTGCATATAACTTCATATAATTTTTCGTTTCCTTGTTTAATTGTACACTCTGCTTCCATATTGATTATTTCATTTAAGAACTTCTCGTTGTTGGATTCAAAATTTGAGCTTAAAGTGAAAATTTTAAAATTCATTGACGACATTGCTTCTAGATTTAAGCTATCAAACGATCCTCGAATCACATATGGGTTATGTTGTTTTTAGATTACCTAAAAAAAATAATTACAACTATGATATGTTTTCTATTCTATTGTGTTTTCATAATAAAACTGTTAACATAAATTCATCGTGAAATTTTGAAAAGGAAGATATTTTTTATACCAAAAGTGATCTCTGATTGCATGTATCTGGTAGAATCCTCCTTGCTGAATAACAAATATGTTCACTAAAGTCTAATCACCATTTGCTTTTAATGGTCGATCTTCTTCTTCAAGGTTTTTAGTCTCATTTGACTTAACTCTCTTTCTTTATTCTCTACATCTTATTTTTTTGTTAAGAAGCTATTAGATGAATATTTAATTATATATACTGTGTGTTGTGTAAAGGTTGCTCGAATCTTTTAAAAAATGTAGATGAAAATGGAAGTGGTGGCGATATACCAACGGTCTATACAGGATTAGGAAAATCGATAGTTTTGAACAATCTATATGTATTTTAGAAATAATTTGTATCAAGGATCAATATTAGTTCAATAACAAAGTTGAAGTTGTTTCAAATTGATTTATTAATTCAATTATCATTTCTATGATTTAATTTAATTTTTCTCTTCGTAATCTTTTTTTATTTAAAACCCTCCTCATTGTTTATTTAATTTAACACAACTACTAACTGTTGGACTACTTATAGGAATGATCCAACTCACCACCTGCTACAATTTTTTTGCAAGAATTGATTTTAATTTGGTTACAAACAATAACCATTTAGAATGAGGATCAACCATTTAGCCTTTCCAAAACATTATGGAATGAGGACAATTTCGTAATTAATTTTTGTCTAAAATAATATGGTATTGGCTTTGTTTTAAGATATCCTAATGTCCCTTACTCAAATAAAGGTGGGGAATTCCATTATCATAGATGTACAACTCTTAGACTTTAATAATTAATGAAATATTTTTGTATGAAGTGTTGGTATATTTCGTATAAAGTAATGATATTTTTGTATGTGGTGAAGGTATTTTTCATATAGAAAAAGTTTTTTTAATAGACTATCTTTTAGGAGAGAGAAAATAAAGACATTTAAATTCATAGAAATCATTAAAATAGAAGTAAATTAGTAAAATAACAAACATATATGATAAAAACTTACCTACAAATAAAACCCCAGTAAACCCATGTATAAGATGAATTTTCCTAACAAAGGATTAAATCTAGCTAAGAAAGTTGATATTTCACTGGAAAAATTGTATTCGTGTAGAAAAGTGAAAACATTAAGGAATATCCTAAGCATACCTTTTTTCCTAAGAGTGGTGGTATTTCTTCTTTAAAGGAGGCACTCTAAATTGAGTTAAGGTACTTTTGAGATGGATGGGAACCCCGAGCCTTGGGAACCCATTTCTGAGGATGCTGGTGTGGTTTCTTGCATGTAAAGAAGTTATGGCCAAAGTGACGACACACACAGCAATAGGAAAGGAAGGTCTCATAAACCACCGATTGAGTGAAACTTGTATCATCAGGTAGTTTAACTTCGAAGCTAGTAACAGGAGGGTTGGAGACGTCCACCTCCACTAGCAACCGGGCATAACCAACACGGGCTCTCTGGGTGGTGACAAGATTAGAACAAATGGGTTTACCCACCATGGATCCAAGTTTGGATAAACTCTTTTCCGTCCAAAGATCCAACGGCACATTTGGTAACTTAATCCAGAGGGGCAGAGCCATAAAATCCTTAAAGTTAAATGCAAAACCAGGAGCCAACGGTTTGAGCATCAAAGTTTTGCCAAACGACATATACGGTCCCCCTGCCAAAACGGTAGTACGACCTTGATCCAATTCAAAGCGAAAAACCAGCCATCCACCTTCATGTGGAATCAGCTTACATTCTACTCCCCACTGGGACATTAGAGTTTCTACAGCCTTCATACCTGGGAAACGACCTGTAAGTACACCCACCAAACAATAATCCCATTCCTGTTCTAAATCCAGTCTATCCTCTGTAGAAATGGTAACCACCTTCTGGGCAGGAATATACGCCAATCGCATCCCCTGATTCAAGTCCCGATTATTTTTAAACAGACTAGCAAAAGAAGCCTTGCCAGAGGCTACACTCGTGGGAGCCGGTTCGCTTGGAACTGGTTCGTTTGGATCAGGAGGCCCCAAGCCCACCACAGGACTTTCAGCCGGGGGTGGAGTAAGCGAGCCCTCCATAATGTCATCCTGTTTCTCTCCGTCAGAATCAGCATTTACCGTAGTCGCATGGCTAGCCATTCCAGTATCCTCTTCCTCAGAATCCTCGTCAGTGGAGGACGAAGAAACGGCTTTCGTAAGGATTTCATTTAAAATGCCCTTACCCGATTTCAACGAAATACCCGATTTTTTCTGGGCTACCGCACGCACAGTGGAACTTGCGGTGACCAATTTAACGCCGATAGACGGGACTGAAGGACCACCCACCGGCGACTGACCAGAGAGGGAGGACTCATCCTCAACCACCTTAACACCAGAGTCCTTGGGTTTCTTACGCACCATGGGACCTACCCCAGAAGAGTGTCACGCCCGTCTTAGAGAAAGACGAGTGCGGTTGAAACTCCCCGAGTCAAAAATTTCAACTCCCGCCAAAAAGATACACCCCAATAGTAATGCACGACACCAAGGATGGAAGAATCGAAACGAGCAGAATGCCAGTGCGTATAGAAAACCTACCGACGAAGGAAATATCGTGGGCGTAATCCAGGATACGAAAATCCTAGAGAGAGACACTCTCAACGCTCACTTGAGTTAAGGTACTTTTGAATATAAGGGATGGTATTTTTCCTACATATTAATAGTAGTTTTTATGACATTGCTAATATTTCTTGTTTAAAATGGTTTTTTGTATGTTATTTAAATATTAGAGTACAAGTGGTACTTTTTGTGTGGATTTATGACATTGATTATATTAAATAATGATATTCTTCAAATGTAATAATGATAGTTTTATACTTACTTATGTATATATATATATAGTTTTTTTTAATGAAATGATGGTATTTTTATAGTGTTATGATATTCTTACCCTAAGAAACTCTATTGAAACTTTTAAGGAACATCACTCATTGAGCAAGCAAAAGTCTATAATTCATTGACTCAAAGATGGGGATAGGAACTCCAAGTTCTTCTACATATCACTTCTTTTAAGGAGAAATTCAAACAGAATAACATATCTTTTGAAGGAGGATGGTAAAATCATTAATGATCAAATAAGTCCTTTAAATATTACCTTTGAATACATTCAAAATACTCTGAATACATCTACTATGAACACTTCTTCAATAAGTATCTAAATTCCTTCATTCCTAATTTACTTTACAAGTAATATAGTGAATTCCTAATTAGTATTTTATTGGTGAAGGATGTAAAAAGAATATTATTTAGCTTCATCCCTAACAAAGCTCCTGATCCTAATGTATTTAATCTATGTTTCTTCTAAAAGGCATGAATACTCTGAAACCCCAAGTAAGCAAGGCAATGTTCAAATTCTTTTCCAATTGTAGGATGTTGAAAGTTTGGAACAAAACATACATTTACCTGATACCCAAGATAGCTAATCCCTCTTCTATAAAAGACTTTAGACCCATAACTTATTATAAAACCTTTTATAAGTTAACTTTCAAACTCCTGGATTTAAAAAGGAAGTTATCTTACCTTCTATTATTAATTCCTCAAAAGAAACTTTCATAGATGGAAAATTTATAGGTGATAACATCACGCTTGTGTAAAAGTTTTTGAAGAATTATTACTTAAAAGGGTATGGATAGAATTATGCTATAGGGATTGATTTCCATAAGGAATTTGATTTAGTAGTATGGGGCTTCATCATTCACTCCCTAAAAGCTTTTGGATTCTTTACATTATTCATGTCATAAATTGGTTAATGCATCACTATCCCTTCATTCAAATTTCTCATAAATGAAAAAGCCTAGCATATATTGAAAGGTGTAAGAGGAATAAGATTTAAAAAATCCCCTTTCCTTATATTTGTTTACCATATATATAAAAGTTCTCTCTATGATTATTTCTCACAACATTAGATTGAACAATTTCAACAACTTCATATTCCACTGATCATTTAGTGATGATCTACTCATCTTTAGAGGTGTTAATCTTTACTCTATAACTTATCTAACTAATTCTCTTAACATATTAAACAATATTTTTGTTATGAGCATCAATAGGGATAGAAATCACCTTATGGTTTTAGTTGATACATAATGTTTTTCACATTACTTTATAGAGTTATCTGGTTTGGGACTTAATTCCCATCCTTTCAATTATTTAAAGTTCTAATAACCAATAGGAGAATTACATATTTAGACTATGAACCTCTATTATATGGTGAGAAAAATAATAGGACTAGGGATGACAATGGGTTGGGTCGAGCCAGGGCTACTCATGGTCTAACCTGACCCTATCCCACCCCCTGCACATGTGTAACATCCCATCACCGATGGGAAGGGTAATTTGGTAAATTGGGACAGGTTAGGCGAGAGCAAATAGATCTCAGCATGAACATGCATCACGTAGCCTCTATAATTATATAAATGGTAATTTTTACACATGCACATGATTGTACATGCATTCATGACATTTCTCGGCATGTGAGCCTAAATGTAATTTTTTGTGATTCATTGGATTTTTTTGATTGAAAAATTGATTTGGAGTGGTTTATGTGTGTTTTATATTTTTAGGAAATTTCAGGAATTTTCCTGTAATTTTTCGAGAAAATTTTCGGGCCGAAAAAATCAACAAGTGGCGGACTGATTGGTTTTTGGTACCGAAAATTTCTGTCTAATGACACTGGATTTTTGGTGTATTAATTTGGGATTGTTTTAAGAGCCATTGGATTTGGATGAGTTAAAGATTAATTGGTCTTGGGTTCTTTGATTAAATGGTTAATTGGTGTCTTGTCTTTTTCTCCATAAGGACAAGTGTCCTCATTCATTTAATTTATTTGTCTTTTTCCCTTCATGGATTCTCGGTTTTTCTCCTTAATGCATTAGAAAATTACCTTGAAGGTTGAATAAGATTACTTGGAAAGTGAAAAACATCCTCCATTCGTAGGTGCTTTACTCTCCTCCTTCGATTATTTCTTACCCATCCCATACAAGAAGCTCTCCTTGCTACTTTCTTGTCTCTCTTTATTCTCAACCAAGGCTTAACTTAAGCCTTGTGAAGATGATGAATTGTGTGTGTTGGGGTGATAGCCATGGGTGTTGGTGAGAGGTAGAGAAGTTTGAAGTGTTGGTGAATTGAAGAGCTTGAAGCTTGTTTAGGTAAGAACTTGTTTTGTGTTCTTTCCTTAGTAGGTAGAAGCATTTATTGT
>JANJEY010000235.1:35635452-35647760 GCA_024703695.1 Erythroxylum cataractarum
GACCAAGCTTAGGATATTTATATAAACAAATGAGAATAAGACTAAGTAGGCAAGTGACATGTGTCACTTGCCACTTGTCCCGATTTAAAGCATTCTTCAGGTCTTTTTCCAAATACAATCTAATTTCTACTCCAAATTCCAATGGCTCAACATTCAAAAATCCTCAAATTATATTTCAAAATTTTCCAGTGCCATTGGACAGTCATTTTCAGTACCAAAATTCAAACCAGTCTGTCACTTGTCAATTTTTCCGGTCCGGAAAAGGATCCCGAAAAATTTTCAAAAAAATTTCTAAATGTCTCCAAAAATGTAAAACGCACATAAATCACTCCAATTTATTTTTTAAATACAAATAACACATTTTCACAATAAACACATATGCCGGAAAATGTCATGAATGCATGTACAATCATGTGCATTTACGAAAATTACAATTTATGCATATATGGAGGTCATACTAGGCATGACTACGCCGAGATACGTTTACACATTCATAACTCATTTCAATTTAATTTTGCCCTTCCTATTGGTGATGAGATGTTACAGGTTCTCTAAAATTCCTTCTAATAGTTAAGCTCTTTTTAGCTTCCATAATTAACTTATCTTCTTGCATAGAACTTAAAGAAGAAGAAATGATAATAGGATAAGTACTATTTTCTCTTTAATATGTATAATGCAAGTGAGAAGGTAACCACCTTAAATCATATCTAGATATTTTATATATAGATAGTAGCAATTTAGGTTTTCCTCCTTCTAATTCCTAAAAAATATGGGAAGTCAGGATCTATATCTCTCTCCTTCCAACCAAAAAGCACACTTAACAAGGTTAAGATCCTCCTCTTTTGCATTAACTCCTAAATCTAAACATGTTTCTAAAGGGTAACTATAAATAACTTTAAGTAATTCATTATGCACAATAGAATCAATAATGTCCATCTTATACTAAGTATCATCAAAGACAAACCATTTTAAGGTTTTGAAAATGTTGAAGTCCTCCTTTTCATTACTTATGCTCAACATAATTTAATTTCCTTCCAATAGTTATAGACAATATCCATAGGATAACAAGAACCTTAATGTCACATTTCATGTCCATTATCAACAAAATTGCAAGGAAAAATAGTTTTTATATTTTAATAAGTCTTTCAATACCCCCAATTAGGTATCTAAAGAACTTATTAGCTAGTTAGAGTGACACAATTACTTGGTTAAGTTTTCTTATTTTAAGCTTCTGAAAAGAGATAAAGGCATAAGGTTAGTATTAATGTTGGAAACATTAAAATGACATAAAATAACAAAAAATTCTAGATCCTTTAACTTTGGAGGTAGTTTGTTTTTCCAAAGTGCACAACACTCCTTGGTTAAAGGTACTACAATATACTCTTCAAACTTATTTTTATTGAAGATGATTTCTTTAAAAAATATTGCATAAGATGAAATATGGGCTAATTTTTTAGAAAAAGGGATGTTACTGTGCAATTTTTCAAAAATATATAAGAATTTCTTGAATTTGTCTTTATCCTTCGTTTTTTTCCATCCTTTAAAGGTATGGAATGAGTGGCACTTTGTACTTGAAAATAGGTTGATGCACCAATATTGTTGTTTGACTTTTAAACTTTAATCACCTCATCCTCTTCCTTAGGCTTATTTGAATTTTTTTCACTTTCTTTTCTTTAGTGGCTACAACATCAAGTGTTTTATCATACCTTAGTATGATAGTTATCAAACCTCTTGTAGGTTTATTTTTATGTTACTAAGAAGCTTGCCTTAACCTTTTTTACCTATCATATGGGAAAAGTAGTTTGCTTACATCACCAATTTGTGAATCGATGAAGAATTTGACTAAATCATCTTATTAAGTTGACCAATATAAGATTTAAGTTAATTTAAGTTATCCAATTATGCATTAATGGAAGAGACATATCGCTTAAGCATGTCTTTTATCCTATTGTTTTGTAAAGAAGGTGGTTGTTGAAATTGAGGTCTTTGTTATAAATTTAGAGATCTCATAAGTCTCCTACTCTAGTTCCTTGCTCATTCTAAAAAAAATTGGCTAATGTCTCCAACCAAGGTGATAATTATTAACAACTAGTTTTCCCCTATAAGCATCTATGAAGTTTACATCTTTATAGTAATTTGAGGTAGACTCCATATTCATACATACATAAGAGGATGCACATACATATCACACTAATGACGTACATCCTTATTACTCATGCCTCTGTTCAACAAGATCTTTATCTGTTTAAAAATATCCGGTACTTGCAATATCAAGTTTGAAGATGCTTAAATCTCATATAGAGAATTTTTATTTTCTTTTTTAACTTTATTTGATGAATTTTTGGCCAAGGTTTTAATAATTTCCTTGAGAAATAGTTCTTTAACAACAATGTCAACCAAAGTCAGATATGTGAGAGTAAGACCTTTATAAAAAAAATACATAACTAGTTATAAGGAATATATTGATGGTGTTGGCATTAGTAAATAAGTTATCTATATATCTTCCAAGTTTTATGGATTGTTTCCTCCTCTTTTTATGCAAAACTTATAAATTTATCCTAAGCTTGATAGTCTTATGTGGATGAAAGAATCGTAGCTTAAAGGCAACATATAGATGGTCCCAATTATCAAAAGAGTCCACATAAATTGAAAGCAACCACTTCCATGATCGATCTCTCACACAATAAGGATCTTATATGCAACTCATCTTTAATAAGACCATTCAATAGAGTTGTCTAGTTCATAGAGTAAAACTCTTTAATGAAGGTGATAATGTCCTCCCCAAGTAATCCACTAAAAGATTTTATGAAAGGTAATTAAATTATTTAACTAAATAATAATTCTTATCCAAATAATAAAATTAAATTAAACAATAATTTATGAAAGGTGAAAATGCTAGGGCTTTGAGGTTACATAGCAACACATTTTATGACATTTACTTCAAAGAAATTTCGTAGCTTATTAACTCAACTATTAAATCATCACCCACCTCAATTCCTTTCGCTAGAAGCTTGGATAAATGGCCTTTCCTTTCACTTCATTTCCTCTCTTAACCTTCATCAAACATAAAATCCCATAGGGAACATAAATTGGCCATTCTAAAGGGATGAAAACATGAAAAATAACCCATCTAACCTTACCCATACCATACCTAAGCTATTTTCACTAAAACCCAATCATAATTCTAAAAGAATTCACATTTCTTACCTTAGAGAGAGAGACCCACGAAATTCCCTCTTCTTGGCTTTGATGGAGACTTGATCTTTTCCTTCTCTTTCCCTTCTCAAGGAACTCTCCACCTCTTCTCTAAAGCAAGACATAAAGAAACCCTAACCTTTCTTCTTCTTCTTCTTCTTCTTCTTCTTCTTCTTCTTCTTCTCCTTCTTCTTCTTCTTCTTCTCTTTCTTCTTCTTCTTTTTCTTCTATACGAAACTCTCCCTCTCTTTTGCTCCTTCTAGAATTTTCGTAAGTCATCCTTCCTAATGACTTAACTCATTTGCTTTATAATTAAAATCTAGCCTTAAAACGACGTAGTTTTAACTCATTCTCTTAAGACAAGCAATTTTTGTCTCTTCTTCCCACACCTACGACTACAACTCACTACCTCTCTTCCTTTTCATTTTAATTTCCTTTCTTTTTGTTTTACTCAAATTCAAATGACCAAACTAGCCCTCCTTAAAAGCCTTTGGTCCTTAAAACATAGGTGATCTACCCAAAATGCCCTTACACCATCTTATTCCTTTTAATCTTTAATAACATACTCCACTCAAACTTAAACTAATTCCATCATTTAATTTCCATTTCTTTAAGCACTAACACCTCAAAATAATTTAGACAATACCTCAAAATAATTTAGACATGCTTAATTAAATAAAAAAATTCAGGGGCCCAACATTTCTCCCGTTTTCTATATTGAACATTGTTTGAAGATCCATGTTATTCATTTATATCCTTGTGATCGGTAGATAAATGTTTAATCAGTGGAGTTTTCAAGAAAATAGAAAGGAAGCTATAAAAATCTTTGACTTGTGTACCTTTTTCATGGATAATCTACCTCTCTGGCTAGAATCCAAAATATCCATAGTCCTTTAAGAAAATCAAAACCCTGAGGAGTTGAAATCAAATTAACCATACCCAAAATGACTATAGAGTTCGGTTAAAGAATGGATTCAAGAAAAGATATAAAGTATGGAATTCACAATTGACGTGAATACTTTTACTTGAGTTGGGATCTCCCTCACCGGTTTGTCTCTAAAAAGCTAAGCCCTCAGAGAGTCTTCTCCCTCCCCTAAAAATAAAGAAAGATCTTAATGAAACACAAAATGCCCTAATCACTAAAGGTGTCTGAGGTGGAGTCTGCTACATGAGATGAGTACTTACTTAAGTGAAGAACCAAGTAGGAGATGATCTATGGAGCCACTACAAGCATCACCATCAGAGTGTCGTCTCCCATCCTCCCAAATCAAGTAAGAGTCGAAGATTCAAGAAAGGCAAAGATCGTTATACCCTAAATGTTAAACGATTTGCCTTTATTTTATTGAACGTCGCCTTTTTTTTTCTATTTTAGATGCACTCAGTGAACCAAGTGGGTCTATCCCACGTGGGAGAGATCCTCTCCTGATGTAATCTTCTCTATTATTTAATGAATTTTTTTAATTTCTTAAAAAAAACTTTTGTACATGTTCCACATCACATTGCATATCTTGCAAACTTCACAAATTTTTAGCAATGTTCATGCATTGTCAGTGAGATAAAGCTAGTCAAATTGTCACCCCAATTTCTCTATATAATCAAAGGAAGCTATATTACTTGAATAAGTTTACAACCTATCCTTTAGGTTCAAAACAATCTGTTTTATGAAGCATTTCGGATAGAGAGTGTAGGATCTTGCATTATACCTTTGGATATAAGATCCACTATAAGAAAAATGTCACTTAGCGACAAAAATTACCAATGAAACTCTTTAAGATTCCTTTGGGAAGACATAATGACGATGGAATTAACCGACAAACAAAGGCATTGTAAAAATGAGGTAATAATTTTTGACGAATAATAGAATGTCTATTGGTAAATTTAATGATGGGTATTTCATGTAATCGTTGGTGAATATACCAATGGTTGTTTGTTCAGTGGACCATTGGTAAATTTACAAACGGTCAAGATTTTTCATTTGGCATATTTACAAACGATATTGGTTATTTCGTCGGTAACTTTATTACAACATTACTGACAGTTATGATTGTTCTATCGATGAGTATACCGATGGTTTTTATGTGGTAAATCCTATTAGTAAAGTTCTGACAGGTTGTCGACGGTTTGTTGTGTTCCGTTGGTAAATATAATAGATTTTACCGACGTACATGTATCTTCTGTCGGAAAATATTTTTAAAAATCTTGACATTAAATTTTATTTCATAATTTTATGTTTAATGAATAATTTCAATAGTTATGAATTATCTGTGTATAATATTTTGATTTGTTTATACATTTCATTTGTTTAAATAGAAAGTTGATTGATGATATAAAGTTAAAATAATCTTAATTGATAATAAAAACATTAATTGTACATAATAAGTAATTGTAATTCAAATGAAATGACTATAAGTGGTGACTGCGGATGCTTTGATATCTATGATGTGGTCCTACCCCTCCCATTCAACTCATTCATCTCATTATGGAGCTGAGCTATGTACTACATCGACTGTTGCAACTAAGTTGCCAATATCTTCACTCTGCTCCAAAGCTCATTAACTTCATTAGTTGTTGACCGTCTACTAGATGTTGTTGTACTGGACGTGCAGGATTGCGAATAACATGTTTTTGCAAATGAACCTAAGCTAAAGATCCCTCCATAATGGTCCCTACTACCCACTGTATCAAGATATATCTTACTCTCATCAACAACTTCAAAGTGCTGAGGTTGTCATTGAATCGTTTATTGTATTTGGTTATATTAGGAGGCAATGTTTATATTAGTAAGTGATAATTATTAAGAATTAATATTAAAGCATAAATTTCACATACGTAAGTTCTCTACATTGGGTGTTGATGAATGTCACACCGTTATGCTTCTTAGTGTGAGTGTGCAAAAAAGAGCTGATGAGGTGTAGGCCTCATGCCTTTAGGCTTTTCCTACAAAAGAATAAATTGTTATAAGTCAATTAGAATTTATAAAAATTTTAGTGGAATTTTCTCTATTTTATGATATTTACCCCTTGTTGAACAAAGAAATTTACTTAACAACACAACCATATATGACATCAAATATTTTTAACATTAACATTATCATTCTTCATAATACATATATTTTCATTCTAAAATTCACACATCAATTTAAATTGATATACAACAAAGTAAAAAAAATCAGAATATAAATATGAAGTGTAAATACTTACAAGTCTCTCTACATGCTCGTGGTGAGTAATAGATCCTCCCGTATGTATGGGAAGACTCTCTCCCCCTGGTCCTTCACGTATGTTGGTGGAATTATGCTCTGAAATGGACATTGCCTCAGGTGATGTCCAATATTGCTACCAACGACTCCATATTTGTTCAGAAATATAAGGCAATCATACACCGATCTTGTGTATCATACCAATAAAGTCTGGATAACATGTACGTGCTTATCTCTCCCATACTTTATTAATGACTGCATCAAATTCATAATCCAAAAAAAAATCTTTTTGAAATAAAAGGAAAAAATTTGATAAATACTTATAATGTAATAATATTTATCTAAATAATGTATATAAATCAATTAAAAAAGAATATAGTATTTTTATTGTACCTCAAAGTATTGATAGTAAAATTCCTTTGTAGCCTGTGAGATATTCTTCCATAGATAACCTTCAAGATCAATCTTTTCCTTAAATTTGGATATCATGTTTCTTGAACACGGTCTAAACGGATTTAACCTAATATAAAAACAAATAATTTTATACCATTTTTAAAATTTAAACCTATAACTTAATTACAAACATATAGTGTTTCATGTATTTTCAATTACAGATTATTGACAATTGTGATGTAAGTTCTTCCATCAGGTCCCTCAACTCTAATTGGGCGGCTACCTCCTTCATCTACATCGTTTACCCCTGATATCCCTATCGTTATAGGGGTAGTGGATGATTTAGAGGTGGTGGATGGTGTAATGGCAAGTACGAAAGATGATGTCTCATCTACAAGTGTAATAGCTAGAGGGGGAGGAGCTGATTTAGTTGCGGCTGTAAAATGTGATAATTCACCTGGATAGTAAGTACCTCCGAATCGTTGTCTGAACCTGGGTCACAATTTATCATGTTTTCTCTTTGGTGACATATTTCAACCTAAAATTCATATTTGATTGAATTTTCTAGAAATATAAGAATTTGAATTCAATATTTTACACAATATATTGAAAAGGAAATAATTGATTTGTTGAATATAATAGTCAATTACAAAAACAAATTAATCGTTATCAACACATAATTATAAATTAAAATCATCTTCTTTTTCTAAAGAATAAGAATCAAACTCAGGCTCCTATTCAGATCTTTGGCCCTCGTCATCCTCTCTAGATGAAATTTTAACATATTCATTAGATGGATCGTTCAAAGGTTCATTATCATCATATGTGATAGATGCATTTATTTCACAAACATCTTCCTGAAATGCTTCACTTTCAATTCACTGTGCTCCTTTTCCATGTGATTCAAAAACACCTCTAGGTTTAACTTTGCAAATGGTCAACCAATCTAACGTATCTTGTCATAAGTTAGGAAAAATACACCTGAATCGCTTGCATTGCTAACATGAAAGGTTCAAATTGTCTCAATCTTCTTCGATTGTTAATTTCAACTAGATTGTATCGGCTATACACTTTTGTACCAACATTTGGAGTCAAATCAAACTATTCACACTTAATGTTGGGCACCCCGCCCTCGTGGGTCATATGCCCGACATCCTATGTGACATTTGAACGTGTGTTCCACAAGGGTGGCGAGCTCACACCAGGACAAACATCAAAACGACTCCTTTCTCCTATTTCAGGACAGATTTTTGGGAAACCTTAAATTGAAAATTTCAATTTGACTTGTTAAGAACATTTATGGCTCTATGTCTTTGGTTTATTTAGAGACAAGAGCCATCTCATTTAGAGATCCCATAACAAATTTATGGCTGAAAGGATCAAACAGAGTTTAGACCTCAATCATATTGTACCTGTCTTGGTGCAATTAGCATAACTGTCATTTGGGATATCAAATTAAGATCATCTTAGGATATTTTGATAGAAGATTTCGAGATCTACAATTTTCATGAAGACCTCGAAGACAAATTCTATCATCTGAAGGATCAAAAATGGAGCAAACGATATGTTCAGACAAATAGTTTACAAAAGAAGAAGTTTAGGTCACATAAGTAAAAAAAAACGAAGCAAAAAGTAGACGAAGTAGAAAGTAGACGAATCAGAGTCAACTTAAGATGAAACAAAGTCAACCTAAGATGATGCAACTCTTAAGATGAAGCGGAGTCAACTTAAGATGAAGCAAAGTCAACCTAAAATGATGCAACTCTTAAGATGAAGCGGAGTCAATTTAAGACGAAGCAAAGTCAACCTAAAATGATGCAACTCTTAAGACGAAACTAAGTTAACTTAAGATGAAGTAAAGTCAACTTAAGAAGATGCAACTCTTAAGATGAAACAGAGTCAACTTAAGACGAAGCAAAGTCAACTTAAGACGATGCAATTCTTAAGATGAAATGGAGTCAACTTAAAATGATGCAATTCTTAAGACGAATAATGTCATCACAGACGATACAATTTTATAGACGATATGACGTCATCATAGACGATACGTCTTTATAGACGATACCACTTTATACTCCTAAGCATCTCCCCTTCTAAGGAGCATAACTTTCGACCCAGATGTTCAAAAATTCTATACTATATACGGTTGGAAAGCTAAAAGAAAGACCTACAATTTTCTAGAAGACACATTTGCCTAAATCAGCCTAGATTAATCCAGATCTTCCCCTAACGTCCGAACATGAATGTTTCCCTTATGAAAACTTAAAAATGCATTGAACAAATTTGAGAGAGAGAGAGTCAAGAGCAAAAATGCAATTATATTTCATTTGCATAAAAAGATAAGAGTTTTACAAAGCTTTTGTGGGCATCTCAAGCCAAAAATACATTACTATCTTACAATCCCAAAATACAAAAGATACATCAACCATGATTTGCTCAAAATGCAACTAAAGACTTGCTTTACAAGATTGGCTTCAAATACATAAACAAAAATCGGAGTGATACCTTGACCCTTGACTACTCAATATCTTGCTCATCGCCTAGATTTGGGGGAGGAGAATGGGGGGGTAGATAACAATTTTATAATTGATAACAAGCAAAACCATTTATAAAGTCATTTCCAATGCAGAAATTCACAAATATGCAAAATGTGTATGCATCACTATTATCCACTTATCATGAACACACAATATATCAAAACAGTTTGGGTAGATCCATAAATATGACATACTACACATTTTCACATAATGGTCCTGTGTAGTCGTAAACTTGAGGGAGTCCATCAAGGAGCTCCGTGCAACTAGCGGACAGGCGGGAGAAGCTTATAACTTGGTCAACGTGCACATGACATTCTTGAGGGACTACCCCAAACTCACATAACACATATTTCATAACTTGTAAACTTATTGCCCAAAATGACACTTTTTGAAAACTTGTATTTCATGAACACGAAATATTTCATATGCATTTTCAAAACTTGATTTAGTAAATTTGCTATTCTTTCAAAAAATCATTTCCATCATTTAATTCATCAACAATTTACACAATTCATATATAACCATGTAGCACATTCTTACAACATTTACAAAAACAATAAATGCACATCAATAAAGTAGTTCAAAATCATTTATTCTCATTTCTTGAAAGAAACTTTAATAGTTTATTACTTAATTATAAAAGTGAAACCCACCTTGAATTTCTTGCTTATAACTTTCTCAAATGTGCCTCTCCTCTTGCTCGTATTATCTCCCTTGATTTTCTTCAACATTGATACAAATCTTAAATCAATAGAAATTCCAAATGAGAACCCAAAGAGACATATGCATAAAATTGGTCCTAGAATACTTAAACCCATGTATTTTCTAAGCTCTTTGTACCAAAATCTTTCCAAGACTCCAAAAGATTTAACATCAACTTACCTTGAATCTTCACTACTTAATGAGTTTTTTTGGATCAAAAGAAGGCTATAATTTTTCTCTTCCTTTTTCCCTTCTTGCTCAACTTCAAAATCACTCTTTAAGACTAAGAAAAATCAAAACCTAGCATAACTCTCTTCTTTCTCTTCTTTTTCTCTTTTTTTTGTGCTTCTCTCTCCTCTCTTTTCTTTAATCACGTTTTTGGCTTCTTCCAACTCAAGCCCACCCTTCATCTTCTCCTTTTATACCCTTAATGATTCCACAATGTCCATTTTTCCTTTCATTTAAAAACCTTATAGTTTCTAAACTTATGAGACTTGCCAAATTTGCCCTTACACACTCTCACTACTTTAATACTTCAATTCCCTTAACCTATGTCATATTATCTTACTCATATTAGCAAGCTCATTAATTACAACATATATTAATCTAGCGAGACCCCAAAATTAATTTAATCATGTTTATTTATTAAAAAAAGTTTCATGGGCCAACACTTAAATATCATACTTTGCTTTATTGTCAATGCAAGGTACTCAATTTCAAGTATCTCAATAATTTTACCATAGTAATCCATCAATTCTCCTTGTATGCAAACTCCACTATTTATTATTGTCATGCTATGACCATGATATTCTGTATGATATTTGTATCCATTAATGAAATACACCAGATACGATTTAACAATTCGCAACGACCCCTTCACAAGATCATATATGAACTTGTTCTCCATTAGATTTTCTAAGGCCTACACAAAAGAAATTGTCATATCAAACAATGTAATGTCATCTAAATACATAAATATTATAATTCAATCATTTTAATATTTGTAAGTGAAAACATACATATTTCTCTAACCATCGAGGAAAGTGTCTTGCAACTTTTTTATTGATATCACTCTGTGTTTTTTTCTAGTATTAGCTCCCATAACATTCCTCGTATAATCTAAAAACATTATTATATATTTTAGTTATGAATAACACTAAATTTCAAAATCCAAATAATCAATTTCAACTTACTACAAGAAAGGTTGACCCTCTTGACAGTTCAATAAAATGAAACTATGAACAGTCTCAATTTCTTCCTTTGTTAACATTCTTCTTATTGAACGTCCATATGCTCATCTAGGATATGTGAAAATGGATAAGTTACTATCAACATCACTCGTTCCTCCCCATCGTCATTATGAGAAACTTTTCTTTCTCTTTTGTGAACATATGGATCAAAATAATGTGAACAAAATATACTAGTTTCTTTTACTAAATAAGCATTACATATTGAACCTTCAACTCTAGCCTTGTTTTTAAAATTTTTCTTTAAGTGATGCAAATACTTATATTAACGAATATGATTATTACAATTTAGTTGTTAAAACATGTTATTACTTCAATTACAATCATTTTTGTTGAATTACCTCTCAAATAGACACGTCCATTGATATTGAACTGGACCGACTAGTTTTACCTTATGTGTTAAATACAAAGGTAGATGCTCCATACAGTTAAAGATGCTTAGTGGAAAAATCCCCTTTAACATGCACAAAATTACTGGAATTTTCCTTTCTAGTTTTTCCATTTTAACCAACTTGATTTAAGATGATGTTAAACTTTTGAAAAACAAACTTAATTCTATTATTACTTCCCTCTGTTAAACTTTTGAAAAACAAGTCCGCTTTTTTGTTAATATATCTTTAAGGAACTTTATGTACTTGGGCATATGTTCCAATGTATCTTCCAAAGATAAATTAATTTGCAAAGTTTTCAACTTCTCTATAAACTTTACAAAATATGCATCTAGTTTGTTCTATATTAAGCATTAAGGAAATGGAATATTGGGTAGATATGGTAGAGGGGCAATGTAAAGAGGATACTCTCTCATATCTGGATCCTTCCTCTTTTCTTGGTCTTCTTCTAAGTGGGTTTCAAATTTTTTCTCCACTGATTGCTCAAACTCTTTCCCACTTATGAGTGTGTGTAACATCCCGTTACTGTCAGCAAGGGTATTATGGTAATATCGGGACTGACTGATCGATTTTACTGTATTTACTGACTGAGTATGCTACTGGCCTCTAATTATAGAGGAACTGGTTTACTGCATATGCATATATT
>JANJEY010000235.1:35703912-35714978 GCA_024703695.1 Erythroxylum cataractarum
TACGTTCTATTAATGTCCAATCTTAATAGAACAATGACTATGAACATTTTAGGAATAATACATAAATGCAATATGAACCTCATAATTATAATTTCATTTGCAATGTACAATTATCCTATGGACTTTATCATATATATCTAAACATGTACAAGATAAATAATTCCTGTAAATAATTAGTTACTAAACTACAACTAAAGAGATTGACTGTAAGGAATAAACCAACACTTGGTATATAGACATCCAAATTGAATGATTTTAAGTTAATATTAAACTACAAACATATGGATATATCTTTCATGAAGGAATAAAAATTGAATTTTGTCTCTAAAAGTTTCAAAATTTAACTCGAAATTGAGTTTATAGATTTTGTCGTGATTTGGAAGAGTGTGTAGTGTTTTTAACATAACTTGCATAATATTGAACCAAATTGCATGAAATTAGTTTCATTAGAAACCTAAGATATAAAGGAACAATTTTTGGAAGAGTATTTTGCCTAAATCTTTCGTTTTCCTTGTCAAAATTTCCATGAAAGATTAACCCGAAGGTTTGTTTTGAGAAGATGAGATTCTGCAGTGCGTGAATTTGGAGAAGAAAAGAGGAGTTGCACGATCATGCTTATGAACGATCATGAAATTTTGAAGAAGTATGGAAAAGCACGATCGTGCACATCGTGACTTTTTTGAAACAATTTGAATCTCATGATCGTGCTTATGGGCGATACCAAAGTGGACTGATGTGAATATCCTTTAATCTTTTTGCTATATCTCCTTCGTCCGACCTCCAAATGTTATGAGACTTGAACCATTGGACTCATAACACATTTCTATACCTCTCAAAAAACAATTTTAGCAATCCAAAATCAATTAAGAGAGATAGAGTGAAAAATGTGGGACGGGTCTGGCAGAGTGTGTTTACAACATTTTTTGTCCTTATCTGTCACACCCGTGAGTTTTCCTCACACCTTTGATCCACTCACACCCGTGAGTTTTCCCCCTCACTGACATGTGTTTAATTTCTAGAATGATGTTTATTTGTCACACCAAGTCACTGTGCTCAACAATAGTAACTGTGACTTGATTTTGGTATGAACACCCGAGAGAAATTGCAAACTGAACAGTCCTATTTCTTTTGACCATAACTTCTTGTCTAGACGTTTAAATGAGATGCTCTTTGATTTGGAGTAAACTAGAGACATAGGGATACAAATCATATGAAGAAGTTGAATTGTAATTCAGACTTTAAGACTTTCAATTTATGGATGAAATTTGAATCTTGTGTATTGTTTCAAAATGAGAAAAATCTGAAGATATTGGAAGAATAACTATCAGAATTCTAAATCAAATTAAATGATTTTGGTGTCATTAGAAACTTAAGACAACGAGGAAAATTTTTCTAGAAGAAAGTTTTTCTTGATTACTTCATTTGCATTGTCTAATGATTATGAAAAATTGACCTGAAGGTCTGGAATTTTGGAGAATTTATAAGAAAGAATGAGAGTTTGGATATTTTATGATCATCTAATGTTAGAATAACAATAGTGAATGAATTTTTGGTATTAAATTTCCAAAGACATGTGTATAATAGAGATGAAGGGGTTCATATGATTGTGGTTGTGATTCAAAGGAAATGAGTAATGAGTACCAAGTTAAAGTTAAAGTGAATGGAAATTTGATTATTATGAGAGCAAATAATGCTAAAAATGAAATGATGAGTAATTGAGTTATAAAATGAGAATGAGGATAAGATGTGGAATTTGATAGTATAGCCGAGATTGTCAAGAACATGCATTGTACATAGTTCATATACACATTTGTGCATAAATAAATGCTTATAATTGTGCAAAGTTATTAATGTGTGTGTGTGCAACGTATGTATTGCATAATTTTGATGTGCAGGTTAAATTTATACATCCAAACATTTCCAAAATCATTGAAGCTAATGATAATCTAGAGCGTGCTGTAAGTAGACCTAGATGGTCTAACTTTATTGTTTGTTTTGTTTAAGTTATGAATTGAGTGATAGTGAATGAGATGCGAATGTGATTTGATTGCGTGATTCTGGACAATGAAGGTTCGAGATTTCTGATGCTTGAATGTAATATAGAAGTGCTACTTGTATGTGCTCATGATGAAATAAGTTTTCCTAAATGTGATCTTTGAATGTCGAACCTAGTTTTGAAGAAACATGCGAATATGTATATGATTGAAAAAGTGTTACTCAACAATGATGTTGAATGTCAGACTTTGGATCCAATGGAAAATGTGAATTGAATGTGAATATGTAAACACATGACTAATTGAGCATATGATATGTGATGCATCCCATTACATGAATACATGGAGTAGCTACCGATAAAGAGTTTCAAGTTCAGAATGTAAGAAAGAGTCTAGAGCTTAGAAAGTAATTAAGAGACAAAGGCTCACTATCTAGAATGGGCCCGATATCCCTAACGAATACTGGACCATTATTAATGAGCCCAGTATCTCTAACAGATATGAAACAGTTATTAATGAGCCCGGTATCTACAATAGATATGGGACAGTTATAGGCACTCGATCATAATAACATAATAACTGAAAGTGAGTCTCATGAGCATTGAACATGTATATGATATGTGTTGAATGTGAAATGTGAAATGAATGATTAAGTGACATATGATTAAGTGAATGTATAATGTATGTGACTTGATCTGATGATTTGATGAATTGTACGTGTTATATGATTAAGTGAGCCATCGAGGATGGTCACTCATTGAGTTTGCAAAACTCACCCAAAATTTGAAATATTTTTCAAGCTTGGAAGAGTTACCCCGTTGGAAAAACGAGAGTATAGCCACTATATTCAAGTAAGAGGTAGAGATCATGATCAGTTTGCTTCATACAATTTTCTAGTAATTTTTGTATTAAGGAATGTATTTCGAAATTATTGTACAATGTGTATGCGAATGTATTTATATTGTAATGACATTATGATTGTGAGTGTTTGTATCTGAAATGGGCCCTAGCGATTAATGAATTTCTAACAATAAAAAAAATTTGTAACAAGATTTTACTGATTGAGTGCGCTAGCGTGCCACCATCTTGGGGCACGGATCTAGATATCATTAAGGATGTTGGATACGTGTCTTGCAAGAGTGGGATGCTACATAATGTGCCCCATCAGATTGTTATAAGCATGCAAATGAAGGGTTTTAGGTCTAACTAGAGTATATTGAGGTCAATTTGAGGTTTATAATTATATAGAATATTTTTTGAACTTATCTAGAAAAGTTTATCAGTTTAATTCAGTAAAGGGTAAAATGATCATTTTGCGAATACATGAAACCTTAGACTTAGTACCTTAGAAGGAAAATTTTAAGTCAATAAAAAAGTTCCAGATGAATAGTGTTTCTAGTGAATAGTAAATTTTTGACCAGCGGATCTTAATGATAAAAAATTATTAGAAAATATTTTAGAGCCTAAAAAAAAGACTGTATTTGAGTAAAAATAATTCCATTTAGATAGATTTTAAGAGATATGAAATTATTAGACTAAAATGCACTTTACTGAAAAATAATGGGAATTAGTGATTTTTATTTTCAAGCTACCACTTTAAATGTTTTATACCCAATTAGAGTATTTAATGGTCAATTTAAAATTAGGGTGACTATAGAATATTTTTGGAATTTATAAATTGTATTAAATTAAAAAAAGGGGCAAATAGGTTTTTTTGTCAAACCAAATGCATCAAAATTCCATATGTGCATTATATGGGAAGATTTCCATGAGATAAGCATGACTTGATTGGTTTGGAAAGTAAGCAATTAAATGGTGACAAGTGTAATGGGTTAAAGTATAAATATGAGAAGTTTTGGTAAAGGTGTAATTATGAGATGTTATTAATGGAAATGGTCGCCAAAAAGTGTGATTAAACAAATTTCACCGCTTTAAAAGGGTGTTGCCAGCCATTGATGAAAAAGGGAAGAAAAAGATAGAAAAAATAAAAAAAGGAGGAGAGAGAGGTTTGGCTAGGCCATGGAGGAGTGATCCAAGGAGTTTTTCATGCTCTTCTAACTCCAATCAAACATTCAAAACGATCTCATAGTCATCCAAGTGAAGAGGAAGGAGATATTGGGTTGGTAAGCTTACTAGTTTTGTTGAAAAATAGGATTTATTGTGTTATAGTTTAGACTTGGTTTTGATGGTGTGAATAACACCCTTATGATGTGATATCAAGATTTTTATTGCATTGGAAGTGATTAGCAGAAGAAAATCTAGAAAACTAGTGTGTAGTACCTTGGTCAAACTTGGTCAAAGGTAAGATCCATTGCCTAAAGTGTTCTATTTTGCCATTTGATGATTTAAGATTAATGAATGGCATTGGAAGTTAGTTTAATGATGAAAGAATGGAAGAAAAATAACAGAAATGATTAGATAAAATTTTGGCCATAGCTAGGGTTTTTAATGTGATATGATTCAAAATTCTATTTTGATGTTTTATGATATTCACAGCATATTTTGATGCTAATGAAGTAAAGAAATAAAAAAAATTGATTTGGAATTAGTTTTGGTTGAAATTCGGCCAAGGGTGCATGAATTTGTAAAATTTGGATTGGTTTTAATTGTGAGAAATCAAATGAAATTGAATTGGAAAAGTTTAATGTAAAATATGTTAAATTTAGCCTTAAGGGCATTTTTGGTATAAAAGTAGGGTTATGATGTAGTGACCAAGTGAAAGTGATTAAGGATGGTCATTAAGTGTATTTGTGGCATTAGAATTATTAAATGAATTGTTGTATTATTTTTTGGAGAAAAAAATTAGTATATAGAGTGTATATGGAAAATAAAGAAGTTAAAATGGTTTATGGTGTATTTGGATGGAAAATTTATTAGGGAGTTGAATGTATTTGCATGAGGTTTTCGAATCAGAAAATGAAGCCAATTAAAGGATTTCGAAGTGGTGAAAAGGAAACTAGCAAGTAGTGAATAAAATTTAAATTGATTTTATGTAAATGGTTTTTAATTTTATCATGAAATGAACATTCATGTTGAGTTTTAAGTGAATGATATATTACAAGTAAATGTTGCTGATATAAGTTTATGCTTTAGTAATATTTAAATTTTAGTTTGAAAGTTAAATTTCATATGATTTGAATTTATGTTGAAATTATGTTATTTGTTGATAAAAAGGAATGAAGTTTTAGTCTATGGTATGCCTCGATAGTATTACAGATTTGCCGATCGGAGTACCCTTAAACATGGATGGCAGTGTATGGGGGGCATTAGTTACTAACAATGGATGGTATTGTGTTTGTTAGTAGTCCAGTGAGTCATCCACTGCACGTATTCAATATATATTATCTAGCTTTACATACGCGATGTAGGATTCTGCTACGTAAACCAAAATCGTGGTCTGAGCCCGAGGCTCCGCCACCTGATACTATATAAGCAAAGTAAAAATTCTGATCTGTCATACATACCTAGGGCATCATATGGTACCAGTTCTAGTGGTTAACTTATTTACAATATAAAATTTTTCAAAAAATTTATTGCCACCACTGTTTATTGTTTAAGGAAAATGAAAAATGGAAACTTTTATATTATAAGTTTAATTTCAAAAAAGTATTTCAAAATAGTATTTCAGAAAAACTAAAATTGTGTTTTAGAAAGTATTATTTTGTTACTAGATTTTATGATACAAGAATGAATTTTTATGGCAGTTATTTTACTATGAGCTTTATTATTATATGAAAATATTTTAGTTATATTACTATGAAAAGTTTAATTTTTAGTAAAATGATTAATACCCACTTAGCTCTTGCTTAGCTCACAATTTCTTTTTGAAAAATGAATGGTATATTATGATATAATAGATCTATTAAAATGTGGAAAAAATTACGAGAACTAGACAATAGATGCCTACTTTTTTATTACTTAGTAATTAAAGAAGACAAGGAACAAAGATTACAAAATAAGAGATGCTAAAGTTCAGTTGTTCATAACCGTCATCTATTTTTCATGTATGAGGTGAGGGAAGAATAAGCATTCTTGGCTATTAACCCAACAGTAATATGATATATGATGTTGTTTTCTAGCTTATATTTGTCCTCCTTCGTTGCTATAAATCGTTGTTGAAAAACTAAAAGTGTTAATTGTTTCACAAACTTTATGCAAACTTCTTTGACACCAACAAAATAAAAACAAGTAAAACTAAAATAATAAAAATACCAGAAATTTGGTAATGCAGTTCGACACACCTTGTCTACGTCTGTGGGGTCCTCACCCAGCTTAATAACTTTCACCGAAGTACAATAGATTTACCCAAGGCTTTACTGAGCTGACACTACTTAACCCTTGACACTATCTCTCAACCTCACTTCTCATGAAAGAATTTCACATCCAATAGTTTGACTATCTCGTACTAATCTCAATAGAGGATTTTCACACACTGTTTGATAATAAAGATAATTAAATGAACAACTCAAGTATTAAAATAACTAGCAACAAAAATGATAATACGCTTGATATAAAAAAGAAAGACTTCCCTATGATGTTTATCTTCTCAAATAACCCAACTGAAACTCTTCACCATAGCTCACTCTTTCTTCACATAAAAACAAATCACGGTGTTTCTTCAATTAAAAACTACTGCTCACTTCATGTAGATGACATTCACTACTTCATCAACTCACACTCTCAGCCACAATTTTTTGAACACTCAAGATTCACTTCAATGTAATCAATAATAAAAATGTTTTTCAATGCCAACCGTTGCTCACAAATCAACTTCACCATGACTCACACAAAAGACTTGTTGTTCAACTGTGTGGATAACATATGCCGCAAGCAGTATATCTATTCATAGGCATTTAACGAACTTCATCAAGTTGCCACACACCCAGGCTTCTGTGACACATGCATATCTCTACAATTTACCCATACCCATTGTATATTGTTCACGCACATCAAGTCATAGACTTCAACTTTTATTCGAAGACACCCACGGTGATATACTTCAATATTGTGTAGGATTCTATCACAACTAGAAGATTAGCCATATACCTTTTGAATCCAAGTCAATATCTAATTAATATCTTATATGCCCAATTAATAAATAATGCCAAAACATATATCCTAACAATCTCTCCCTTTTTGGCATTGTTTGTCACAAATATGAAACTCCCTTTAAACAACGTAATTGGACATATAACCATCAAACACGCAAATTCACTCTCTCCCTTGGGACAAAAAGATGCCAAAAAGTATGACGAACAGTTACGCATATACCTTGAAATCTCCCCCTGAATGGAACATTCACCATAAACAATCTAATGTCTCCCCCTTGGGACAAAACAGTATCAAAATGTATAATCATACCAGCAGAAGAATTATAAGCACGTTAAGAAGACAAATTATCTCCATTCAAAACATTGAGAGATATGCCCAAAAGAGAGAGAGATACCCACAAGAGATCCATGTCAATGAGAGAGCTGAGGAGTCTTTGGTGGACCTAAATAGAAGTCACAATTCAGACAACTAAAAAGATGAAATGATAATAACAACATAAAACTAAAGAACTTAAAAAAAATCTTTCCCCTTTTTTTGTTTTTTTTTTGTTTTTAACAACACAAAAAATAGTTCAAAAATGTAAAGCACACTATCCCTGTGCCCCTCAAAGAATCTCAAACTTAGGCTTATTCCTCGTCACATTATCTTGGTCATTGGTTTCTTCTTAAGAAATAATTGACTTGTCCTCTGTTTGACCAATTACTTGAAAAATAGTAACTAACTGTGAATTTGTACATTTTCTTGTTTTTCCTTCACTACTTTTTTGTGCTTATACTTGACCCTTTCTAATTCAAGCTTGCTTTGATACAATCGGATGCTACTGGAAATTTAATGGAGAATGTTTAGATGTTTAGTTTTCACCCTTTGAAACATCAATTGTAACATTTTGTAGCATCTTTGTTAGACCCTGATTTTTTTTTATGACGTCATTAAGCCTGAATTGTGTTAAGTATGTGATTATGCTTAATTTAAAGTGGGAGTGTTAGTGGCTAATTGAGAATTAATCGAGTTTAATATGGTTTTGATGATAATTAATGGGTAAAAGTTTATGTAACATCCCGTTATTGGTAGAAAGGGCATTATGGTAATATTAGGTCAGACTGATAGGTTTCATTGCATTCACTGATTGAGCATATTACTAGCCTCTAATTATAGAGAAACAGGTTTATTGCATATGCATTTATTCATATGTACATGCATTCATGATTTTCCGACATTTTAATTGTGAGTATAAATTGATTGGATTGTGAACTGGAAACTGACTAGATTATGATTAATTGAGAAATTAGGAGTAAGTGGGCTCAAATGACTGATCTAGAATAATCTAAGAGTGATTGGCTATTGATAGTGGCTTATAGGAAATTTTCAAGAAATTCGGGAGAAAATGCCCGAACTGAAAATTTTAGAGTGACAGACCGATTGACTGTATAGTACTGAAAGAATTGTCCAATGGCAATGGAAAAATTAGAGTTATACTGTTAGGAAATAAAAATGTTAAGCCATTGAAATTTAGAGACTGAAATTTGAACTGATTTGGAGACCTATGTCTATAAATACCTAGGTTTGAATTTGGGGATTTTTCCTAAGGCTTTACCGTCTTTTCTCTTCTTCCTCCCACGGTGTTCTTCGATTCCTCCCATAGGTGAGGATTCTTCGATTTTCCTTGTGGTTTTCTCCTTAGGGGGAGTTTGATATACACTATAAGTCGCGAACGACGATCAAAGCCCAAGTATTGGCAGACTTTGTAGCAGAAATGAATCAACCTACCTTGAATGAACTACATCCTACTTGGAGCTTATTTGTTGATGGACCCTCTAATGTTGAGGGATGCGGGGCAGGAGTGGTCTTGATCAGCCCACACCAGGAAGAAAAGGTGGAGTACGCTCTCATATTAGACTTTAAGGCATCCAACAATGAGGCAGAATACGAGGCTCTAATAGCCGGTCTTCAGTTGGCAAGAGAGATGGGGGTGAAACATTTGAAGGTGTATAGTGATAGCCAAATAGTGGTCGGTCAGGTTACGGGGCAGTACGAGGCTAAAGGGAACAACATGGTCAAATATTTGGAATTGGCAAAACAAGAGTTCAATAATTTTGAAGACTACTCGGTTAGCAGGATAGAAAGGATGCAAAACACTCAGGCAGATGCGCTTTCCAAAGTGGCTTTCGATCGAGATGCGAAAAATAACATTTTGGTCGAGCGGTTAGATCGGCCTAGCATTCAGAAAGCCAAGGAAGTCCTTGATGCAAATACCAAGCAATCAAGTTGGATGAAACCGATCAGACAGTACCTCCTCGAGGGAACACAACCGGAAGAAACCTTGGAGGCCAAGAAACTAAGGGTAAAGGCGGCCAAATATGTGATCATTAATGGAACCTTGTACAAGTGATCTTATGACTGGCCACTAATATGATGCTTGAGCGAAGAAAAGGCAGAGCAGGCAATGACTAAAGTCCACGAAGGAGTGTGCGGAAATCATGTAGGAGGCAGAATGTTGGCTCATAGATTGATTAGACAGGGGTATTATTGGCCAACAATGAAGAGAGACTGCCAGGAGAAAGTCAACCGGTATGAGGCTTGCCAGAAAAACAGTAACCTGTCTCACCAGCCGACCGAGAGGATGAAAATCGTGAGCCATCCTATCCCCTTTGCTCAATGGGGAATGGATATACTAGGACCTTTCCCTCTCGGTCCTGGACAGAAGAAGTTTTTGATAGTAGCAATGGAATACTTCACCAAATGGGTAGAAGCGGAAGCGGTCGCTACAATTACTAAGCAGAAGATGGAAAATTTTGTAAGAAGTTCAGAGATTTCGGTGAGCGACAAAAGATAAGGCTCCAATTGACTTCAGTAGCTCACCCTCAAAACAACGTTCTTATGGAGAATACTAACAAAAAGATAATGAGTGCCCTCAAGAAGCGCCTAGATGGACGTAAGACTTGGGTAGATAAACTAGATGAAGTATTGTGGGCGTACAGAACTCCCCCAAATGGAGCCATAGGGGAAACACCATTTAGGATGACCTTTAGGGTAGAAGCCCTAGTTCTAGTAGAAATGGTGTTGCACAACCAAAGAGTGTCGAGTTATGAAGAAGAGCAGAATAATGAAGTCCACCGGGTAGAACTTGTGCTTCTCAGTGAAGACAGGGATAATGCAACCGCTCGTTTAGAAGCCATCAGACAAAAAATAACAAGGTTTTATAACGAAAGGGTAAGGTCGAACGACATAAAGATTGGCAACTATGTTCTAAGAAAGGTCGAGGCGGCTGAGAAGCATCCTGGAAAGCTCGGACAGGCGTAGAAAGGACCCTATCAAGTGGTCAAACAAGCTAGACACGGCTTTTATATCCTGCGCAGCATTGATGGCAAGACTCTACCGAGGCCATGGAACTCTCAAAATCTGAAGACATTTTATCAACAGATAAGCTTTGTTTTATTTATTTCTTTATCTTGTACTATATTGCTGCTTACGCATTTGTAGTGGGTACCTTTTTCCTGGCCTTGCTAGTCAGGTTTTTTAACGACCCATCCCCTTATCATCATTAATAAAGGGTTTCAAGTTTCTCGGCAGATAGAGCCTCACCAAAATAATCTAGAACGACAAAACAGATTGATTACCATCCACATTGCTCGGCCAGGTTGCCAAGACGAGATCCTTAAAACCAGGCGATGCTGAGAAGATTAATCTTGGATCGCTCGACCTCGACCACTCTCGGCCAGGTTGCCAAGACGAGATCCTTGGAACCAGGCGATGTTGAGAAGATTAATCTCGGATTGCTCGACCTCGACCACTTTCAACCAGGTTGCCAAGATGAGATCCTTGAAACTAAGCAATGCCGAGAAGATTAATCTCGGATCGCTCGGCCTCGACCACTCTCGGCCAGGTTGCCAAGACGAGATCCTTGAAACCAGGCGATGCTGAGAAGATTAATCTTGGATCGCTTGACCTCGACCACTCTCGGCCAGGTTGCCAAGACGAGATCCTTGGAACCAGGCGATGTTGAGAAGATTAATCTCGGAT
>JANJEY010000235.1:35788804-35805059 GCA_024703695.1 Erythroxylum cataractarum
AATTAATGTCAAAAATCCATGAAAAATAAAACAATACATTCGGTCTTCACCGATCTGGGTTGATGTCGGGTCTGCTGGGGTTGACGTCGGAGGATGAGGGGCAAGGCTGGAGGACCGACGACGCGAGGGAGAACCGACTGAAGCTGGCGTGGAGGACCGACGAAGCGACGACGCGAGGGAGAAGAGCGAAGAGCCGAAGACTCGACAGAAGGACGGACGAGAAGACCACCGGAGTCCAGATCTAGATCAGGGAGGGGCAACGACGCGGTGGAAGAGAGACGGACGACACGGATCCGGCGGAGACGGACGGAGCGAAGGTGAGAAGAGAGAAGACGAGAGGAGTTAGGTCGGGCCGTCGGGGGGGTGGGTAGATTTTTAGGTTAAAATTTTTTGTTTTTGCAAATAGGTCCCTAGGAAATATGATAATTACCGGAATCACTGGTATTTTTCGGTTTTAATGGTACCGGCCGGTACCGATCGAAAACGGCCGGTACCGGCTGGTATTTATTCCCTGTAACTTCGTACCAGTACCGGTACCAATTTTCGGCCGGTACGGTATGAAACTCGGGACACTGATCTTTCCTCAAACTCTGAACCTACAACACTACCATGCCTTCCACACTCAATACAATAGACCATAAGCAATGCATCCAAGCTATTTTTTTTTTCATTTACCCACAAAGTTTGACTCCTTATATTCCTCAAGGAATCATCCCCATCTTGCAAACAAATAACTAGATGAACAATTATTAAACTCAGGGCAACAATCTTCCCCCAAAATACCATTCATTATGTCTATTATTCTTACTCTCTTTAGGGATTGATTATATTATCATGTGTTTATTGTTTGGGTATTGTGTTAAGATGATCGTAATGTGTTTATTGGATTGTTTTGTTACAAACTCATTACTAGAATCTTCAATATAATATGTAATTGTTATGTTGAGATTTATTTGTAGCAACCAATGGTTTCGAATCATTAGGGAAAATATAACATAGGATAAATGACTCGAGCGTATGTAGTTGTTGCTTAGATTGGTTTATTTTCCTAATTCATAATGTCGCTGTCCAATTAAATCTAGAGAGCGTCTCTTAAGTTGTTCGATAGTTAGGTTTAATTAACGAACGTCTCTCTTTATTAAATACGACCTGAGGAAAAATCGAAGTTATGATAACTTGTTGTTACTCTATGACCAATAGTTTAAAGAGAGGTGTAAAAACAACAATTTAATGAAATACATCTAATTGGGTGTAGATTGAGATTGAACCAAAGAACCGAATTCCTAACGAATTCATCACTTTCATCATTTTTGTATGTTTTCTTTAATTTGTTTTCAATAGTTTAATTTAATTTAATTTAATTTTAACTAAAACCAAATCCCTAATGACCTAAACATCGATTGATTTTATAACAAGAGCTAACCGAACACTCTTTGTGAAATCAACTTAGATTAACCACTGCTATGGTTGTAAATCTAATTATTTTGAGTTGTGTTACGACACGTTATATCAGTAAAATTAAATTTACATGTGAAATTAAATATTAATAGAATCTATATGAGTTAATGTTAGGAATTTTATTAAAAGAAATGATGCAAATAATCAATGATTGTATTATAGTTTTGTTGGTACATTAAGATAAAAAGTAGAAAGAATTTATTTATTACAGCAAGACTTAATTTTGATTAGCACACCCTTAAACTAGTTAAAAATCGCAAGCATATAATTAAGGAAGAGCAATTTCTATGGCATAACACCTGTCAATGTTACCTAGAGCGACTTTATTTTCCAGTATAGAAAAAGGAAAAGTAAGCTGCTGTAAAAGTAATTTAAGTATATTCATCATTTCTTATGATTAATAGACAAATAAACATTATAAATTTTCATAATATGGGCCACCCACCTTTAGGTTATACCACTGGATCGTAATAATACAATCCCGGTCTCTTTTATTGGGTTGAGTGTAGTTTAAGCTTGCCAATAGTGATAATGACACTGAATACACTGGTGGGACATGCTGAAAATGGTGGTGGCGGTGGCGGCTGGAGGCTGGAGGCTAGAGCCGGTGACCGATTGTGGAATATACTGGTGACGGTTTAGTTGATTCGGTGGTCCAGTGGGATCCACGTTGAGAAGTGAAACGTGAGAAAGTTGTCTGGATATGGTCCCTACCTGTGTAAGGGTTGTGGGGTTTGTAGGGATCATTTTCTATGCCATTCTCTGCTACTGTCTCCACACCTTTCACTCAACCTGTTAATGTTATGAAGGTCAGGTATTTGCTTTCTACTAGCATTTTCCAATAAGGAATAAAACCTTTTCTCCTTCAACTTCTGAATAAAATAATTAAAGGTATTATTAATTAGCATCGCTATTTTGCTTCAATAAACATGTTTAGAAAAGCAGATCTATTCGCTAATGAGCATTGAGCAGTATGAACATAATAAAGCGATCTTCTTTCCTCTGTTGTATTAATTGGGTCAAGAAAGTAGAGTTTTCAGAGTTGCAACAAAATATTCCAAGTCTGTAAACTGGGAGTTCTAAATCATGCATTGTTTTAATAAATTAATGACACGTTTTCTTGAATCATTGCAGAATATATAAACTGGTACACTTTTTCTTCTTGACCGTCCCGTTAAGTAAATGCTAAAAAGCGATATCTGCATGTATAAATAAAACTGTTTGTCGTAGCTCGAAGAAATGAAACTGCAAAATATCAGACACATTGCAATTCCGAATGGTTTTGCTTTTCATTCGTGAAGAATGGAACAGTTTCTCTAAACATTTAATGGTGATGACTCCCACGAAAATGCAGGTGAAATGGTGCTTTGGAAAACCTCGAGAGTCCAACTGTAAAGGCTATTGGGGGTATAAGAATACTACTTCCGATCTAATTATACCTGTAATAATTTGCCAAGGGTCGAAAGTTGATGTCATTTTTCCACAACTTATGATGGAGAAAAGGTTTGAACTAGAGAACTAATTCTGAGCCATCTCTTTTTTCGCATGCTTCATGATTAAACAGAGGTTCTAATTATCAAATGTCAACTACTCTTTGGTATATACATGTATTTCTTTCCTTTCCTCACACAAAAGTCCGATTCCCACTCAGATAATACCCCAACAAAAAGCTGCCTTCTCTCCTTAAGTGCGGTCCACTTACAAACATCGATAGTTTAAACATGAACAAAGAGTTATTATTTGATAATAATTAATTATGTGATTTCATTTAATTTTAATTACATCATATCTCTTTGATAGTATAATATGATAGAGATAAAGGATAATAAGTTAATTATGAGTTCCCAATCAAATTTTTTTAAATACAGTTATATATTATCTCTTAAGAATATTATAAAAAGTTGAAGCAAAAATTAGAAAGTGTTAGTGTTTAAATAAGCACAAGAGAGTTGTGAATTGTGTATATATACTTTTTGACCTATTTAAAATTTAATAAATGTTACATAGTGATTATAATAATTTTATATATAAAAGTCATAAATAATCAAAATAATAATTAAAGAGAGTAAAGAAAGATAACCAAAACCAATTTATAATACTCTAGCCAAAGAAACTTTAGCCTACTTCTATTCATCAATTTATACTTAAAAAGTCATTGTTTGGCATAAAAAGAAGAAGCTCATTGGCATAAAGTGAACAAGCCAAGTCTAGTTTGACTAAACTTCATATTTGACAAATTTTTTAAGAGCCAACCAATTATGAAAAATTAGGTTAGCCCATCCTGAAGTCAATGAGTCAAATTTATTTGAATAGGATCTAACTTAGATATTTAAACTCAATTTTTATAGGTTTAGGCTCAAACCATAGGGTGTTCAGGGTTGAGCCTAACCTTACCTTTTTTATTTACATCCCTTATTCACTATCACCTTCTTCATAATAGAGAGAAACTTTTTGTACATAGGTCTTTCTTTAGGTGAATAAGAACCCTTGCACATCTTCCTGTTCTATGGTAAACAGAAACCTTATATATACTTTAGGTATTAAGAGAATAATTAAATTATTAAAAGAAGAACTACTAATAATTAGCAAGGGCTTTAAATGTGAGCATCTTAATTTTAAATACTTTACTATTCATACAAACACAAAGAGACCCTCCTTTAATTTCACTCCCCTCATTGATTCTATTAAAAAAGGTTGAGTAGCTGGTGTAATAAAGCTCTATCTTATGATAAAAGACTTCAACTTGTAATTTCAGTTCTAAATAATCTACATATTTGATGGTACTCTCATATAGTGATTTGATAGAGATAATGAAATCTATTCAGAAAATGTTTAAGAAGTTCATGATTTGGACTTGAGCATAAAGCAAAGGTGTTTAGAGTGAAGAGGTCTAGAATCTACTTGCTTAAGATGCATGAGGGACTTGGATTAACTTAATCAAACCACCAGTAAATTGTTTCTATTCAAGGGACTTTAAAAATTATTCATTAAAAAAGAGTCATGCTAGGTTAATTGGGTTCATATGAATTCCTTAAAAGACAAAAACAAACACTTCATTTACTCTAAGACGAGTATTAGAAGATAAAGACTTTGTGAGCCTGGTCTTCAAACATAATATAGAGAATGGCAAAGGTATATACTTTTGGCTTGATAAGTTTTTAGACTTTCAAAGCTTGTTACATGTTAACACAAAAATGGAAGAAATTATTAGTTTTAAAAGTTAGAGCTAGCTAGTTTATGTCTCGAGGGGCCAATTTATAGATAATCTTCTAGCATACTCCCTAACTTATTCAAGGGGGAAAATCTTATGTTTGAACAACAAATATATGTATTTCTCAAATACCTCCTATATGGAGCTATTTTTGGGACCTTTAAACAAAATTATACAGTGGAAGTTGGTATGGAATTCTAGTTTAATCCTTTACACTTCCATCACTTTTGGTTAAAGGAAGATTGTGAACTAAATATGTCCTTGAATACCACAAGTGGATCCTATTTTCATTTTTTATCAAGTCAATATTGGCAATTTAAATAATCTTTTCTTTAGCTATACATTTTCTTCTACACTCCGGAATCAATCCTTACTCTTTATAATCTCTACTGTAACTACTATCTTGGGACAAACATTATCACCTACCTTCCAATCTTCATTGCCATGTTAAAATCAAAGGATATTCAAAGATATCCAAACCAATGTAAATCTTGTTATATAAAGGATGATTGAGAGGATAAGGGAAACAATTATTCTAAGGGATTTAACTAAAACAATTAGCATTGTCCTTAACAATAAATGGAACTTACAATGGGGTATCTACATCTTTTGTTTAGACATTCATGTGGTTAAGAATTGGTTTGTATTAGTTTCTTATATTTTCTTCTTCATAATGCTTTTTGTCAAATAGATATCTATCTCTAGTTTGCACAAATCTATTATAACCAGGTATTGGTTGAATCTTTCTTGGTTGTAACTCTTTGATTCTTTTACAATGAAATACAATTATTTACTTTTCAACAAAAATATTTCCATGTATCATTGTTTTCTTCCATAATAAGTTAGAGAATACAGATGATTTAGGATTTTCATAGTAGAAATATATAAACAAAAGAACAAAAGGATTAAGATTATGAGATTTGATAAAGGTGCAAAATTTATGGTAAGCGCATACATATAGGACAACAAAATTGTGTTACACATGTTTCTTAAAAAACAAAGCATATTACAAATTATATAATATCATGCACACCATAGCAAAATGGTGTGGAGAAAAGAAGAAATTATTACCATATAAACATAGTGAGAAGCATGATCAATGATTCTAATATCCTATTAACTCTATATAATGAAACTTTAAAATCACTATGTATATCTTAAATTGGATATCATTAAGATATGTTGTTAAAACTACTCTTGAGATTTAAAATTAATGGAGGAAAACCAAGTTTAAGACATTTATACATACAGGGTTATCATACTAAAGTAAGGATTTATAATCATATTAAAAAAAGGAACTATGGATATTAAGTGATTATATACGTACAAAACTCTAAAGGATTTATATTTTATTGTCCCTCATTAGTTGAAGAAACAGAAGATTCCTTAAGGATTATTAGTCTAGTGTGAGTATTCCTTATCTAGTTAAATTAGAGTAAAATCATGCTTTTATGAGAGACCCATAAATTTAGATAAATTGATTGTTTTTCAACATAAACAACTAAGTATAGAAGAATAACCACTTCAAGCTATAACACACTATTAACAAATTAATGATATTTCTACACAATAAGAAGTGGTTGTTAGAAAGCCCATTAGGATAAGGAGACCTACAATTTATAATGATTATGTTGTGTATCTAAATGAGTAATATACGAGTCCGTATGAGGATTAAATCTCACTTTTAAGAGGAGTTGAAATTCATGGCTAAGTAATTAAGTTTGAGATCTCATTTAATTACTAGAATGGATCAAAGCACCATAGGCTGCAAAATAGTTTCTAAAACTGAAAATGACTCTTTTAGTAATATAAAGAGATATAAATGTAGATTTGTAGCTAAGGATTTTACTAAAAAAGCCATTGATTATCATAAAACTATCTCTCCAATTTCTAAAATGGAACATTAAGTATAATTATGACCTTAGTGACATTTTAATTTAGAATTTATCAATTGGATGTTAAAATTGTCTTTTTAAAAGGAGATCTTGAATTGAAAGTATAAGTGACTTAACTTGAAGGCTTTGATCCAAACAAAGGAAATTATTTAGTTTACAAGATAAAGAAGATTATATGTGGACTAAAATATGCTTCACACAAATTGTATTTAAAATTTCACAACGTTATAACTTCTTATAGTGTTAAAAGGAAAATTGTTAATCAGTACATATAATTTTATGTTATTGAGAGTAGATATTTGCTTATGTTCTTATATATAGACAAGATTCTAGCTATTACTAATTATTTGGGTTTATTATATGAGACTAAAGGTTTTGTTTGGTCAAAATTTGAAGTAAAGAAATAGATAAAGCCTCTTGTGTCATTAGCATAGAGTTTTATGTAGACAAGTTTAATATATCATAAGGATTATCTTAGAAAGATTAATCTAAAAAAGTTTTGGAGAAGTTTAGGATGAGCAATAACACCTATTATCAAAAGATATCAAAAGAGATAATTCAGTCTAGATCAGTATCCAAAGAATGAAAAGCAAGTAATGAAGAATCTACCATATACATTTGCAATTGGTAGTTTAATATATGAAAAGGTCTATAAAAGAACTAATATTGCATATATAATAAGAATGTTGAGATACTAGAGTAACATTAGGCTTTAGCATTATATCATTTCAAAGAAAGTTAAAAGGTATTTATAAGAAACTAAGAACTATAAACTCACAAATAAGTTCTTTGAAAATTTGGAGGTGATGAGTTATTCAAATTCATATTGGATGAAAAGACAATAAATAGTCTTATGGCTGAATATCTTTTTTTGTTTTACTTGTTGTAGGCGCACTCTCATAGAGAAGTATTAAACATACTATCTCATTCACTATGAAAGAAGACTTTATAACTTGCCATGAAGTTACAACATAGACGATAAGGAATTTTATAATAAATTTTAGGATCATAGACAATATTACATAATTATTGAAGAATTGTTGTGATAATTCAATTGAAATGATAAAAGTTGAATTAAAAAACGTATTAATATAAAATATTTAGTTGTCGATTATGTTAAAGAGAAGACAATAATTACCATCGAACAGATTAGTTCTATCTCATGATAATTGATCGATTTTACGACAAAAGATTTATTGACATATTCATATACATGGACCATATTAGAATATGTGCTTGTTTAGATGCTTTTAGTTTCATGTTTTAGACTTCTAACTTTATTACAGTAGGGATGATATAATTCGTGCACATACAACTTATTATTATTTGATCTCACTTGTGAATGGAATAAAACATATGGTTTTTCATTAATAACTTTAAAGTTCTCGATATTGTAATGCATGGAAGGAAGCAACCTTAGGTTATAACCTTTGTATTCCCGAAACTAGGAATAGTTTGCTGTACGTTTTATTATCCAAGAGCTTTGACTGTGAAAACACAACCTTTTGTCCTAACTAGATGTGGTGTAGTCTTGCTTTTACATATATAGTATGAATGAAATACCTTGTTAACTTTATCAAAAAAACTTTAGGATATAATTTACATTACTAAAAGTTTAATCACATTTATTTGTCACTTATGTGATATAGGTTAAGTGAGAAAATATTTGTTAAAAGTTTTTAGTTTAAGTGCCTGTTTGGATTAGCTTATTTCAATAGAGCTTTTGTCAGTAGAGCTTTTATCAGTAGAGCTTTTATCAGAAGAGCTTTTCTAAGAAGCTAATTGGCTGTTTGGTTGTCAATTAAAATAATAGCTTTTTGAAAAGAGCTTCATACAGTAGACCGTTTGGCAACATAAAAATGAAAAGCACTTTTATTAATTTTTAACTATATTTTATTTTGTAATAAAATTATTTATGTATATAAATAATATTTAAAATATATTAAATTATATGCAAAGTATAATATATTATGTTTACATTTGATTTGAAAGAATTCAACTACTATTAGGGATTTTCATGAATAGAATGGGTTACATTTACTTTACAATTGTTTGACAAATTTATTTCCATTTAAATTGTGACATCAATAATTTCATGCTTTGAATGACTTCAAATTGATATATCATGCAGACACTGTTGTAGACTTTGAGATCAACAATTGTTTGACAAATTTACTTCCGTTAAAACTTACCAAATTTGATATTTTAGATGCAATTGCTGCTTGAAAAGGCTGTTGAGAATCAAGACCAAGTTTTGTTGTTATGCTTGTTCTTGGCCTACTAAAGCTTGAATCTGTTTCAGGGAGCCTAGAACCTGACATTTCCATTCTCATTTCTTGAAAGGGTCGTGAATCACTAGATACACAAATAATCCCAACCAAAGTTCCATCATCATCGTAGAATGGAGTATTGGTAGCAACAACTAAAAAGCTCTCTCCCATCTTATTCTTAACCGGAAACTGCCCAGTCCAACTCTCCCCCATAGTGAGCCTACGAACTATGTTGTTCGCCATCAGATAATCCCGGGGATCTACAAGCAGCTCAATAGCATCCTTCCCAAGAGCTTCTGCAGCAGAATACCCATAAAGGTTCTCTGCAGTTCGGTTCCTGCAGAATTCAAGCATATTCCATATATACCAACTACGAAATTACATCAGAGACATCCAAATCCAACTCTAGAATCTGTAATAAGCAAAACAAAATTGTCGCATCATTAAAACCTATTCCAATTAAGGGTTTCTCGTAAGCACCAACCCGAACCAAAAATCAACATGCTTGTATAACTCCAACGAACATTAAAAATCAAAGAACCAACAAAACTAAAAAAAAAAAAAAACTCGTAATAAGCGTAATAACAACATTGAAACCTGCAGAAAACAAGAACCTGACAGAAAAAGGGACTCATATATTAGACCAAAACTCTCAAATCACGACTCACTCACCAATAAATGATGCGACCACCAAGATCGAAGATGTGAACGGACTGTCCCATAGACTGCAACATATTCAAATACTGTCTATCGGTGAACTTCACCGCCGACGGGCCACTACTCGCTCCTCCGCCACCTCTCGCGGACGCATTACCACCACTGTTAGAGCTCTCCCGAGTTTCTCTCTGCAAGGGCGACGCATGCCTAAACGAACTAGAACCTCGGTTCCACGAAGCAGAAGCAGCCGCCTCGAAACCAGAACCAACGGTAACTCTACGGCGGGGACCAGACCTCTGGGGGGAGATTGAATGTGAGCGTTGATGGTGGGGGTGGTATGGATCGGCAGTGGTAGAAGAAGGAGAAGTAGAAGCCGAAGCAGAGAGCTTAAGCTTAGACATCTCTTGCCTGAGCTGTGCATGCCCTGCTTCAAGCTCCTGGATCTTTCTCAACAACTCTTCTACTGGTGGCGTCTCCATTTTTTCCGAATCCCCCTACACATGAAAGTTTTTAATAACAAAGATCCATGGAATGAAAGCTGCTTCTCTATCTCTCTCTTGCTTATCTTCAGCAATTCCGTTTATGTATCCATCAATCTAAAGCAAGCATTCTCTTTTTCTCCTTCTCCTTCTCCTTCCCCTTCTTGTGGCTGTGGCTAAATCAGCTAACTACTGGCTATGAGTTGAAATTTGGCTGAGGGAGATGGCCCTCTCTCTTTTTACTTTCTAGATTGCTTCTCTCTAAGTCTTTGTGGATTGTGAGGGGTCATCACTCATCAGCCACCGCTCTCTCTTCAACAATCTATAATCCTTCGTCTTTAAACTAAGCAATATACAAATTTTGTTTTTTTTTTTTTAAATCTAAATAAAGAAAAGAAATTATTATTATTTAGTTCTAAAACTTAATTTTACCCAATTCTTAAATTGTAATTAATTTTCTTTTTCACATTATTTCAGTCTTGTTTGCTTGCGTAGCCAACGCATTATTACATGAATCTAGCCACTGAGACCAGGGTACGTTATTTGTGGTGCAACGCTCTTCTTATGCGCGTGGGCGATTTTATCCTATTGGTCCCCTGATCATCTTTTCCTTTGAATGGACTTGCTTTTGCTTTTCCCCGCTAAAAGGCCTTGCCCGAAACACTACTCAACTCTCTTTCCACTCCACTCTCTATGTCTTCCACTCTTATCCATTTCCAACCACGAGTTTTTTGTTGATGTTAATGTCCTCGGTGATTAAACTTAGAATGACGCTTATGTGTGAATGTTGGAATTATTATAATTACTTAAAATGTTTAAATTAATAATATCGTATAAATTCTTAAAGCCAAAAGTTGAAAGAAGGGCATTGATTCACTTGTCTTAATCATACAACAAAAGAACTTTCAATTTTGACGTAGGTCATAATCATAGAAAGCTCAAGGAGTTGAGTTTTGCCACCAACAAAATAGTAACAAGTATATGAACGGAAATACCATAATTAAGAGGACAAGCATTAATGTGTGCCAAGAATGAGTGGTTATATGCATATTGTATCGTCTACAAAAGCGCAAGGAAGGAAATGATACTGTTTTCCTTGTTTGCGTGCATAGCATGATTGAGGGCGTGCACAGCATGATTGAGCTTGGGCCGGATACAGACAAGGGCGGCTGACAAGCAGCCTTCTCTTCTTTCTCTAATTCAACCATATTATATTGGAGTATTAATATATATGTATTTAGTGTCGCAACGCAAATGTATATGTATCTAAGCCTTTATGGGAAGAGAGAGACGATAAAATATAATAACATCTTACCATTAGGAGATGATAAACCATTAAAAAAAAACCATAAAGATATTCAACCAAATTTGAATAAGGAATGCTTATAATAGTCCTATAAGATGTAAATGTTCTATCCTTTGACTCCTGGTGATGAAATAATACATCATAAGTATGAAACTTAGATCTATCCAAATAAGCATTTGGACTATTTAAGGAATGACGTTTGTTGTCTTAGTGTAGAAAAATAATTTAAACATATTGTAAATGTTTCAAGTTTGACTATGAGTTAATACATCATCAAAAAGTAACCAAATAAATTTATGTAGGTATCATTTTAAGACATCATTCATCAATGTTGAAAAGTAAATGAAGTATTGTTGAGGCTGAACAGCATGATCAGGAACTCAAAATGCCAATAGTGAAAGGTTGTCTTTTCCACGTTGGAATTCCTCATTCTAACTTGATACTACCTATATATCAAAGGTCTACCTTCAAAAAGTGTTTAGCCCATAAAGTTCTTCTAAGAGTTCATCAGTCACTAAAATCAATATTTTTTCCTTCATAGTACTTGCATTCAAGGAATAATAAACAACACAACACTATGAAGAATCCAATTTCTTAACTAGTAAGGTAGGAGAAGAAAAGGGAGATTGATTAGGGCAAATCAACCCTTACTTAAACATCTCCTCAAATTGTCACTCTTTCTCATACTTCTAGGCATGTAAATAGTGATATCAACTACCTGCAATTGGACCTACCCCTAGTTCAAGATTAAAGTGATGGTCACATGATGGTGGCAACATTTCTAGTGTTTTGAATAGGTCTTGAAAAATATTAGGAATCTTTTAAGTTCTAAATTTATCCCTCTCTTCTAATGTAGTTGACAAAGAAATTAATGGGGGGAATAAACTCCAAATTCAGTCCATCTCTATTTTTTAATTCAAGTAATTAAATTACATTCACATTGTTGTAATATTCAATAAATAAACCCTAAAGTTTGCAACCAATTGACTCCAAGCATTACACCATCATCATATAATGGAAATATAAATAAAATAAAATAAAAAGTGTGAAAACCCAATTAAAATATAAGACATTAATAAACTCTAAAGCTACGTAATTTTTCATCATTTTGCCATTATCACTCACAACTTTATCTTATTTTCATTGGTATCCTTAATTATTCCAATAATGTTTCATTAGTAAAATATAAGTTAAACAAGAATCTATAATTAGAAATATATATTCACTATTGAAAATTTTTTATTGGCATAGTTTGTAATTTATGCACCTATATCATTGTATACAAAGGAGAATTCTACTTCTTTATAATCTTCTAGTTCAAATTATGGTTCATCAATTCCTTTTAACCAAAAGGAATGCTTGCGTTGGTATATGACTCATCACAATTATGGTATAGTCTTTTGCCTCTTCTTTTCTCCATTTCTATTATATTCAAATGTCTTATATAGGGTAATTTTGGTGTATTGATATGAATTTACCTATAATTAAAATTATATAGAACTCATGAATAAGTTGGAATCAAATTCAAGAAAGCTAAATCATATATATAAAGAGAACTAAATCGTTGATTATAAGATTAATAACTAAGTTCATTAAGTAATTCAACACCATAAAGAAAGAAGTATTTGACAAGTTTAAAGTTCAATGGAGAATAACGAAAAGAAGCACTCATAAATCTTGATAAAAATGTTAAAAATTTACCAAAACTAAAATGAAATACGCATTATATACTTAAATAAAAGTTAGTATTTCAAGCTGGTACGATTATATGTAAGGCTGTGCTAGTTAAGAAAATTCTAATGCTAATGAATACAGTACGGGAAATGCTTGTGGCTAAGAGTGTGGAACTTTTTATAATTTTGATGAAGTTAGACATATACATGGTTTAGGGCAAGCTCGTGTTGGAAACCATAAATCTTTCTATGGCTTGGTAAAGATGGGCATAGGCTCTAACATGCCCCTGTTAAAGACCATAAACTAAAACTTAATTTTCTAAAATGTTACATTAGATAGTACATGACCTTGTTAGAGTTTATGTTCATATTCAAGCCTTCTCTAATTTTAGGTTGAATCAAGTTACTAATGGTTGGTCTTATTGCTAGTCCAAGAAGGCTTCTAATTTAGTTATTGAAGTATTCTTTGAAGGTTGGTCAACATATATGTCTTGAGTTAGCTCATTCAAAGCCTTTTTAACACTTTTACTCTTATCTCTTAAAACTAGTCTAATAAGCATAATCAATAGACTACTTGAAACTTGGATATTTGTGCTTGCATCATTCCCACTCTTTAAAAGAGAATTTAATCTCAAATCATTGCCTAGACCAAAACGAGAAAGATTAATAACATTAATCTAGCATTATACTCACCTAAAAGGTCTAGTTTGTAGGAGTTATTATTGATCCCCTTAATGAATTCAAATTGACTATCGCCTTTTGGTTGCAATTTTGATTAGCTCTTACATTGGAAATTATTCCTTTCTTATATGCATCCAAATAAAACCACCAAGTTTAAAGACAACATGTATTCTAATCTTATTAACTTTAGTTACATAACACTCATTCTTCTTATTATTCTCTTAGTTTCCACATTCATAGAGCTATCTTACTATCTCAACTTTCTTTATTCCATCCAAACTAGCTCTTTCATTAATAGGTAAAGATAATAAATCTAAAGGAGTTAGAGGATTAAAACCATAATTTTGAATGAAGAGTAATCAGTAAAGGAATATGAATTCTGGCCATGTGAACTAAAAAATGGTAAGTATTCTTCTCAATTCTTTAAATTCTTTTAAATAATAACATGAAGTAACATAGTTAAAGTCTAATTAACCATTTCAATTTGATGGTGAATAGTAGTACAAAATAGTAATTTTATTTATAATTTCTCCTATAAAAATCTTAAATCATGGCCATTTATTACAGTTTTAGGAATATCATGTAGTCGCACTACTTCCCTAAATAACAAATTAATAATATTAATCACGTCATCAACTTTATAAAAAGGAACAAAATATGACATCTTGGAGAACCTATTCACTACTATAAATATAGAATTCTTAACCTTTCTCAACTTAGGTAAAGCAACACAAATTCACAAAAATATCATTAAATCCATAAAAATTTACTTATTTAGTTTGACTATTTAATTAAGGATGACTAATGGAAAAAATAGTTAACTTTATTCCTAATATCTCTTATAAAACTATCTAAAAATAACTAAGAAAAATGGCATCCTAGTCACTTATTATACCCTTAATAACACTATATAGTTGCACTAGTTCTTTATGGAACAAAATAAATAAAATTGACCACATCATTAATTTATCAAAAGGGACAATATGTGTCATCTTAAAGAACCTATCAACTACCACAAATATAAAATTATTAACCTTATTTGACTTAGGTAAGCCTATCATAAAATATATAGAAATATCCACCTTGTCTTTTGCGATGAGTTAATGACTTAAGGTTGGTATGTACCACAAATTCTTTGGGCCATAGGTAATAGTGCCATGTCTCTAATGCCCTCATTAAGGCATATAAATCTTTTTCATAGGCTTGGGTAGTTCAAGGCTACATTACTAAGCTTATTTTTAAAACATGCTATTAGCCTCTGGTCCTGTGTCAAAATAACTCTAATACCTAATCCTAACATATTACACTCAATCTCAAAAGTTAAAGTGAAGTATGCAATTTAATAAAGGTTTCGAACATAACCTATATTTAATTGCATTGAATGTTTTCTTCTATTCACTAACCCAATTAAACTATGTAGATCCCTTATTAAATTTTGTAATTGGAGCAATAATTGTACTAAAATATTTAACAAATCTTTGATAAAAAATAGACAAACCATGAACACTCCTTATTACAGTTACGGATTTAAGTCTTTGCCATTTTCAAATGAATTTACCTTTTTCTTATTTAAATTTGTACCTTTTTCACTAACAACATAACTAAGAAAACAATCTTATATATGTAAAAATTACACTTTTTAAAGTTAGCATACAACTTTTTTTTCCCTTAGCATGTTAAGCAAACATCTCATGTGATAAATATGCTCTTGTAGATATTTGTTATGCATATAACATCATGACAGTAAATGATTAAAATTTTGTTATATAGACAAGCAATGCATGATTCATTAACCTCATGAAATTAATAGATGTGTTCATATTACCAAATAGCATAACTAACCACTCATATAACTCATATTTAGTCCTAAAAGTAGTTTTCATATCCCTTCGTTCATCTTAATCTAATGATATCCATTCCTTAAATAAATCTTATAAAATATGCAATGACCATTTAATTTATCAAGCATATCATTTGACCTAGGGATGAGATGTTGATACTTTACCAATATATTGTTGATGACTATATCATGAATGCTTAGAATTAATGGAATCACATGTATACCCATTATCCATCAAAATTTTCACTTATGTTTGCGGTTCCTTTTTTTTTCCTTCTAGATTGCTCATATAAATTGGTCAATTAGGAATGACTATCTTTAGTACAAAAGATAATTTAATGTTCAATCCATCTAATGGGTGGAAATCCATTAAAGATGAAGTCAACCAACATATCCTCATACTCTTGCAACAAGGAAACAATAACACCAGGAAGAGATATAAGGAGCTTTTTAACATTGAGATAAGCTTTTTTGTATAAAAGTATCATTGGCTAGTTAGTATATAAATCGTTCATAATGTCACTCCTTTTTATATAATAACTCACTTATTTCTTTATTTTTCTCACTACCATCTCTTTTTTAAAACTTTTATTGTCCTCTTTTTCTCTTACTACCAACTCTCTCTTTTGAACTCTCACCCTTACTCCCTTTTTTCTCTCTCACTTTTTTGTTTGTTCTCTCTTTTCATCTTCAATTGGTCCTCATGGTATAAGGATAATCAGTTTATCATAATTTAGATTGTATGTATATTTTTAAGTCATTATGTCTTATCCTCCGATCATATT
>JANJEY010000235.1:35854653-35874746 GCA_024703695.1 Erythroxylum cataractarum
TATTTTGCAATTTTTAAAAAGTTTAGGGACTATTTTATAAATTTAAAAAATATCCCGAAACGGTACCCGGTACCGACAGATTCCGGTACCGTTCCGTTCCAGAGCCCAATCCGGTACCAAGTCCGGTACGGTATTCATAACATTGCACGGATGTCAAAAGATTTGTTTTTTTTTTATTTTTAACTTTTAAAAATCTGTTTGTTCAAAATTTTAGTTTATGACTTTCTTCTTTCAATGTTGGCCATTTTTAGTTTTCAAAAATTATGAAAATTATAAAAATTAGTTTTTTTTTTTATTTTTATAATGCATTTATTTTCAATTGAATATATATTATTTAATTATTTAATATATTACCTTTTAATAAAATTATGAATAATATAATATAATATAATATATTTAGATAAAGCTGAGGTTCAAAATGATGTTGTAGGTCTAATAGCATAAACAATAACTATTGCAGAATTATCAATATTTAGTAATCATATATTATCTATCTTTGAAAAGCAAATGCTTCATATCTTGTGCAAAAATTTAAACAAGGATTGATCTTCTCTCCCGTGACTTCTTGTATTTATGTAACATGAATTGATCAATGTGTACTAGGAACAGGTCCATGAGGTGATTCTGTCTACAGTAATTGCAAAGCTGATTGCATAAATTCTTCTTTTTATGGAGCTGATAAATATGTCTACAAGATAAAAAGTAACCCTTTTGCCAATCATCTTTTAACCAATAAATTGTGCTTCTTTAGTGTTATGCCTTTATATCTCATTCTAAATTAGTTATAAATCTTTAGTATGGGGATGCATGTGTAATTCAAACAATCCTTAAAGCTAGTATCGATTCGATTCTGGACTGGTATAAGTTGCTTCTTTGTTTTTGCTACTAGTTTCTATTATATTTTGAATTAATTTAATAAGCTTATGAGATCTGCATAAACTAAAGATGTTATCTTCCCCATACTTTTAGCTTATGGATTTTGAGATATTTTTTTAGTTTTCATACTTCTAAAACGTGACTTTACAAATATTATTATGCATGTTTGCATAAAATGTATTAAATTACATTCCTTAATTTTAAAATTTCCTATAATGGCTATAATTTAATTTCACAAATAATTGACGAGGATATAAATCGATCTAAGCAACATGATACACAATTCTTGAAATAAAAACATGTTATATGTTTCCATTATGTATTATTCATAATTGCATATATTTGGTAGTATATTGAATTTGCATCTATTTAGTTGTAAAATTACATATTGTGGTATTTGTTTTTGTTATAGGTTTTATTTGAGGAATGGCTAGTACTTTAGACCTAATATTTAGGTTTGAGTGCTTCTATAGTGGATGCTTCAAATTCAAACGAAAACGATATACAAAGGTGGAGAGAAATATTGTTTTGGTTATGAGGTATATGATATTATATTGGTCAATTTTTTGTTTAATGCTAAAAGGTTAAGGAATGGAGAAGCATGGGATTTTACATATAAATTCTCACATAAGTCATCTAAAGATGGTTTGAGGCCAATACAAAGTGATAATTATGCGAGGAACTTGATAGGTGCAATTAAAGAGAGAAAAATTAAGCTAATAGGGGTTTATATGGAGGAGGAGAAGTATTCCAAATTATGCACAATTACTAACCCTAGATTAGATATTTCAATTAAGGTAATTAAGGATGATGAGGAGGAGGTAAGTTTACAGGAAGCCACAGATCCATCCATTCCATCAATTATAGATCCACCCATTCTAACAACTATATACCCACTTATAGATTTGCCCACAGATCCAGCCATAATTGTGCCATCAAATCCACCCACTCTAGCATCACCTGAAGCATTGTCATATAAATCATTTAATTCTTCAGGTGATGCTTCATATAATGAAAGGCAATCAATAAATATTAATGATTTATGATATTTAAGTGAAGAAATTCCTAATGATATATATGAATGTGCTATAAAAGAAGAGTTACCTACTATGAGTGAGCGGTGTATAGGTGCTCAAAATATTAAATTAGGAGATAATGAGATTGAAGGTGATTGTGAAGACGATGGTAGCCTAAAAGGAAATTTAGATGATGAAGAGAAGTAGAAAAAAATGAAGTAGCCTAAATATCATCACTTTAACTTTTCTAATTTAGATGATAGTAGAGTCGTTTTGTAATATGGAATGTTTCTTTATGTTGACACATTTAGAAAGGCTTTGAAGAATATAAGTATTCAGAAAGGATTTGACTATGTTTATATAAAGAATGAAAGGCCAATAATTACTACATAATGCAACAAGAAATATGGATGGAGAATAAATACAACCCTTACAAAAGATAGGCATGCGTTTTAGATTAAGACACTCCAGAAAAATCATTCTTGTGGGAACACATTTGATAGTATAAAACTTAATTACCAGTAGATTACTATTGAGCATTTGGCACACTTTAGAGATAGTCCTAGCTGACATATTTCATGGTTAAAAGGACTATTTTATGAGATTAACAACGAGGGATTTTAGACATTAAAGTATATAAAGCTAAGAGGCATGCTTTGTTTGTTGCTTGGATATGAAGGGGCATAATATGAGTGTAGGAAAATCTCAGTGCATGCATCATATAGATGCAGAGTAAAAAAACAAAAAAAAATCTGAGACTTTCCCGAAGTCTAGGATCTATGTGCCTATATAAGGAAATACCATAATGCTATATGAAAATTCCCAATTCACATACATGTTTATAACATATATATATAGGAATTCATGGTGTTTACATAAATCATTCATATAATAACCATATACTTTGTGTGTAGTCTCCTTCGTTCTTTGATCTTCTACTTGTCGGGTTGTGTAAACCACAACGACCAAAATGGACCGTCTCCAAAAGTATCCATGCGGAGATCAGAGAATCTAAGCCAATCAAACTCTTTGATCCCGAAATGGCTAGAATAAGGACAAGAGTGCTAGCTCTCACCTTTGTTCTATGGAGAGCAACGTGAAGGAGAGGAGAAGATGATGAAGCTTAGGAGAATGGCTTGAAAGATGATGAGAAGAATGAAAGAATCGTGAAGAAGAAGGCTTTTTTTTCTTTATATTTCTTTTGTCTTTTATCAATTAAAGACATTAAATACAATAAGACAAAATACAACACTTTAAAGAACTCATTTTCTTCATCTTACATGTTACACATCTTATATATATATATATATATATAAATGTTGAGGTGGTCTAGTTACACTAGGGTCAATCCTACCAGGTTCTAGGTGTAAAAAAACACCGTAGACCTGTTTCAACAATATTGATGTCGCGATCTCATCGGGATACATTTGGTTCTATTGTTCTCCATATAATAGATCTCTATCCAAAACCATTTTATGAATCTTGTGAGTCACTTTTACGCATGTGAACCATTAAGTTCCCGGTTAATTATGTTGGCCACTTAGATTAACACTTAATCCAAGCAAGTCAGCAACGTCTAGAAACATATTATGACCCCCAATTGCCCGAAAAGTAAGTGATTTGACAAACAAACCCATGCTCATCACAAACTATCTCACAAACCCTCCCATTGACAATTGTTGTGCAATTCGCTCTTTCATCATGCTATACCCCACTTGGTTATGAGTATAGGCAAAGTGTCAACTGTCACTAGACTGACTACGTCAAATCTAATCCAAGTGATATTAGTTCTCGTCCTAGGACCCATTACTCTATATGTCAATGAAGACATTCTTTATGAAACATGTACTCTGGCTAGAGATTTCTAAGTAATAACCCCGATAAAAGGCCGTACTATCATCTTCTACTATCATGGAAGTGGTGAATCCTCTATTGACTATTCAGTTACGTTCGAATATCTCAAGTTGTACCTAATCACCATCCTATGAGTGACTTCTATAAGGCAACAAGGAATGGAGTCAAAGCACAGACATTAGAATAGGACATCTATGTGATGATCTCATGGTAGGTCATTCAATATACTTACTACCTCTAGTAAGCATTCACACCTCAACTTTAAACATCTCATGTTTACAGTTTCTGAGATCCACTGCTTGATCAAATCAAGAAGTTTGACATGTGCTAGTCTATCTCGATTAACGATATCCAATCTCATTAATCCTATAACTAGTGATGATTTAGATACTGACATAATTATACATGATAAGAATCTCAGTAGTATGATCACATCATGATTTCCTTCATGCTATGTCATATATCATGAACTTCATTAATTTGCTTATAAATCAATATCAATTCATAAATAATGAACACCAAATTAATGAAATATGCCTTTCTTTATTATTGAAAATAAATTCTGTACACAATTTTGTACAAAATACGCTAAAGAAGATTGCCTTTAAGGCATTACTCTATAACACGACTGCCCTTTTTGGGCTGTGTTGGCACTAGAGAATGGGTAGGCTTAATGCCACCAAACCCCGTAGTAAGCCTAACTTTTCTATATTCTACTGAAAATCCGATGTGACCTATTCATTTGTCTGGTTAATCCTTATACTTGCTTAATAGGTTGTAAGAAGTAAGGATCCAAATCTGCAATTCTCACATACATTAACTACTTATCATTTGCCAATCTAAAATCATCTCATATCATCAACTGACATCAATCTCAATAACATAACATATCCATACATGTTTCAGGTACAAATGATTATGACAAACCATGGAGCAGCTAAAAGTATCTGCGCTAAAAACATTACTTGTCGATTATCCAAGCGAGTCTCAAAAGGCTTGGATTTCTCTCTTGCACGATCTGCTAATCCCCTGGAATGATGATAGTGAGAGGTGAGTCTACAATACGAATCAGTGAGATATAAACATACTACCAAGCTTGTGAGGCTCGGTAACACAAGGCTGGCTTCATAAGAATGGTCTGTGGCATTCTAAGCAACAGTATATGGCATCAATGGATAACCAGGTAGTAATATCAAATGCGGCAATCACATAAGTATCAATAATAAAGCTCAATATGAATTGTCAAAAAACATGAACTTGGTTTCTGAATTCTTTTATGGGTTCTGGGTTCTTTTTTGAATTCTAGTTTCTTTCAGGATTCTGGGTTCTACAGGATTCCTAATTCTGAACTTTTTCATTTCTAATTTTTGATTTTTTTTTAATTTCTTAGGAAGAGACAGAGGCATATTAGTACGACATATCTCCCCTTTTTTGATTTTAGACAAAGTTGGCCTAACCTTGCCCCTGGAGGCCTGCCCTCACCAAGTAGGACCCGGATCTAACCCATCACCAGCGGGTTACCAATGTGCACATAGTATAGGTATTTTGTGAACTCATCAATCATGGCTAACAAGGAAACATGATTTATCAAGTAATTTCAATTAATGGGTTCAACATAACAACGGGACTAGAAGGTGCAAAGAATCTGAATATCATCTGGTCATTCTGGCATACAACATGCTAGACTCAACTGCATGGAGTCATATGTCAAATAAGTATACAAGGTTCGAGAACATTTCAACAAACCGCAAGATAAAAGAAAAGGATTACTACACAAGTATAGTAGCATGATTATACTAACCTCGACTGCTTCAGGGATTTTTGATCTCTTTTCTAACTTTCTTGAACTTGAGAGGTATTAGGTACGACTTCTAGTCATATTCCTTGTCTGCTTTCACAAGCTATTACGTACATGCATAACAATTGCATATACCCACATTAGTCATTCTTACATAAACCTCATGTCTTAACACATATCATTACAAATTCTATTTATTCACTAAGTCATCTGCATAGGTCCCATTCGTGAAGGCATAACTTTTTATACATAGGTCCAATGATTTTAAAACTTTCCAGACCCCTAGTTAACACATAAATTCACATTTTTTTTTTCTTTTATGACCATGTTCTAATTCGGTCATTAAGGAATCCAAATTTCCCATTCACAATCAGTCTTAATATTCAGTCATGAGTTGGACCCTTCCTGTCTCAAAACCTTATAACTTATTCATTTCTCATCCAATTAAGTTGATTAAAAACTTCATTTTCAATAGAATCATATGGCTATCACATATCCAAAGACAGCTCAAAAATGATGTAAATTGGATTTATTGTGATTTTTATAATCTTGTCCTATTTCTGTTCTCTTCTGTGTCACTAACGTTAGTAACACCCTTCACTTATTCAGCCATATCTTACATAATACTCATCCAATTAAAATGCCCTTTATACAGAACTCATATGACACATTTTTTAGCATTTCGTAAGAATAACTCATTCCCAATTCTAACTCTAAAGTCTTCAAACAATCAATTTTCATTTCAATTTTCAATCCCACTAGTATCCTGAACCAGTTTCACTTCGGGGCCTTCCCTAAATTTGTGAATAAAATTCAGGGACATAGTGGACATATGTATCTACAAATTATATGTTTTGAGTTTCTCCAAATTCACACTTTAAGCAGCTCAACAAAAATTTACAAAGAGGACCTACGAATCTATCTCTATTGACAACTTGAACTTCAAAACCCTAGGTTTTGATTTAGCCCCCCAAATCACCATAAAAACGAAATTTCTTCGTGTTAATGTGTCATTAGACATCAAAGAACAAAAACCCATCATCCAAAACATCAAACCCATAAATTCCATCAAGAGGGTTTCACAAAAGAAGAGAAAAACTAAGCTTAAATTGGTAGAACTAAGCATTGGAATAGAGGCTTACCTTTTTATGTTGATAGAATGGCTTGATTCTCCTTCCCAAACTTGTTACAAGGGTTGGAAAACTTGGAGAGGAGCTCCCATGGTGGTTGTCGTGAAAGAGGGAGGAGGAAGAAGACAAGTTTTGTCTTATTCTCCAACTTAGCTTCTTATATAAGCCTCATGTCCACTTATTTACAAAAATGTCATTATTGCACTGATTCTTCAACATCTGCTCGTACAATTTCTGTGACCACCGAAAAATATCATATATCATTAATTTGATGTTACTACAAATTATTGTTCATTGTTCTGTGATTTTAATGACATCAGTCTCAAATACCGATTTATTTCGGTGTACCGGGTAAACTAAATATCGAGTGTTACACTTTAACAATGAGAAGTTAAAAGGCTACTTCTTAGCTGTGATGAAATGTAGCATAGACAATTCACTATATATGTCCTGAAGGTGTGTTTAATTCATATTACATATGTTTTGAATAAGTGAAATCTTAACTTTTAATGCATATAGACCAATAATATGCATTGATTTTTGTCATTTGAAGATAAGTTATAGTTGACAATTATTGATAGCCATTGGAAGTGGTCCAAATAATAATATTTTTTATGAGCTTAGGCTATGAATTTTTTTTTTTGAGAGTTAGAAATAGATTCTGAAATGCATGCTTGAAGATATGCTCAATGATTGCTCATCAATGTTTATAAGTAACAGTCAAAAAGTAATATAGTGAAATATCTATAATGTTACTTTCATATGTCACCTGATTTCATACTAAATCATAATCATGTGATGCAAGGTCTGCAAGAACTATTTGAGCATAAGTACATGCATTTTAGTCATCACTATTGCTTTAGATGTTTATAGGCCAACTTATAAAACAAGTATAAAATGTCTATTGTTACAAAGACTAGAGTGGATAATAGCTTCACTTTGTACTCGACAAGTATATAAGAGGCAAATAATTAAGATGGAGAGCATAAATGGTGGGCTCTGAATCTAACAAATACTAAAAACTTACTTTAAAGATAAAATAAACTGAGACAATTAGTAAGGTTGTATCCATATAGAATGGGGTATTCTATGTTCTAATCAAATAGCAAATAAAAAAGGGGTTTTACTATAGGAAAAAATTGAAAAATAAGAAAAAATAAGCAATAAAATAAATAGAGAAAATCAATATAATGAAATACGTAACCAAAGTAATAATTTCCATTCATCCATATTGTTGATCATTGATGCAAAAATCATTTTTTACCCTTAAATAAATTGATCATAGTTATTGGTACCCCTTACTAATAAGTAATCCTAGAGAACGTTAATAAGATTTAATCTATTAGTAGCATTACAATTTAGAGAGACACAATTCAAACCAACAAACTCAAGATGTTATGTTGATTTAAAGTTGATTATCTACCTCCATCAACATCAATCGAATGTTCTTACCTAAGCAACAACGTTGATTTGCCAATACAATTAGAATAAACAAACAATTACATATTTGTTACCCTAAATGATGGTATATTATTATATCAATTAAGACAATTGCCACTCATCAATCAACAAAATAGTAATAAAATTTGAAGAATAAAAAATGGATAAATATTTAAGAATAAAATAACAAAAGTAAAAAAAAAATAGATATCATAACTTTTCTAGTTGAACTTTTACTACTTTTTATTAGATTAAAAAATTACCCATATATCATAGTTTTAATCTTTCAATAATACACAAAAGGAGTTGTTGTATGCTTTTTAAAAGGGAAGACAATGTTTTCTTCCAAAGAATAGAATGAGTAGGGAGGTTGCCAATAATGACTACTAATCCCTTTTTCTAAAAATTAGAGTCCTAAACTAAAAAGGAAATTGAAAACCCCAACAATATTTTAAGATTCGTATGCCCCTCATATGTAACCACATCTTATCAATTTTTGTAGGCTACCCACTTCTTTCTTATTGATCAATATCATTTCTTCACTTCATATTCTCATTAAGTTTAACATTTTCACCAAAATTAAGTGAATTGAAATCAAAACCATGCATAATTTAAACACTATCAAATTTCTCCCACATCAACTCATCCTCGAGCAACAAAAACACTAAAGTTAAAATGAAGAGCAAGTGATAGAACACCATAGGATATAAATAAAGTCAACACTTAAGTAACATAAAATATTATAGTCAAACTTAATAAGAAATATGAATAACAATTAACAAAACAATGTTATTTAAAAATATGCAAAAGATTCGATGAATTCCTCATTTATTTCAATCATATCACCTAAGTGTTTAAGGTCTTCAAGTATTTCACTTATACATTCTCCCTCACACCTAAGCCTAACATTTTCCATAATTTTAAGGAACCAAAGAATAGAAGGTAAATAGAACAATATGGTTTCAATTCTTAGATGCTTGAAAAGGGTAAATAGATTGACCTCCATTTGTTTCTTTATTAAAAAGAGACCATTGACATTTTTTGGAGAAGGGGAGACAATTAACAATTTTAGTGTTTAGAGTGTTAAAGTGAGGAGCGGTTGCATCAAGTTTGACTTGAATGAGTAGAAAACTTAAGTTACCTCCCAAAAGTAGGTTCTTTAACATTGTATCAGCTGGACAAAATGGAGCTTTCAATTATAATACGTTGAAATTTTAAACTTAATTTCTTCCAAAGTTAGCATTTGAAAGCCCTCATAAAATGGTTTTAACTAGTGATCATTAACCTTAAATATCTTATCTAAATCTAGACTTTGTATATTTATGGCACTATAAGAAACCTTAGTGGCAACAAAAGGGCCTAACCATTTAGAGTGCAATTTACTAAAAAATAATTTCAAATTTGAATGATAAAGTAAACTTTTTGACCAATTGCAAAATTCTTTTGAGAAATTTTTTGATCGTAGAAGGCTTTTTTTCTTCTCCTTATAAATGCAATAGTTCTTATAAACATTGTTTTGAGCAGTAGAGTTTCCTAGCTAGCCTACTTTTGTCCATCTCCATATTGCAGTTCTTAATTTCCAATATACTTGGTGTTATAGCTTAAATGGAATGTGACAAGATTTAAAAAATACCAAATGATAAGGAGACATACCTATAGGAGTCTTATAAGTCATGTGATAAGCCTAAAATGCATCATTAAGCCTCAAACTCTATTTAGATTTACCACTTTTTCAAGAATATATATGACCTCTCAATTGGAGACTTCAGCTTGGCCACTTGTTTGAGGATGGTAAGCAGTAGAAACATGATATGTGATGCCATCTTTCGTTATTAAAGCTTCCCCTATTTGATTCCAAAAGTGAGTTCCTCGATAACTTATTTTTGCTCTTTTTATGCCAAAATTGACAAAAATATGAGATCAAACAAAAGCCACCATAATTTTAGCATCATTAGTTTAGGTATGTTGTGCTTCCACCTATTTAGTCACATAATCAATAGCAAGAACATTATAAGTTTTGCCAAATGAAGATGGAAAAGGTCATATAAAATTAATACCTTATATATCAAAATTTTCACACACAAAAATGTTATGATGTGGCATTTGATCCCTATAATCTATGTTTCCTAATTTTTGATATCTTTCACAATATTTGTAAACAATTATGAATCCATAAAAAAATTAAGACAAATAAACCACATTATAAAACCTTACGTGATGTCCTCTTTGAGCCAAAATAACCATTACATGTATATGATTAACAAAATTAAAGAGATTTTAGATTTAAAAAGGCACTTGTGAATGATTTAATTGGAATAATATTTCCATAAATATGGATCATCCCAAACATAGTATTTAGTATAAATTTTGATTTTGTCATTTTGAGCTATAGACAATTGATTAGATAGTGTCTTAGTAATTAAACAATTAACTAAATTAGCATAACAGGGAGTTGACTTTTGAATGGAAAAGAATGCTTATCAGGAAATTCATATTATATTAGTGATGGTTCATCATTTGGGGGAAAATGACTAAGGTAGTCTACAACCAAATTTTTTGAGCCTTTCTTATCCCATATCCCCAAGTCAAACTCTTGTAATAATAATATCCATCATATGAGTCTTGGCTTCACTTTCTTTTTAGATAATAGATATTTAAGAGTTATATGATCAAAATAGACAAACACTTTACTACCTAATAAATATGAAAAAAAAAATCTAAAGCAAAGATAACAACTAAAAGTTTTTTTTGTTCTTGAATAGTTTCATTGAGTACTATAAGCATTCTTGAGGCATAATATATGATATGAGGATCTCTTCCAATTCTTTGTCAAATAACATCACTAACTGTATAATTACTTACATCATAAGTGAGTTCGAAGGGAAGTGTCGAATCTGAAGGCTTAGTGATAGGTGCAAAAGTTAGCATCTCCTCTAAATTATCAAATGCCATCTTGAAGTTCTCATCAAATTCAAACACCGCATCCTTTTTCAACAATCTACATAAGTTTTGAGTGATTTTCGAGAAGTCTTTGATGAACTACTGATAAAATCCTATATGAGGTTTTTAAGTTGAATGATGATTTATTAAGAGTTATACTTGACAAAATATTAACTTTTAAGGAATTGTAGGAATTTGAAGTCTGAAAGTTGATCCAGAAGATGTTTTTGAACTACAGTCATTGAGGCCTATAAGGTATAATGTGTCTTATATCGAATTGCCTCAGTATTGTTATTTGGATGGTTATTTAGGTTTTCACTAAATCCTAGTTGTGGATAAAGATCAAGAGAAGACTACCTCACTTATCCCTTTAGTATATTTGCATATCATCATATTCCATTTGGACTTTGCAATGCTTCCACCACATTTTTAAGGTGTATGGTTAGTATATTCTCAGACTATATAGAGAACATCATTGAGGTTCATGGATGATTTTATTATTTATGATGGCTCCTTTGATTCTTATTTAACAAACCTTATAAAATTGTTTAAAAGATGCATTGAGAAAAACCTTGTTTTGAATAATGGAAAATGTCATTTTATAGTTGATCAAAGCATCATATAAGGGCATGTTGTAGCAACTAAATTGAGGTAGACAAAGCTAAGATAGATGTGAAGTTCATTCTTTTCTGGAACATGTAGGATTTTATTGATAGTTCATTAAAGAATTTTCCAAAATTACTCAAGAAAGAAGATGAATCGCTAAGATGTTTCATGGCATCATAAATATTGAACTTAATAATTTCATAATCAAATTCCATAGTGACTGCACCATCGTGCATATTAATTTTTTTCCTAAGTGTTTTAAGAAATAGGTTACCTAGAAAAACAACTCTAGAATTTAGAGTACCATCATCTTCCATATCAAACACATAGAAGTTTGTAGGAAAAACTAAGTTATTCAGCTGCACTAACACATCCTTTACGACTCCTTCAGGATACACATTAGACCTATAAGATAATTGAATGATTACACTAATTTCTTTTAATGAACTAGAATTTAAAGATGAATAAATGGATATGACATGACATTTATCAATGCACCAAGGTCACACATGGCTTTTGCGATACCTAAATTACCAATTTTATAAGTAATAGTAAAAATTATTAGGTCCTTGCATTTAGGTAGTAATTTATTTTGAAGAGCATCTAAAATATTCTTACCAACAATTACCTTTTTATTACCTTTCAGCTTCCTGTTGTTAGTTCACGATTCCTGAAAAAATTTTATATAGCAAGGCTTTAATTTGATATCATCTAGTGAAGGAATATTTACCTTACCTTACAAAATGTATTTAGGATCTCCTTGTCCTCCTCTGCCTTCTTGTTACTTGCTAACCTGTCAGGAAAAGGTAGAGTTATTACTTGCTAACCTAGAAGGAAAAGGTGGAGCTATCACTAATAGCTTTGGTGGTTGAGGAGTCACCTCCTTCTCTATTTAAAGCTCTTTAGTGCACTTATAAGTTGGGGCCTTCTCTTACTTAGGCTCCTCTAATGTTTTATCACGTCTCAAAGTTATTGCATATAAACTTTGGTTATGATTCATAACTGTTTGTGATAGATACTTTCTATATGATTCCAATTTGTCAATTGTAGATTTCAACTGACTGACTTGGCTCTCCAAACTCTAAATGTTAACTCTTTCCTTTTGTTGAAAATTTTGAGTAATAGTTAAGAATGTTTTAAATATTTACTTAAGAGACTTACCTAACTTAAAAGAAGAATATTGAGGTAGTGGAATAGGTGTTCTAAGTTAGATAGTTTGGTAATTTTGTGACCTTGATCTGTAGATGAGATTAGCATGATCCTTCCATCCTAGATTATGCTTATTAGAAAAAGGATTATATCTCCTTTATGGTGCACCTGAATAACCCCTTACTATATTGATGTGTTTAGTGGAATCGTCTTGGAATGTGGGACATATTCCATTTTGATGGTTTACAAGAATTCTATAAATTTTTAGCTATTGTAAATGTGTTAAGGCAATCTATTACTCTAAAGCTACTTCCCCAAACCATGTGTATCAGTGGGATTCCTACTAGGTATTGTTTGTTGTTGTTGTTACACTAAAGCTATTTGGTTATAATTTTGATTTTTTTATAATTGGACATAGTTACCTTATTTACCTTCTTATAGTATGAGTCTTGTCATAATCTAAACTGCTAGGAATTTGCATATATGATGGAAATTATAACTCTAGCAGCTTTGGGGGTTTTATTCACTATTGTACCTCCACTAGCATCATCCACCATTTTCTTGTCCATTAGTAGTCGTTCTTTATAGAAGTATTGGATGATGAGTTTGTTAGAGATCCCATGCTATAAGAAACTGACACACTACTACTTAAACCTTTACTAGTACTCATAGAGGGTTTCAGTATCCTTTTATTTGATTCCATAAATTTCCCATCTAATGCTGGCAACCTAAGAAGCAGTGAAATATTTATTTAAAAATAGACTGATTATATTTGACCATATACTAAAAGTTAAATAAAACAACCAAACTTTAGATTTCCCATATAAAGAAAATGGGAATCCCCATACCTTAATCTGCACTGCAGTTACCCCCTTTGCTCTCATACTTAAATAGACTACATGGAACTCCTTGAGATGTTTGTTAGGATCTTAATTCTTAAGGCCATAGAACTTGGGTAGTAAATCTATCAAGTAAGATTTCAATTTAAATCCCACCACCAAATTTGGAAAATGGATGTACAACGACTGTTAGTTAACATCTGGTACAACCAATTCCCTTAAGATTCTCTCATTGTTATTGATGTTGGCTTCTTTTTTTGATTCAAAATCATTGGATAAATCAACAAGTATGTTCTCCAACTCATTGGAGAAGAATTTTATTCTTATCTACGTTGAAGTTTGGCTTCCTTCCTTAGGTATTTTGCAGTCTAATTTATCTCAAAATCAAACTAAAGCTCACTTGTACGAGAAGAAAAAGGAATAAAAAGAACTTAAATACTTAGCATCAGTTCTAGGCAATGAAGCCAGAAATTAAAGGGGTTTCAAATCTAATAAATAGTAAAAGAATATCTTAAAGATAAAATAAATTGAGACAGTGGTAAGTAGGATTGTATCTATAGAGATTATGGTATTCTACTCTCTTTTTTATCAAACAACAAAATAAAATAAAAAAAGGTTCTCCAATGGGAAAATAAAAATGAAAAATAAGACCAAACAAAGATAAGCAAAAAAATAAATAGAGAAAAATCAATATAGAAAAATATATAACCAAGGAGTAGTTTTTGTTCATCTTTACAGTTAACCATCAATGCTAAAATAAATTCTCTTACCCTTAAATAAATTGGTTATAATTATTAGTATGGCCTAAAAGGCAATCTCTATTAACCTTTTTTGTTATAGCCGATTTCCAAAACTTACTGAGGGTTAGAATGTTAGACTTTTGAGTCATATCATTTTAAAATTTATGAGGTACATTTCATTCACATACACAACATGAGCATATACACACGTGAATGTTGATTTAGAAAACATTGCAAAGATAGTATATGCACTCAATTGACATATTCCAGGGTATGAAAGGTTTAAAATGATTATGATATGATTGTGTATAGTTTATGTCTTGAATTTGGGTTTGATGGATTATAATTAGTATTTTGTAGTTAATTGTTACAATTGAAAGAGTGATAAATTAAAATGTACATTTAGTATAGGAAAATTTTCAAATGGTAAGACAAGTTGACACATGGAAAATTAGGATGACTAAGCCTATAAAATGAATGACATTTGGCATGGAAAATTAAGTGAATAATGACAGTAGTGATTGAGTGACAAATGGCCTAGGATTTTCATGACATTTGGTAGCCACATAAAAGGGCATGTAGCTTATCTCCTTGGATGACATGTGTCATTTTAAAACAAAGTCACCTTGCATTAAAAGTCTTAAACAAATGCAGAGTCATTCATCTTTCTTGAAGTTTCTGCTGCATGCTTTCTTATCCTTTCCTCTCACCACCAAAAGGCCTAAGCAAATGCAGAGTCACTCATCTTTCCTTAAGTTTCTATTGCATGCTTCTTCTCCTTTCCTCTCACCACTGAAACACTTACACCCTCACATCTCTGTATTTTGTGTATGTTTGTTTTCAATGACCACAACAAAATCCATGCTTTTACCCTTCATAAAGATAATTATAGATCCAGATCATTGTTGTACTTGTTGTTATCTTTTGATCTTTGCTGAAACCATTCTACTTCCACCTTGTTCTTTGAATTTTGCTTGCATGCATGGAAGGCTAGGTTAGCTTGATAATTGAGGAGGCAATTGAGCTGATAAAGTAAATGAAAGACTAATCTCTTATGATATATGTCAATAGAACTTAATGATGACTGAATTGGACCTGGATTGATTGTGATATTAGAGGAAATGAGTGCTGAAAAATGATGCATGAATGATAGTTTCTGTTCTATTTTTTAATGCATGAAAGATAATAGTCTATGAGCTGCCAAATGAATGATTTTGAGTTGGAATTGGAATTGGAGATGAATTTGATAAGGAATTGAAGTATAATTAAGGTATGTTTAAAGTATAATTAATGGAATATTATGAAGGTGTTTTGAATTTGGTATCAAGGTATCTGAATCTAGAAAATTGAGGGAAATTGAATAGAACACTTCAGGGCTCTCATCCCACAATTGTGGGAAGGTCCCCCACAATCATGGCCAAAGCTTTGAAATGATAATTTTGGTTTTGTGAAGTTGTTGAACTAAATGAGGATAAGTCACTCTACATTGGTATATTTGGAGTTGATTAAGGCTTGAAATGAACCTAGATTGTTGCTTGATTAATTGGTTAATGGTTCGATAAGTTTAGGTTGTTAATTGATGTCATTACTTAATGAATGGATTGTCTTGATATCAATGTATTTAAATATGGAAATTTTGAGTTGTTAAAGGAATAAAGATGTTATTATGAATGCAAATATGATCCAAAGGATATGAGTAAAGTGTATTAGGTATAAATGAATGATAATTGGGAAATTGTGTGAATTTAAATTGCTAGAAAAGGTTGATGAATGTATGATTGATGAATTTAGAGTAATCAAACTTACTCGCGATATAAACCTGAATGCAAAGTGGTAATATATAAGCTATAATAACTGAATGGTCAAGACTTGTGAATAAGAATACATACCCAAAAAGGTCAATTGAGCATGTATTGAACATAACACAAATACATGTGCATGACTTTATATTCATATGAATGAACAAATTAGTGATTGTGAACTATACGTATACTGCTTGACTATAGACGCATAAGTTGATCGTCAAGACCCAGACATTGCCAGATCATCAGGGCAATAACTTTTTTGGAGTGTATTGTGAGTTAACCTAGAAGTGTAAACTCGATTATATGTGCTTCTATTGAATTGTATGTGTAATATGAAATTTATGAACAATTTAATGATGAATGTTGGACTTAGATTTGAAGAATTTGATATATGACATAAGCACATTGAATGAAAAGTAGTAAAAATATAATATGTGAATTGATGCATCTTATTACATTGAAATGCATGATCAGATAAAGGATTTATGATCGGAGTAGCTAATGTGTGAAAAAGAGCTTTAAGCTCAGGATTATGTTCAGAGAGCCACAGGCTCAGATAACAATGAGCACAGTATCCATAATAGATACGAGACAGTATATGAAATGAGCCCGATATTCATAATAGATATGGGATAAATTGGGTAAATAAACACTCGATCACAACAAAGCAAAATAAGAAAGAAATCACATGTGCATTTGCATATATAATTATACATGTATCATATGAATGATTGTGTTCTGAAATAGTGATATGCAATGTTGGTATATAGTACTTGTTGAAATATGACAAAATGTTATGTGGTATTCGATACTGGATTTTGTAATATACTTGTTGAATTGAGTTATTTAATTTATTTTGGTGTCCTGACTTAAATGAACACATCGATGATGGTTCACTCACTAAGTTTGCAAACTCATCAAAATTGCAAATGTTGATTTTTTAGTTCAAAGAAGTTTAGCTACTGAGGTTATATAGTAGAAGTACTTGCATTTTAGGGCCAAGAATGACTTAAAGGTCCGATCAGTTGATATCTGAGGAGTCCAGTTTAGAATGTTTTCAGTTAGCATCCCATTTCATGTTGAACATTTTGTATAGAGTATTGAACTCTCAAATCTTATGTAATGTATATACATAGATTATGAATTGCAATGATACAATGTAAGTTTGATGTTAGTGAATGAAATGGGAAGAATCGATCATTTGAAATGCTTGTGATATATATGATGCCTTTTAGTTAATGTGATTGTTCTAACATACCATTTCTGTAGAGCATAGTCTCGACTATCCATGGATATATTCGGGCATATTCACTATGAGAGTGGTATGTTACATTTTTTATAACTAAGATACGACCATTACTTATTTTTCTTGTTAATAAATAATCTTAAAAATGTTCATGGCATTTAATCTTCTAGTAGCAGTACAATTTAGAGAGACCTAATTCTATCCGATAAAGTCAAAACCTTTGGTTCATTTAAATTAGCTTATCTACCTCCATTAGCATCAATTGAATTCTCTTACCTAAGTAACTATATTGATTTACCACTACGATTAGAATAAACAAGTAATTAAAAATTTATTATCCTAAATAATGGTATAGTATTATGTCAATCAAAATAGTTAGCCACTTGTATCAATATAAAATAATAATAAGAACTGGAAAAAAGATAAATATTTAATATAAGAGAATAAAAGTAAAACAATTAGATCTCACAACTTTTTAAGATGAACTTCAGCTATCCTTTGATTAGAAAAAAATACTATCCACGAATCATAGTTTTGATCTCTTAATAATATAGGAAAAGAGTGTTGTTGGTTGTTTTTAAGAGGGGAAGACAATGTTTTTTTACAAAGAAAAGAATGAGAGGGGAGGGGCCTAATAATAGATATTAATCCCTTTTTTTATAAAAACTAGGGTCCTAATCAAAAAAAAGAAGCTAAAAATCCTAAAAATATTTGTTGAAATTTGTATGCCCCTTAGGTATACCCGCACTTTATAACTTCTGTAGGCTAACCACTTTTTTCTTTTTAATCATTTTTTTGCCCCATTGACCTTTTCCTTCTAATTAATGATCAATCAAGCTCTAAACCTTAAAAAATTAGGCAAAGCACAATTCCGCCAAAAATTAAGGGAATTAAAATAAAAACCATGAACAATTTGATCATTATTAATAAACAAGGAAGCCATGATTAGTTGGCAAATATTATTGAAAAGAGATTGTGCATACATTCATTTGAGAAAAGATGTAAGAGTTACTTATTGTAAAATAACACAACAAATTTTTTCAATTTATATTCAAAAATTCAAAGGGAAAAATTAATCTTTTCTTGCTTGGAAGTGATGAGAAGAGCTATCATAAGGAGACTTTATCAGAAAAGGCAAGGAATCTCTACATACAATGGCAAGATATATCATAACATTATGTCAAAGATAGAGAAAAACAAGAAATAATTTATAAATTATTTAGCTTATTTTGTAGGTAATAACATTATTTGCATTTGATACCTAGTTACTCAAATGTTAATAATAACTTAAATTTTTTTAGGTGATAGAAAATTTGAAGATAAGCTTTATATGCATGACTATTATGTAGTGAAGGTCAAAGCAGATAATTGCTTGTATAGGAGATGAGAATAAATTAGGATCCTTAGAAGCTATGCTATTTTAGTGATCATCTTAAAGAGACAAGAGATCTTGAGGATTACACACGAGCACTACTCCAAGGTGTTGGACCCCGAATTTTTTTTTATGATGTTATTAAGCATGAATTGTGTTAATTATGTGTTTATGCCTTAGTTGATTTATTTGGGAGTATTATTGGATAATTAAGGTTTAATTGTGGTTAAGTGAGAATTAAAAGGGGTAAAAGAACATGAGGGTATTTTAGGAAGAATGCTTAAGTTGGATAGGTTAAAGCTTTGTTAAGAAGGGCATAATGGTCTTTGACTTTGGCTTAAAAGAGTTAGAAAGAAAATAGAAAGAAGGAAAAGAAAAGATAGAAAGAAGGAAGAAGAAGAGAAGTGTCGTAGGTGGAGGGAAGAAAAGAAGAGAAGAGGGATTGTGATCGTTGAGGATTTCCGACAGTTTGAAGCCATTTTCGGGTAAGTTTTGCTTGTGTTAACCTTGTTTCGGTTAGATTAAACTTAGAAGAATGAAGAATGTAGAGAATCGGTAGTTTTAGGGTTTAAAGGAAAAAAAATGGTTAGATTCTATGGGTTGATGTGTTTTTGGCTGATTTTGATTTGTTGCTAGGTTAGAAATATAGTTTAAGGCATGATCTAAAGTTTAGATGTGTTGCATTTGGTTAAGGGAAGGATTGAAGATCAGAAAATGCAGGAAATTGGGTTTCGGAGTCGAGATCCAGACCCGCACGTCGCAACGTGCGTATAAACACGCTGCAGCGTGCGAGCAGGGGAAGCAACGTCGCGACGAATAAATGTTTATTCGCCGCGACGTGTGAGAATGTCGTGAACGTCGCATCGTGCGACAGCTTGCTCGTCACGACGTGCGAAGGTATGTACGTAGCGACGTATGACATTTTGTTGTCCGCGACGCACGCGTGCGCGCCGCGGCGTGTGATCCAACGCCGCGGCGAGCCCCCTATTTTCCAGCAAAAAATGTTTAGTCTTTTGGGCATATCTTTTGGTGTAGATGTCCAATTGGGGTGATTTTGGATTCATTGTGATCTAGAAATAAAGGGCTACAAGTTTTATGAAGAAGGGAAGTTCGGAATTTGCCTTGAAGGGTTCAGAATTTTTGGAGGAGGTCGAATATAGACTTTTAGTGCTTTACTTTAGATTTCCAAGCTTTGAATATTTTTCTGTGGATATTGATTGAATGGAAACTTGGTTTGTTTTAGGAAACCAAGCTGACCCAATTCCATCGCAAGAGGAAGGAC
>JANJEY010000235.1:35895969-35908808 GCA_024703695.1 Erythroxylum cataractarum
CGGGAAAGTCCCGGGAACAAAAATTTTTGTTTTCCGCTGCCAGTACATGTGATGTACCTCCCGGGATTTTCCTACAAAACTCAACATAGGCAAACACAATTATTAAAACAATAAAAATTAAAAGAAAGACAAAATAAAGGCAATAGTACTCATAGACATTATGGAGATGATGGAATAGGAATTGGAACTTGGACTCATTTAATGTTATGAACATCCATCATTCAACTCACTACAAAATAAACAAAAATCATTAAATTTTTAAAAAATTTACCTAAAAACTAACCATGCATAACATGCTAAGTTTAAGGTCCCTAACTTAACCATTTTAGCTCAATTATTTTCAATCAACTCATCTTTTGGATGTTAAGGTCCTATGCATCTTCATATTAGGAATTATGCTTTTTATATCCAAAAGTTTTTTTCCTATTAATCTCATTTGCTTTCAAACTGTCTTCACCACTCTTGTTTCTTGTTCGACATTGGTGTTCAACTCTGAAAAGGGTGATTTCTCAATCAAGGGTATAATGGGAGCTTCCATTATCACTAAGATCTCTTACTTCAATTTAACGCCTAACTCCCCCTTTCCTTAATTCTCCTTTGTCCACTACTTCCAAAATACTCACTTCTTTTATATTGCACTCTGCCTACACTTTTATACACTCATCTACTATATCGATTTTCATGCAAGAGTGATTTCCTTCAAATTCTTTAATATATTATTCATATTAAATTCCACTTACTCGTCACCAATTTGAATAATGAGTTTCATGATAGGTATAGTTCATACTATGCTTTTCTAGGTGTTTTAGTGTATTTTTAAGTGTTTCTTAGATGATTATCATCTGTATAGGCTTAGAATTGTATTATTGTATTATTGTGAGTGATTTACTATATTATAAATGTTCATGTAGTTTAGAACATGAATTAAATCTTAATTTTTTGTTTCATAAGGTGTTTGATGTGTTTGTGAGTGTTAGAAATCAAGAAATTAAAGAAAACAGAAGATCGAAGCTACATGAAGGATGTCACAATCGTGCACGAAGAGCGCAATCATAATAATCGTGCACGAGGTTGTATGACCTCTATAAGCACGGAGCATAATTGTGATTCCAAGGTCATTATTATGATAGGAGATTTCTATGTGTGAGTTTTTTCTTCTATTTTAAGATTCGGGGCTATTTTTGCAATCGATCAAAGTAGGGAAACCCGAGACACGACCCCCCACAACCCTAAAGTGCTATATAAGAACATTAAATACAACAAAAAAATGTTGTAACCGTTAATAAAAAGTGAATCGAAGTTGGTGAGATAAAAATAGCATTAGAAAATTCCAACATTCCAAATTAAGGCTTCGGTAGAGTTTTTATTCTATTCCTTTATTTCTTTCATTATCTTTGAAGTGTAATTGGAATTTTTTGAGGTTAAACATGCCTACGGATTTCTATTTAGATTAGAAATATTTTGTGACTTTTAATTATTGTTTATTTCAATACATTTTTTTATGTTTGTGATAATTTTCCGTGCATAAACTTGACAAGAAATTGAAAGAGTGAGTCAAAGTAATCAGTGTTAGGTTATACAAAGAGAGTTGACAATTTAATAGACCCACAATTATCAAATTAATGATCAATCGAAGAGAGATCTTGGTTGTCAAATTGATTATTTAATAGATTGCTTCAGATTTAATTGAATAAGTTAGGAATAGTTTTATGAATTGAGACATTGCAAATCTATGAATTTCAAATTCAATTAGGGTTAATTAAGTAGATCAGTAATCAAAACCTTAGGAAATCTAGGATAAAAAACATAAATTTAGGATAAAACACATAAATTGAATCAACAAGATTAAATGAATCAAAACAAGGAAGGAATAGTTCTGAAGTGTTCAATCTTGATCAAACCCTAAATTTAATTAGTAGCTCACTTATTATTTTATTAATTGTTTCATTTATTTATTTGTTTCAATTTATATTATTTGAATTTAATTCAAATAAATTTCGTGTTACCTTAGACAAATTTAGGTTCAAATTGTTAGCTATAGCATAATCCTAATGGCAATAATAACCTCTTATACTATAACGTACAATCCATATACTTGCGGGCATTGAGAGTTTTATTATATATAAAACTTGCTCAACAAGTTTTTGGTACCATTGTCAGGGATTTTATCATTAAGATGATTTGAATTTCTTTGATTTAAGGAATTTCACTATTCTTGCATGCTTGCAATTGCGTAAACACAAGAATCACTTAGAGTTCAAGCAAGGTCAAAGAAACTCTATCTCTTGACATCATAAGGTAAGAAAGAGAAATTCGAAGAGTGAGACTCCAAAAAGAGATAGAAAGAACTATAGCAAAAGAATTCAATCACAAAGAACAACAGAGAACCCTTATGGACTTCATGAGGTCAGGGTTTAATGCAACATAACAAGGAATCACTCAACCACCAGTGCAAGCTGCTTTATTCGAGATCAATCTAGCATTGCTAAATATGTTGTAGACCAACGTGCACTTCTACAGGTTGGCTAATAAAGATCTCAATGCTCATACAATGAACTTTTTAGAAATATGTGATACCTTTCGATATAATGATATATCAGAAGATGCTATTAGGTTGAGGCTCTTTCCCTTTACATTCAAGGATAAAGCTAAGGTTTGGTACCTTTGTCTCAACAAAACCAACATCATGACATAGGAATAGTTGGTTTGTGCTTTTTTAGACAAGTATTTTCCTCTGACAAAGACAACATGACTAATAAAGGAGGATACAAATTTCCAACAAAATGACGTATGAAGCATGGGATGGGTATAAGGATTTACAAAGGAGATGTCTTCACCATAACCTAACAAAGGAATTCATGTTGCAAACTTTCTACGTGAAGTTAATCCACCGACGAGTAGCACCATAGATACAACTTCTGGAGGATCCCTTATATGGAAAATAGTTAAGGAAGCAAAGGATTTGTAAGAGGAGATGGAGAATAATATTTTTCTTTGGACGTTAAATAAAAGCAGATAGTATTCATCCTTCTACAATCAGAATAGAGTTATTATTATCAATTCTGTTAGGCCTGCGTATCGTGACTAATCTCGAGGTGACCATTCGGGCATGTCGGGTGAGGATTATGTGAGAGAAAGGTGGAAACCACTCAATTAGTAAGAGAAATTCGCATCAGTAATGGCAGATTTGCCGCAGCGAAGCAATTGTTTCACTACAGTGAAACCATGGAGTTATCTCTATGGACTCTTCAGGAGAAGTTCTTCGCGGTGAACTTTTGGCTGCGCCCGCGGCAAAGTCCTCGGATTAAAACCAAACACTCTCAGGACAAATATGCCGCAGCAAACACAACAAAGTCCCAAAATTTAACCTAGGAAGCCCTCAGGACAGGTTCATTGTGATGAACTGTTGGCTTCATTGCGATAAAACCTCCATACAAACACTAGACCCAAACATCCAACAACACAAATTTCATACATTTTCTAACAACCATTACACACTACCTATTCCATTACTAACAACATGCAATTTCATTCCCAACATAATTTCAACAACTCAACCAAAGGATATATATGAACATACATAAAGATCTCTTTCAAATCTTGATCTCGTTTCAAATTCCAAAGAGTTGCACAACTTTAGTTACATATTAAAAGCCACATCATTGGCTTAGTACAAAATACAAAATACAAAATACAAAATACAATGAATGCTCATGCTAATATGCTTATAAAGCTATCCAAAAATATTCACTAACTTAGTTAACAAAATCTCAAATCTTGGAGTTGCCAAACTTTGCAAGGATCACTAATTCTCTTATTCTGCACCTGAGAAGTGGAAAAATAATGGGTTGAGCTACTAAGCTCAGTGGCTAATATGTCTATAGTTAGTGATAACGAGCCACATGTCAAGCGTATTACCTATTCATAAATGTAGACATCCCATGCATTTAGCAATCTAATTATCCACAGTTCTACTTTCAATCTCATAGTTCAACACATTCTCACATAAATCATATCATGTAACTCATAATCATCAACGTAATACTCAACTATGCCTCATAGTTACAGATTGAAATGCAATGCACAAACAAATGGCTCGAGGGTCCCATCAAATGAAACAGAGAAACTGAAGTTTACAGCGTGAACAAAACGAGTCTAATTCTTAGGGTCTTGTATGCCATAAGCGGGCTTCCAGGAGAAGGCTTTAATCAATGTGCACGTGACAAAGGAAATGGTTTCTCTCTTTCCCAATCACAAACAAATTCTTATGCTCAAATCCATTTCATCAAAAATCATATTCTCATACTTCTTATGCTTTTTCCTCTTTTGATCCATGCAAAATGTCATAATATCATTTAACGCATAATCATGGTAACAAGTCATCATGCATTTTCATAACAATGACAACAATTCAATTTAAGCAATTAAGCGCTTAAGCAAAAAGAATTGATTCATTATCTCGATAACTATAAACATATTACCCACCTAATTTGCTTGGAAATCTAAGTTCAATTGTGCCCTTCCTCTTGTTCTTGAGTGAGCTTCTCTTCATTTCCTAAAACAAACCAAAATCTCATTCAACCCACATTCAAATGGAAATCTATAAAACTTCAATAATCAAAGGCAAAATCAAGCTTAAACTCACCCTAGCCATAGTTCATCTAGGTTAGGAAACCCAAAACCTAGTTTAGAAACCTTAAAAATCAAGATGGGTTCTCCTATTTCTTCCAACACAACCTATTTCTCTCTCTAATCCCTTTTTCTAATCAAACAAGAAGAAAAATAATGGAGTTTACCTTAACAGGATGATTTCCTCTTCTTTTTCTTCTTCTTTCTCCTTTGCTTTCTTCCTTTCTTAGCTTTCCCAACACTCTCATGAACTCTCTCTTCTCTATTCCCTCTTCCCATGTTTTCTCTTCTTTTTTCTTTTAATTCAAGATTGCTTTTTATTCTTGTCCTTCCATATTACCCTCCATTTGTTGTATTCTTCCAAAATTACCCTTCTTTTGTCTCTTATAACCATTATACTAACTTAATACTAACATCTCTATTTAATAACTCTAACTTCTATTTATTCTTGTTAATTTAATGGACTAAATTCTAAGAAAATAAATAATAAAATAAAGAAAATTAAAGAAAAAATTTGGGATCCAATAGATTCGGTGATAGTACTACAGGCAGAGATCACTAATTTAACATAGCAACTAAACAACCTGAAAACCTCCTCTTGAGCTATGCTTAAACCAATTAAACAAGGATGAGAATTATGTAGAGAAGATAATTATATTACCGCTAGTAACTTCTTAATGCAAAACAACAACATGAAGCAACTCAACTACATAGGCATATAGTTTGGTCGAGGAGGAGGGAATAATCTATATTCTAACATATATAATCCTGGGTGGAGGAACCACACAAATTTTTCTTGGTCTAACAATGCGGCCACCCAATTGAGGAATCAAAGTCCACCTAGATTTCAGCAAGACAAGTCCAGTGCCAACGATTCAAAATTGGATAAGATTATGGACAAGATCAAAAGTATGGAATGGAAGTTTGAGCAAGTATCAAAGAAACGTGCCTCTTCTATTTACAACTTGGAGATACGATATCATAAAAATGAATGGAGGTCAATTTAATAAATTAAATATTGATTACTTCAAAACAATAATGTTCAAGAGGGTCAACTTGCAAATGCATTATCTACAAGAAGTGTGGGAATCTTTAAAGAAATACTAAAACGAATACTAGGGAGCAACTCAAACTTAGGAGTGGGAAAAGTTAAAACAATCGATAGATAAACAAGTTGAAACCCACCATGTAAAGGAATAATTAAAAGAAAAAGAAAAAGGATGAAGAAAACAATGAGGACCCTTCATATGTTGCCCCTCCATCATACCCACCTAAGCTTCCATTCCCCCAGAGATTATAGAAGAAAAAATTGGATGCACAATTTGCAAAGTTTATGGAGAAGTCGAAGACTTTACAAATTAACTTATCTTTTGGAGGTATTGGAACATATGCGCAAGTACGGAAAGTTTATGAAAGCCATTTTATCAAACAAGTGGAATTGGGAAGATAATCAAATGGTAGTGCTAACTAAAATTTGTAGTTCATTATCATCAGTCATATGCCTTCCAAGTTGAAGAATTAATAAATAAACTATGAACTAGACAACAATAAAATTGACTGATTGATTAATAATGAAAGCTAGGAATTACTTCTATCCTTATTTGTTTTCCCTTTACCTTCTTGATTTAATCGTACTTGATCCTAAATATCCTATAGTTATAATTACCCTCTCTTGATATCTAATCAACTTATCCTAATTAAAATAGATAGAAATTGAAACTTTGAAACTAGATTTGGAGCAATCCCATAGATATCCAATTAACAATTAAGATCTCTCTTCAATTGCCTATTAATTTGATGTTTATAGGTCTATTCAGGTATTAGCTCTTGTTGTGCAACATAACACAAGTGAATCAATCCAATCTCTCGATACAAATTAATTATAAAATAATAAACATCATAAACATAGTCATTAAATCATAATGTAAAGTTCAACAAATAATTCAAGAGTAATTCCTAAAAAGGAATTTAACAATCCATAGATCGTACTATCCAAATATAATCATCATTAACTTCTAATAACAATAAGGAAATAAGAAAAGTGTATAGAATGAAACCTAGAATTCTTCTCCACTTTGCCTTATTCATAAGAGTTCTCCTCTTTTGATCTTCTTTGATTATGATTATACTACCATCAAGTGGTGTTTTAAGCTACTTTTTATACTTTTGAGTCTTGTAGGGTTTTCCACATATATATCTTTCAAAAATAGCCCCAAAGCATCAAAAGTATGAAAAAGTTTGCATCCTAGAAAATACCTTGCACAATCATGCATGGCTATAGACGATCATGCATAGGACTACCTAAACTCTCTAGCACGATCGTGCCAAAGGCTTCCAGCCTTTTACTCCTTATTGCATTATCATGTCAGACTTGATTCTCCAGCTTTTTTCATCTTTTCTTCACTTTGCTTATATCTCCACCATCACCAAATACATCAAAAATCCTTGAAATATATAATTAAGGTCAAGATTATACCTTAAAGAACAATAATCAAACAAGACACATATAAACACCGTCATGAAGATAAATATAAGTCCGAAACATATGATTATCAACTAAGAAAACCCTAAAAAGATACTCTAAAACCTATAAAATATGCTATAAGTTTTACATATATGACTTATGGTGATTTGTATTTATGGACAAGTCATATGGACCTTTTTAACATATGGTCCTGATAATGGACAACTTACTTTTATATCTTTTGATAATGTTATGGACTAACTTATATATATAATTTTAACACCATGTGTAAGGAATCACTTCGTTAATCTTTTAAATTTATTGACTACCTATGTTATATGCAATACTGAGTTAAATAATTTTGATTTAAATTCATAGGGCATGTGTTTAGAGGCATTTTTATTTATACATACATATGCAAATTAAATAAAAGCACAAATTATTTTTATCAATTTAATAAACAGCATTGTACAAAATTTCATAATTTTAATACATAATATCATGAAGTACAACTCATCTCATCCTTATTACTTTTACATACAAATGCTAATGCCAACACCAGACATAATCTAAGATAATATCATAAAACTCCATACCCGACTAGGTTTACTATCTATTTTTTTTTTCAATGTAAGCCAATAACTTGTTCTTCTCTCTCAAGTAATTTATAACATCTACACTTATTAAAGTAAGTTTTTTTGTCAAACCACTCAAAAAAATTGCAGCATTCCTTTACTTGTAATAAAATTGATAAACAATTATTATTTCGTTACAATCTTTCTTTAGTGTATTAAACTATGCATAAAATTACCCCATATCTTAAACATATAAAGAATCTCCTTCCAATGTTCTTTGATGTCTAAGTAGTTCGTAAAAGAGCTTGTAGTCTACAATTGCAATACTCATAGAAATGTTGTTGCACACTTACTATTATTGACGTTGATAATTCCATATACTAAAATCAACAAAAATTTACCCAATATTTATCTGTTACAACAATAAATCATTTTGTAGCCATTAGAATCAATACAATTATCAATCAAATAATTGTTTACTAAGTTGTGATAAATAAATGTATCATTGTATAATTATTGGCTTATGAAAGACCATATTGACATAAATAATACTATTATCATAAGTTTAAGCATTAAAATGTAAGCTTTCCATTTTAAAAAATTAAAAAGAAGTAGAGAGACACATTTTCATCACCACCCTAAACATATTAAATGTAAAAGATACAAGTATATCAACCACCACCAACCTAGCTATACCCCAAAGACATATATGTATATTCACCATCATCATCATCATTCATCATCATAAAAGCCATCCTCTTCTATAACATAAAGTATAATACCTATTTGTCCCTATACAACAACTCATCTTATTTAAAATAACTACCCGTCTTATATATAACAACTTCACCATCAATAACTTATCTAACAACTTCTCATCTTATATAAAAACATATATACAAAATATAATCAACAACTTATGTATAACAACTTCTCATCATATGTTACTACAACATTACAAGCTCTCACATAACTTGTTCTCTCAATTATAACACCTTCACCACTTTTGTTGCCCATGAAAACATGTTTAATATTATTGATTATTCTCTCTATGACCATTTATGTTGTAATATATTTTGAACAAGTTAAGTATCAAGAAGAGGGAGAGATAGAGAGTATGTAATATCCGAGGATTTATATTGATTCTGTCAGTGTATCAATGAAGATGATGATGATGATGATGATGATGATTAGCAGTTTCATAAAATGAAAAGGCTTTCTCTAACAAGCCCTTGCTTATTTTACAATAAATGGTAGGAGCAAACTAGCAAAAACATTCTAAATTTTAACCTTGATTTTAATGAATAAGCCTATAACTACTTTATAAACAATAATTGCCTTTTCCAAAGTTGGTCATTCCAATTTCCTTAAGGTACGGGGTTATGATGATTTCCTCATATACATCAGAGATTTATATCTAAACCAAATTTTCAGTTGGGATTAGTAATTTTCACTATTAACTTCCTAATTTAGAATTGATGAATTCCCAATTCACATGGATAAATACCCAATTCATTTCATAGTTGAATAATCTCCAAATTGAAGCCCCTAATCTAGAATCCAAATTGTATATTTACTTGGATATTACAACTTCCACTTTTATCTTTACACTATAACTTACCCTACATCATCGATTACAATATCTATAATGGTTTCTCCTCTTTAGTGTTTCAATTAGGGTTTTTATTTCTCTTATAAACTAGAACTTCACCTTGCATCTCTAATGATAATCTTTATAGATGATGATTTCACCTCTATAATTTTTTAATTAGGGTTTGTATTTCTCCTCTACCATCAATCCTCCATTATTTTAACCTTTGGATTTCTCCTTTACTCCATGTGCATCATGTGGGATGAAAAACGATGCCACATATTCAACCCGCACAACATTATTAGATAGGTGACATAATAATGCTATCTACAATTTTAATGAACATTAATGGAAAGCATATGATAATGTTTTAAAAGTCACAAGACACTTTGAAAATTTGCAAAATCATATGGAGTTTACTAACCCTATATTAGTTATATATGCTTAATAATGTAATCAATGTGAACATTTACTATTTATACTAAATGATAAAGTTGATTAAGTAATATAACGGATCATCTTTTATTAAATTAAAATGAATCCTAGCTAAAATTAATATAGGCTCTGCTTTATAATCAACAGATTGTATTAGCTGTTAACTAACTCTATTAACGGTTAACTGACAATATATTATATCAGTTAATTTGAATAGTGGATAACATCAGCTGTTATTCAAAAATATTTTATAAAATTCATTGTTTAGTATTAGATGTTTATATATAAAATGACTTATAGGGGTATAACTTAAGAAAAAATTATAAGGACATGAGTATTATATCTGAATATTTTTTAAATATTTTAATAAGAATTTAAATTTTAGATATTTAATTTTACAAAAATCAAGTTTACAACTTTAATAAAAAACATAGAACATATAATAATAATAGTAATAATAATAATCATCATTAATAAATACATATTATTATTATTAGGCTACTACTTTCGTTCTCGATATTAATCAAGTTGAAGTTCATTTTTCTAACATATTAACTTATTAATCAAGTTAAAGTTTATGGTACTAGTGTTTGGTGAAGGGGAAGCAATGCTAAAAAATGTCAACTTGAGTAATTTATAATAACTTTTGGGCATAATCGTTTTTTCTTCCCCTAATTTCTCAGTCGCTAGAGTAAAATACTCCTCATAGAAACATTTTAAAAAATGACGGATTAAATTCAATCTGTCAACCCAATTAATTGATTACCAAATATGATTCTAAATACCTGTTAATCTATCAAAAAAAGGCTGACAATTTATTTATCAAATGAGACCATAATCTTTCATCTAGGAATTGTTTTAGGGAGAGGGAGAGAGAGAGAGGGGGGCTACCTAGACCCCTAAGCGATAATCGATAATCGATAATCGAGCTCTTATTAATAGTGCTTAACGGTAATACTGAGCTTGATAACAGCTCTCAGATTTGGAATATCCATGAACTCAGTCTGCATAAGTCCATATCCTTTAACAAACCTAAATAACCCAGTTCCAGACACAACCCCGAATTCCCTCTCCTTCATAGCAAAGATATCAGACCCTTGAATCTCCAAGGTACTTCCTTTAAACTTTCCTTCTGTGAAAACCAGAGAAAAAACCAAGTACAAGCCCTTCCCATCAAGTTGAGAGTTTATGTAAGCCCCTTGAGCTCTTCCAATCTCTTTGGACTCTAAAGTGGGGCCTTCCGTAACTGGGTCATCAACGACGGCGATAGTGCCGAAGTGCAAAATTTCGAAGTTGGGCCCTTTCTTTCCGGCGACTGTGATCGCTGATGCGTCCGGGCCTGTGAAGTGGTCGTGTACGTATACCACGAGGTTGGTATGTTTAGGTACATGTCTGGAGATGATATATGCCGTATAGAGAAGAGTTATCGTATTGCAGACGAAGAAGAAGACATTGGAAGACATGTCTGGCTTTGGTCCGAATTGGTTTGTGGGTACCAATTGGAGCTGTCTGTTAAGGCCTACATATTGGCTATGAAGAGAATATGCTCGGGGAGACAATGGTTTTGTCATTTTGGAAAAATGACAAAGTTAATGATTAATGACGTTAGGATAAGAACACGTTTCAAGTGTCTCATGTGCTTGATCATTAGGATCTGGCAAGGTTAATTTGCATTTTGATATTGTACGAGTAAATCCTTTCGCTAAGCTTTTATTTGTCGCATATATTTTAGCATGTTTTTCATTATTTCTTCTTGTATTATTAATTCTTAAGTAGAAACTAAAAATAAAGAAAAACAGTTGTTTAATCACTTCTGATTCACTATAAGAAATATGTAGTTTACCGATGGAAAAAATCGACAGTAAATACAAGTATTCCGTCGTTAATAATAATTATCGATGGAATAAAACAACGGACAACGGTGTCATTAATACGGCTGTAGGTAAGTTTAACAATAGACATTTTATGTGTCCTTCTGTTGATAAAGTATACCGAAGAACAGGTATAACCATTGATAAATTTTACTGACAAAAGGCTTTTCCTATCGGTACATTTGCTGATAGAAAAAGAAGAATGGTCGATAAACCGTAATTTAGATGATCACAAAGGTTTCAATATTACCGACGGAAGAAGAAGAACGCACTACAAGAAAAAGACCTCATTTGCAACATTTAATGTTTAAAAAACATCGTACATTGTTATTCTTGAAGTTTTTGAAAACGTCGTAACAGACGTCGTTGAAGGGGGAGTAAGGAAATGGTTAGCATAGGCTATTTGTCAACGTTTGGGAAAACGTCATAAAAACGTAAGGGAATGGGCTACGAGAAAATTAGATGTCTTGGAAACAATATAGCTTTGTGCGATGTTTAGTAGACGTCGTTGTAGCAAGACAATCTGCGACGTTTGGGATTAAATGTCGTAGATGATTAGTTTGTAAATTTTTTTAAATATATTAAAATAAGTTTATTTTAATAAATTTAAAATTTTATATAATTAAATTTAAATGAGACATCCAAAATTATTAATAATAGGGAGAATTATTAAAATTATATTTGAAATTATATTTGAATCCGAATATGATTTTAAAATTGAATTTTAATGGAATTATTATTTTGATTGAATAATTAATAATTGGGAAAATATTAAATCTTATTTATTTAATAAGCATTTAATATTATATATTGAATTTTTTATTTAGTAATTTGTCAATTTGTTGAGTACATCATGGATTTGCGAATGATTAATAATGTATATCACGAATTTAATACATGTAGACAATGAATTATATAATTTTAAATCCCAAACATGTCATAATATAGTAATTAATATGAACAATATGTCATAAGTGTCTAATATACCAGTATGAGTACTTATCTAATCAACGCGAATTCCAAGACCTTTTTTTGTTGTTCGACTTCAGTAGTTAATTTATCCTGCATTTCTTCAAATTTTTTGGTCAATTCATCAACTTTAGACTGTAAGCCCTCATTAACCTTCTTGGACTCCGATAATTCGTCTCGAAGTCTCTTTCTGACTGAAGTCTTCTCTTGTGGTCGAGGCCCCATTCTCATGCCAACAATGTAATCTGTTCTGGTGCCTAGGACTTTGTCGCACACTTCATCCACTGTCATCGGATGACCTTGTT
>JANJEY010000235.1:36010697-36022965 GCA_024703695.1 Erythroxylum cataractarum
CATGTAGACAATGAATTATATAATTTCAAATCCCAAACATGTCATAATATAGTAATTAATATAAACAATATGTCATAAGTGTTTAATATATCAGTATGGGTACTTATCTATTCTAAGCAAATATTATGTGTAGAACATAAAAATTCCAAGATCTTTTTTTGTTGTTCGACTTCGGTAGTTAATTTATCTGCATTTCTTCAATTTTTTTGATCAATTCATCGACTTTAGACTGTAAACCCTCATTAACCTTCTTCGACTCTTCTAATTCATCTGGAAGTCTCTTTCTGACCGAAGTCTTCCCTTATGGTCGAGGCTCTATTCTCATGCCAACAATGTAATCTGTTCTGACGCCCAGGACTTTGTCGCACACTTCATCCATTATCATCGGATGACCTTGTTCAGTTGAATGTGTCAATTCCTGACACATTAACTCCTGAAAAAGTAAAGAATTAATTACATACACAATGTGATTTAAGAAATATTTATAAATAAACTATGTACTCACGCATTTTTCTTTGCATTCGGGAGTTGTCCATTGACCTTTTCTTTCATCATAATGAGTGTGATACCATAACTTCATCCAGTCACACTTTTCTCCGTCTCTGTCAGTCTATTGTATAGAAATATATAAATAGTAAAATTTATTATAAAATTTGAAATATCAATAAAAGAAAAATATAATTAAAAAGATAATAACTCACAATCTCATGCCATATCGCTACAAAGGCCTTGGAGCCGGAGTTTGGTCGACATTTGACCTGACACTTAGCTATTTTTGCTTTTTGACTTTTTTTTTCTAATCATATACGTAAGAAAATGTATTATAACATCTATAAATCATAACTCATAAATACTAAATTATAATAAGTTGTAAAAAAAGTAGTGATCAAATAAACAAACCTTTGTAGCTGATTGCTCCCAATATTCGCATAAGTCCAGCCACTCTGCTACTATGACATTATGCGGCTTAACATCCTTTCCGTGCTTGGTAAAATGCTTTTTTAAACTATATCTTTGATCTTTGGACCTTAAAGCAAGAAACTTCTTCACAGTAGCATGTACTTCGTTGTCAATCCTGATTCCCTTGATTTCCAACTTTTGCTGCACAAAATTATAAATTATTGGTCAATGTTCTAAGCATATGGAAAACACATACAAATTAGATTGGTTTAGAATACTTACGTCTAACTTGTCAAAACTACCTTCCTATATGGGGATTTGGAAGAAGAGATACACGGAGCAATCAGAGAGTTTCGTAAAAAAAAGGGAAAGAAGACTACATTTGTAGATTAAAAAAGAGTTTATATGGTCTAAAACAGACACCAAAACAATGGTATAAGAAGTTCGAGTCTATTATGGGGAGCAAGGCTACAAAAAGACTACTTCAAATCACTGTGTATTTATGAAAAAATTATCTGATGATGATTTCATTATTTTATTGTTATATGTGGATGATATGTTGATTGTTGGTAAGAATGTTTCTATAATCAACAATCTGAAAAAACAGCTGAATAAGTTTTTTGCAATGAAAGACTTGGGATCAGCAAACCAAATTCTTGGCATGCAGATTATCAAAGGCAAAGGCACCAAGAAACTATGGTTTTCACAATAGAAGTACATTGATAAAATACTTCAGAGATTCAAACTAGACAAAGCTAAAGCAGTTAGTTGTCCTCTTGCTAATCACTTTAAATTGAGTTCCAGATAGTGCCCTTCTACAGATAAAGAGAAGGAAGAAATGTCCATAATTTTATACACTTTAGCAGTTGGAAATTTGATGTATGCTATAGTTTGTACGCGACTGGATATTGCTCATGCAGTTGGAGTTGTGAAGTGTTTCCTTTCAAATCCTATAAAGGAACATTAGGCTGCAGTCAAATGGATTATCAAGTATCTTCAAGAGTCAGCCAAAATATGCTTATGTTTTGGAAGAGTAGAACCTGTATTAGCTAGTTACATAGATGCAGATATGATTGGAGATATTTACTCGAGAAAGTCTACATCAAGTTGCTTGATTACTTTTACAGAGGGAGTTGTGGCATGGTAGTCAAAGTTACAGAAGTGTGTTGTACTTTTTACAACTGAAGTGAAAATTATTGCAGCAACGGAAGCCTGTAAGGAGTTGTTATAAATAAAGAAGTTCTTTAATAAACTTTGTATCAAGCAAAAACAGTGTTAACTATTTTTTGACAGTCAGATCGCTATTCACCTTGATAAGAATGCTTCTTTTCACTCACAATCAAAACGCATTGATGTGAGATATCACTAGATCAGAGATGTGATGGAGACGAAATAATTATGGCTAGAAAAGATCAATAATGATGAAAATGAATCAGACATGTTAACCAATATTCTACCAAAAAGTAAGTTCGAGTATTGTCGATCAATAACAGGCATAATAGAGTCCTCCATGTAATTGAGAGGGGGAGATTTGTTAGATATAGGTCCCTCTCATATGGAGTAGCACCGAAATCGATGTCACATTCCGCATTTGTTGAAAATAAGAAAAAAGCTGCCTTACTCAACAGAGTGCCTATATAAGACACTTCTTGCTTCATCCAAAAAAACACAACAAAATACAGAGCAAAACCAGAGGAAAACAATGCTCTAAAGTTAGGAAATATTTTCCTAAATGGTAGGTGAGTAACAGAATAATGAGGTTAGTAATTTTATATTGAAAAACACCTTGTGAATTATTATTTTAATTTTATCTTTACATACCTACTATTTGTCATAGTAAAAGAAATATTTTAAGTTTTGTCGGCGTAACCCAAAATTAAGAGTAAACTATATTAAATATTTTATGTCCATTATTTTATTTTATTTTTCCTTTAAAAAAATGCATCCACTGTATCCAATAGTTTCAAGATCCCATTGTACCGACAAAGGAACCAGATAAGACTCTCAATTCCCAAGCCAGCCTCCATGTTGATACAGCTGAAACTAAGTAAGATAGGCCAGCTCCAAAGTGGCTGCGAGTTGCAACTTAAAAGATAGTAATAAATTTGTGGAGATCTCTAGTGATGTTGGCGTGTTTGAGTTTTGAGTTGAGTTTTGAGTTGAAATTGTATAGAAGATCTGTTGTAGTCATTCATTGCTAAAAATGAGGCGGTCAGCATTCTTCTTAAGGTTTCTTCTCTCTTCATTTGTAGTTGCTCTTTTTCGACGTTATTCGCTTGCAGGTGTGCTTTCTTTTATCCAATGAACGACAATACTGTATATTTTATAAGGTATAAAATTCTACGCTCAGTTAATTATTTTTATTTAAAAATTCAATGCATCAAATTTGTGTTAATAATTAAATGCAATTTAATTCTTATGATGACAGAAGTAAAACACTTTTTTAAGTTTGCGGCCACCGCGAGATAGATGTAAGATTTTCTACCAACAGAAGGCTTCCACGTAAGCGTCAAAAATCTATTGGGTGAGGATCTAAGCCATTCGTACTACTATAAGACGTGGCCTCCCTGGGAGCCACTGATGTCAAGGCTGTGCGATTACTCAAACGCCCTCACCCCAATAAAAAGGAAGATAATGTTAATGTAATGCAAACAAGTGTGTGTGTAACACAACACTCCATGTTAACTGCATATAACAGAAATGCAATAAATAATGTTTTCTGGGTATTACCGTCTTTTCGGGATGCTTTTTTCCATGCAAGGATCCGGTGTTGCAAAACATAAGCCGAGCACAAAGACACGCGGAACTAAATCAACGGAAGATGTACCTCTTCTCCGCTCCGACCACTACTACCACAAAAGCCACAGGCACAATAACCTCCACCGGAGCAACCGTACATGGCTTCTCTCTCTCATTCAACTTCAACAACAATAATGAGAACTCCAAGGTTTACTTTAAACTTCCAACCGAAGTCCCCACAATCCCATGTTCTTCCAAGCAACCATCTTCAGTCCTGGATCAAAGACCAGGTTCTTTGGAGTCATCGATAACGACCCAACTCTGCATAGAATCCAATACTCAATTGGAAAAGGATGTTCCGGGGGCTGTTCTTGTTGTTCGCCGGCCGGCGTTGGATGTTTCTGATGAAGTTGGTAGTCCTGAAGATGAAACGAAGTCGTCCTCCGCGATCATTGACGCTGGTCTCGAGAAGTTTGCCAAAAAGATGCCGATTTTCGAGCCGGAGAGAGTGGAGTCGGGCCTTTGTCAAGAGAAACAACCCCTTATGGTGAACTTGGACTTGGCGCTGTATAAGGCTAAGCTTCTTGCTAGGAATTACAGATATCAAGAGGCTGAGGAGATTCTAAAAAAGGTACACGGTGTAGCCTTCATATGATCTTGACTAGCTATTGGAAAATTGCTGTTTGTTTTGAAAATGGGTCTTTTAATTCTGTTTCAAGTGTATAAGTTGCTGGCCAGAAGATGGGAGGTCATATGTGGCTTTAGGGAAGATATTGAAGAAGCAATCAAAATTTTCAGAAGCTAGAGCTGTTTACGAGAAAGGGTGTCAGGCTACTCAGGGAGAGAATGCCTACATTTGGCAGGTCAGTGATTTATCAAACGGCTTATCGCTTGAAAGCCAGATTGGTTGATAGCCTTTAGCTAGGTCAAATTCCCCGATGCGTTGAATTCATTTGGGGTTTACTCTATTTCAACTTTTCAAGCATCAATCATATAGGCTATGGTGAAATTACTGTGCATTCGCTAGTATTTTAATTTCTTGTAATTGGAAGTAACTTGTGATCATGAAGCAGTGTTGGGCTGTATTGGAGAACAAGATGGGTAATGTAAGGAGAGCAAGAGAATTGTTTGATGCTGCCACAGTCGCAGATAAAAGACATATAGCTGCTTGGCATGGTTGGGCGGTTCTTGAACTGAAGCAGGGAAATGTGAAGAAGGCAAGACAACTGCTGGCAAAGGGCCTTAGGTCTTGTGGTGGGAATGAGTACGTATACCAGACATTGGCACTGTTAGAAGTTAGAGCTAAGCGATATGATCAGGCCCGTCAGCTGTTTAGGCAAGCAACGAAGTGCAATCCAAGAAGTTGTGCCAGTTGGCTTGTAAGTCATTAAGCATCCTAAGCACTTTCTTTGATCTTCATTTCCACATATCCATAAAACTCTCCGTCACAGGCATGGGCGCAACTGGAGATGCAACAGGAAAACAATGTTGCTGCTAGCCGACTATTTGAGGTCTCCTTTCAATTACCGTTGTCCCTGTTATTAAAATAACTTTTAGTTTCGTATAGGTTTTGTTATTACTGACTATATTTTTCTCGCATTTATTCAAATTTCTAGAAAGCAGTTGAAGCAAGCCCCAAAAATAGATTTGCGTGGCATGTATGGGCAATCTTTGAAGCTAATGTTGACAACATTGAGAAAGCAAGAAAGCTTTTGAAGATTGGCCATGCCCTCAATCCACGAGATCCTGTTCTGCTTCAGTCTCTTGCTTTATTAGAATATAATCACTCCACTGCAAACTATGCACGAAGACTGTTCAGGAAAGCATCTGAGTTGGACCCAAGGCACCAACCAGTATGGATTGTAAGTTACTCCTTTCTCATTTCCAAGATCATGTGTTCACAGATCTTATGATTGCTTCATCGTATCCAGATGGACAATATCAACTTGTTGTTCTTGAATTTTTTTCCTTTTTAATGTTTATCATAAACAATTAAATCACCGAATTGAGGTCCATTTCTTATGCCTTCTTTTGGTTGGACTTTCTAATATTTATTAAGATGGATCATGAAGATAACAGTACTTGGCTGTTTCATCTGCAGTTCAAATTTGGAACCAGAGCGTAAGTTCTGTGCACTTTATTTGACTGATAGAACTTTCTAACTTTCTAGGCTTGGGGATGGATGGAATGGAAGGAAGGAAACATCACCACAGCAAGGGAGTTATACCAAAAAGCTCTTTCAATTGACTCTACTACTGAAAGTGCCGCTCGATGTCTACAGGTAATGCGTATTCCAAGACAAGATGGGTTTCTTGTTAGTGTTAGAGCAACTTGTTTGTAGTAGCATTTGTTCATGAATTTTTTCTTGCAGGCATGGGGTGTTCTTGAACAGAGAGTTGGTAATTTATCATTAGCACGAAGATTGTTTAGGTCATCTTTGAATGTCAATTCTCAGAGTTATATAACATGGATGACATGGGCAAAATTGGAGGAGGATCAAGGGAACTCTGTGCGTGCTGAGGAAATTAGGAATCTTTATTTCCAGCAGGTGAGTAATTCATTTATGTCTCTAGCTCACTGCAGCACTATAGTTTGGCTGAACAGGCTAAATAACTGAGCAACTTTGGCAAGGTCATCATTCTAAATAAATTAACCTTGAATTGTGTTTCTCCTTTTCATTGGAAGCAATTGGGATGGTTAGTCTTTTGAAGAACATGGAATTAGCTGTAAAACTTCTGATTTCTTACAAACCAAGCTCATTCATTCTCCTTCTGTCTTGCAGCGTACAGAAATTGTGGACGATGCCTCATGGGTTGCTGGATTTTTGGACATCTTTGATCCAGCACTCGACAGCATAAAGAGACTCCTGAAGTTGGAGAATGAACCATTTAGAGAGAAGGAATATATCAGAAATGTATGGGGAGCTCATAAGGATAGCATTGTTGGGAAATCAGTTGATCATTCTTCTAACGAAAATGAAGGTAATGTGTCACACAGCAGAAGTGAGTTTGAATTGGATTCTTTCATCAAGGAAAGGCTATCTCTAGATCCAGCCAAGTTAGATGTCCAGCTAGAAAAAAACAGCACTCCAGCACCTGGAAAAGTGAAATCAGCAAGGGCGTCCTGGAAGTAAGAATAAAATAAATGCAATTTTGGTGGTCCAAGTCCAGAATTTACCTGGTTGAACTAGTGATTTTCAGCTACTTAGAACCTGATGGAACAAAACTGAGGATTCAAGCATAGGGTACCATAAGTTGGCAATACGTAAAGACTTACAACAGAATTGGTAGATATAAATGATTTGGAACCCATAACTGTACATTAACGATTAGTACTTAGAGATCGGTTGGTTATGCATACTCTTCCCCGAGGCCCTTTTACTATTAGGCAATCTTTAAGGTCCTTTTCTGGGGACCTAATGTATAGCTTAAAATGTTTGGTTTTGTTAAATTGTTCGTGAAATTTCCTGTAATGAGACGCTCAAATCCTTGCAATGTCTAGTCTCGCTGCGGTACAGATCAAGATGCTCTAGTTGATGAACTTCTTAGTGTTAGAAGGTCAATTGAAATTTTTTAGGTTATATTTAATTGGACGTAAAGTTTTTAATAAAACATAATGGAATAGTTTATACTAAAATAGAATATAAATAAATATAATACTAGAAAATTGTTGTTGTTGTTTGGGACAAATGGAAAGATTCATAATATAATATAATGAAATGTTTGGATGAAAGGTTTGTAATATAATATAACATAAAGTTGTTTATTATTTTATATTCCTTTCAAAGCTCTCCAAATTGGAAGTTTTTTATTTTTACTGTTTATGATGAAATAAGATTCATTTTATTCAATTTTATTCTATTATAAATTTTTCTTTTAAACGATGAAATAATATTATATTACATTTTATTTCATTACTAAACTTTCAATTAAAGATAACTTTCCAATAAATAATAGGCTTTGCAGCTTGATTTTTTTCCTATGACGAAGTTAAAAAGAAAAAACCAAATGACTCTTTATGCATATACATTGATGTTGGTTTTGTACCTTATATTTAAATTTTTAAAAAGTTAGGTAATTATTTTGGTGATTTTTTATTATTATATTTAATATTATTTAAATTATTTTGTATTTCATAAGTTATTTATTAGTTTGCAAGATTAATTTAGGTAATATTAATTCTAAAAACTATTTAAAGACTAATTTCCTTTTTTCTTAAATTTTATTAAAATTGAATGTTTAATGAAGTTATTGATAACTTTACATATTTATTATGTTCTATGTTAGAGGGTTAAGAGTTGGTATTTGTTAGTTCTAGAAGTACAATAGAGGTAAGTGTATAACATTTAACCTATTTAAAAATTATAATAAATAATTTTTATAATTTATTTATTATGAAATTGCCTAGGTGCGTCATAGAGCTTTGATCCGTTACATATGAAATGGCTTTAATCTCCTTTTTCTTAGTCCACTTGACTTATATTGCTTTGAAGCCCCATACATGTGCTTCAATTCCCTTATTTTGTTCATCTTTTGATTACTTAATTGATTCAATTAGCTCATTTTCTCACTTTTCCCATCCATTAAAATCAATATTTCATATATTTCTTAATTCCATAATAATTGAGTTACTGATATCAATAAAAATAAATTACCAATATGTTCTATTGTTATCAAAACTATAGGTTAAGTGCGCTCCTAGTCTAAAAAAGGTGATTATTTTATGTTAATTCTATTAATTGAGGGCATTAATTAATTGAAGCTTCTCTATTAATTGACCAATTATGGTGCTATTTTGAAAAATTAGGTTTATTGGTTGACCAAACATGCACTATTGGTAAACTAGATGTATTATATTGGTCAACAAAATGTGGTTTTGTTATGTAGTAAATTAGGAGTTAGAAGTTACTATTATAGGTGATGAAAGTATAGTGTAAATATTTTTTTTAAGGCATGATGCTATGTTTCTATCCAAATTATGCCTATTTGATATTGTAATTAGTTTTATTTGATATTTTAGGTCCTATTTGATAAATTTTTCTTTGGGAGTGATTTTGGCTAATGATTAAAGAGTTTTATATACTGAGGCCGAGGTCGGGACCCACGAACATCCGTTTCTAATTTGCAGTTATAAAAATCAGATAAAAATTCATAATCAATAAAATAATTAGAAACAAGCCTACTTTTATAAATATTTATGCCTTTAGTCATTTATTATATAACCAAATTTACACAACCACCAACTTATCAAGAATGGTGTATATTAACACATAAATATTTTAAATCAATTTTTGAAATAGAAATTATTTATTATTAAACCACTCATGTAATACTTTATCACGTAAACTTCAAATTTATAATTTCTTAAATGTTATATTCTAATAATTTTTATATAAATAAACATAACTTAACCAATGAATTATTTTGAAATTATAGTCGACTTATTTAATTTTCTCTTCCTTCGTCTTTTCCTTATTTCGTAATGTTTTAAAAAAATAAAACTGAATTTTTATAAGTTGACAGAGAAAAGAGAAGTAAAATTTAAACGAATATTTTAAACTATTGTTCCATTATTTTACTATTAAAGATTATTTCCTTTTCAAATGACTAATACAATTGAAACATTTAAATAATGAAACTACAAATACAAGCCACTTAATAAAATCATCTAAATAGTTTCTAACTAATGAACGATTTCTATAGCTAATGAATGCCTGAACCATAACCTTCAACATTGCATCGTTGTTGGTAATCCCATCTAGTCGGGTCGGTCGTGTTAGGCCCAGGTCCAATCCTAAGATAGCTTGTGAGTCGATCGACCCATTCTCAAGATGTTGAGTTAAGCACGACATGTATTTGCTATATAAGTTCATTATCTCCTCATAATGCAGGTACGACTCTTAAGAACCCTAATACCCTCTGTTCTTAGAGAAAACCTACAACAAAGAACTGACTTAAGCATCAAAGGGGTAAGCTGGCGATCAACCCCCGGTGCACCTTTATTGTTTTTGCAGGTATCTCCTAGTTGAAGGTAATCGAGTTCAGGGATCCAATTAACGGCATCCAGCCCCACCAAAATTAGACTAAACCAGTTGGCGCCCATCGTGAGGCCGGGCGTTAGGGCACCACATTCAGAAGCACATAGATAAGTTAGGCGGCGGCAACAAATCCGGATGTAGCTGCCGTCGCGGTACTTGCACTACAATGAATGGGTTTGCAATTACCTGTCACAACCTTCCCGCCGACGCATCATGATCCCCAGATCCATCCTCCACCAATCACCCAAAACCCTAACACAGACGAGCTACCTCTACTAAGCCCGAACAATTAAACACAATCTTCGCATCCGTTCGACCAACCACCACCCAAAAACCAAGATCAAAAAGAGCAGAGCGTAGCCCGGGAGGACAACCGACACCCTCACATCCAACACCCCATAAAGACAAACCCTCATCCACAACAAACCTCCCTTACCCAAAGACAAATAGAGGAAGCGACCGATTTATTGATCCACCAAATCTTACAATCTCAGACAGAACAGCAACGAACTCCCGCTCGGTAGATAGGTACGATAGCTGATCGCTATTCTGCTGAAACTCTCGAAAAAATCGTGGACGATCGAATCAACATGGCCATGAATTCCCGTTCGGATCAACCATCAACACAATACAGCTCTCCTTTCACTCAGGAGATCCTGGATAGCCTACCAGCGGTCGTTACTAAGATACCAATGCCTGAGAAATATACCGAAAAGACCGATCCCCTCGACTATCTTCAATACTTGCAGTCGATGATGAACTTGCATTGCATCTCCGATGCCATTCAATGTAAGGCTTTCTGTACAGCCTTTCAAAAAGGAGCCTGGCAATGGTTCAACAGTTTACCCCCACATTGCATCACTTGCTTTGAGGATTTCAAACTGCTATTCCTCAACCAGTTTGCTACAAGTAAACGGCCACAGAAAACTGCCTTGGAAGTGATGCAGTTGACCCAAGGAAGGAACGAAAGTTTACGGGAGTTCATCACTCGATTTAACAATGAAGTTTTTGAAGTCCCTGACTTCACTTGCTCGTTCATGTTGGCTGCCTTTATGAGCAATACGAGGGATGAAGAGTTCAAAAAGTCATTGGCCTTTGATCAGCCCCAAATATATTCAAGAGATAAGAAATCGGGCGGATAAGTATATCTAGCTCGAGGAAGTGTTGAAAAACACAAAACGTAGGGCAGATGACCGCTGGCCAGGCGGCCGAACAGATGATTCACACAAACGACAGAAGGATCAGTCTAATTAGAGGAAGCCGACCAACCGAAAGGACCAACGACGAGAATCCTTCACCCTGCTCAACAGGCGGTATGCGGAAGTGCTAGCAGCCATGAGAGCAGAAGGGGAATCCCTCCGAGAACCTAATAAGTTAAAAACTCCCCTAAAAAAAGGGATCCTGATTTATATTGTTGTTTCCATAAAGATGTAGGTCATGACACAAAGGACTGTTAGGACTTAAAGCGAGAAATCGAACTCCTTATTCAAAGGGAAAGGCTAGGTAGATTTTGAAGCACGGTACAAATGCCGAACGGGATAATGAAGGTAGGAACGGTCGGTCTAATAACTGGCGAAAGCTCTGGAAGCAAAACGATACAAACGATAGAACAGGGCAGAACAGGAATTCAGACGACCGACGCGATACGAGAAGACAGTCCAGGGTAAGAGGCGATAGAAATGTCGGTCAGTAAGATGACCAACAGGTTAGGGTCATAAACATGATTTCTGGTGGCAGTGCAGCAGGAGGGTCCACCGTCAGAGGAAGAAAGAGCAATGTCAGGAGGTCGCTGAAGACTTATCAGTAAAGAAAAAGAAGCAAAACGATGGAGTGATCTCATTTGACGAATCTGATCTAGAAGGTGTTAGCTGTCCTCATGATGATGCATTAGTGGTCACCCTGAATATAGATGGTAGCGAGGTGAAACGAGTGATGATTGACACAGGTAGCTCGGTCGACCTACTGTATTATGATACATTTAAGCAGATGGAGATAGTAAAGGAGCGACTATTGCCAATAGAGGGACCCATCAAAGGGGTAACAGGAGCATCGTCCTACCCATTCGCTCGAGTTTTCTTGAACCTAAAATTCGAGCAAAGGCTACGACAAATAGAGAGGAATGTTGAATTCTTGGTTGTGAAATATGTAGGAGCATATAACGCAATAATTGGAAGAGCCACCCAAAACGCCCTTTGAGAAATTGTTTCAACCTACTATCAAGTAATGAAATTCTCAACACCTCATGGAGTCGGCATTGTCAGGGGTCAACAAAGAATCGCTAGGGAATGTTACAAGGCAGAAACGAGGACCCTTGATAGGGCGGTAGTTTTAACGAGCTCCTTTGATGTAAGAGCCGACGAGGAAACTGAGAGGCTGAACCCTGCCAAAGAAACACAACAGATTATATTGGATGAAGAAGACCGATCTAAATTCACAAATCTATATAGGTGTAAGTCGACTTGTACCATCTTTAAGTCGACTTATGCTTGCTCGGTACTGATAAGTCGCCTTGTTTACCAGTGTAAGTCGACTTATGTATGTCCAGTACCATAAGATTGTTAGAGTAGTGCCCTAAAGGCAATCCCCTTTAGC
>JANJEY010000235.1:36068263-36082125 GCA_024703695.1 Erythroxylum cataractarum
ATGATGGCCTAGAATATATAAGGAGCATTGGTTAACCCAAATGGCATAACCACAAATTCATAATGGCTAGAGTGAGTTTTGAAAGCTGTGTTGGGACTGTCCTTCGGGTTAACCTGAAGCTGGTGGTAACTCGATCTTAAATCAATTTTGAAAAAAAAAAAACTTTTGCACCATTCAATTCATCTAGGAGCTTATCAATATTAGGTATGGTTTATTTATCTGGAATGGTGATTTTATTAAGAGCCTGGTAGTCCACACATACGCCATGTGCCTTCTTTCTTGGACACTAGGAGTACGGGACTTGCGAATGGACTGGAATTGAGTTTGATAAATCCTTTTTTCAATAATTCAGCCACTTGAAATTCAATTTCTGTTTTCTAGTTATAGGGGTAACGATATGGTTGGATTTTAGGAGGCTGGGAATTGGTAATTAAGGGTATAGAATGGGTGTGATTTTTGAAGAGGGGAAATGTCTCGAGTTCTTGAAAAATGATGAAAATTTCTGAAAGGAGTTTATCAATGGATGAAGGAGAAAGGTGAATGTCGGTGGTGGTTTCTAGAGATTGAAAGGTGGCAGGTGTGGTTGTTTTTGAAGGGACTCCTTGAAGCTTGTGCTTCTGCCCGTCAATGGTAAAGATGAGAAACATCTCATTTCAATTAGCTTGCACTGTATTGAGAAAGGCGAATCATTGGATCCCCAAGACTATATCTGCTCCTCCAATAGAAAAGGGAAAGAAATCTTGAGTAATCTTCAACCCAGGAAGTTGTACATCAAGATTTCTGCAAATGTTGTTGCATCGAAATGTCTCCATTACCAACCTGGACACCAAAAGAAGTAACATATTGCATCATTAAAGATAATTCACGTACAATTGATTTTGACACAAAGTTGTGGGTTGAGCCACTATCCACCAAGATTAATACATCACGTTTGCCCATTTTGCCTTGAAGCTTTATGATAGTTACATTTTGTTTTCCCAGGATAGCATGAAGGCTGATTGTGGCAAATTCAGAAAGGTTGCTATCAACATCTTCTTTTGGTCCACATGTGCGACTTCTTCATTGTTGGGATTAGCTTCCAAAAGTGCAAAAGTACCTATTTTGTAGTGATGACCATGTCTGAATTTTTCGTTGTAACAAAAACACAGTCCTTTTGCAAAACTAGCTTGACGATTAGCATCCCATTGACATAGATGTGCTGTAGGTGAGGTGCGATTTGTAGCAGTAGAAGCTAAAGATGTTGTACTAGAACTTTCCTTGGACCACGTTTGTGTAGCAACAATATGAGGTTTGGAAAAGTTCTGCCAAGGGGATCCTTTGTGGATTCTGTTTGAGTCTAATTTGGATTCAAATTCAAGGACTAGGCTCATAGCTTTATAAACTTTACGAGGCTTGTGGATCCTTACATCAGTTTTGAGGTCTTCTCTGAGTCCGTCGATAAACACACCTAGTAAGCAATGTTTGGGCCAGTTGGTGACTCGAGCAGATCATCGAGCGAATTGCTATCGATACTCCTGAGCAGTGCCATTCTGTTTAATGCTGCAAATGAATTCATCGGGGTTCTGAAATTCTGCTGGGCCGTAGTTTTCTTGAAAAACTTGGACTAACTCTTCCCAGTGTACAATAGTAAAATCATTATTAAGCCTAGAAAAGAAATCCAAAGCATCACCTTCCAAATACATAGATGTGATATCTACTTTTAATTCGTTTGGCGTCTGATAGTATCTGAAATATTTTTCTTCTTTCAAAATCCATTCTCTAAGATCATCACCGTCATACTTAGGAAATTCTATCTTTGTATGAGAACGTTGGCTGGAATTACGACGTCACCAGGATGGCTCGGCATTATCTTCATCATGTTCATGCCAATCAGTTCGATGTTGGAATCGAGGCAGATTTACAGGTTCTTTCCCTAGTCTGTGTTTGACATTGGAGGATGATTGGTTGGCAATGTTATTCTGGCTGCCTTCAATCGCAGCTACCTTTGCTGCCAAGGAGTCTATGGTTTCCAAATGGGATGTTATGGCTACGAGTTGGTTAGCTATCGAGTCTGGTGGAGGGTTAAGTGAGGAGGGACGAGTATTTGGGGCTCAGGTTGTAGATTAGTGGAGGTGGAACGTGTATTCACCATTGGAATCGTTACTGCTCTGATATCAGTAATGTAGTGTAATAAGATTTTTGGATGGCAAACGAATAAAAAGTAAACGGATGAAGATATTAATGTTGAAGTAATCTTGCTCTAGACGGACAAATTTCCAATACAAGTAGAATTTCAAATCACTCTTTTCACACCTAATGTAAAGATCAAATCACTCTTTTCACACCTAATGTAAAGAACCTAGGTTTAATTAAAACAAAAAGCTTGAGATAGTGGAGAACATGTCGCCGATCCTTCACGTCACTTGTTCACAAACTAGTTTCCACCATCCTATTCTTGTACTAACTGTATGGCATCATCAGCAAGACCAAATAAAGATAAGAATTGTGCAGCAATTAACTCCTCTTCTCTATTACGTGCAAGTCGCTGTTTGCATCTTCTGGCATAGATCCATAAGAGTCGTGGGTTTGTATCATAATACCTTTAAGACTACAAGCTAAAACAGTTCATAAGGGCATAACAGTTTTAGTTTAACGCTTCTCTAGATCAATTTGTTTTATTTACATATTTTTTTAGCCTCCTAAGTACTCGTAGAAACTCACTCGTATGAACATCTAAATACTCGTTATTTAGCTAGCCGAAGAGTCCATTTCATCGTATGCTCTTTTCTACATTAAAAAATATAGCTATCTTCTAATCAAGCCAATTCAAACCCAAACAAACCCAAATTCTCTGGAACCAAATGTGAAAAGAACTCTGCTTTGGTTCGATGTTTCCTAAGAAATTTGAAAGAACTGATCTCGAACCTCAAACTTTGTGGTATATGTAAGCTTGAACTTAATTTAAAGAACGAAATAGCACATTGCGTTGACTTGGTTCCTGCCTTGCTCATGCTCAGAATTTGTGAGCATCTATTTCAATTTCCTGACTATATCATGGCGATGTTTACATACTAAGGTGCCAGATTACGTGCTTCAAAAGAATTATAAGCTAGGATTTTTTTTAACAAAAAAAAAGAGGTTATATAATGAATAAAAAATACGTCTGTAAAGGCAGATGGAGACTAGGACTGACATCGGCACTAGGCAGGCCATGCAAATTTGGCAACAAGAAATATAAGTTTAAAGGTAAAAAGCTATTCGCACTTTAACGCACAAGTTATCTCCCATGGGACAGCATCGGGATCGTGAGACAAACCATGTTCGAGTCCACAACCTGGTCTCTTAGAGTCCACCAATGCAACTACGAAGCTCTCATTCTCAAGTGAAGACGGATACATAAATTGTTCCTCCTGCAATCCATAAAGCTTGCCTTATCAATTCTCATATGCGAAACTAAAATCGAACCAATGGGACTATATTTATCAACTGTAAGGGGACACTATATAAATGCTTTTTCCTTTGACCAGCAGTTGGATTGAAAATGAATTTCTGAACAATCTGCAGAAGGAATAGACTGTATGGATAATAAAAACGATTGTGAAAACCGGTATTCAAGTAAACCAAGTTTACTCGTAAAAGATGACATCAAGTTTAGTATTTGTTACCTCGGGAAGCTCATAGAATTCATCAGGAGATATTTGCAACAACTCTGTGGCAGTTTGGCCAGTGCTCCATGCAAAAATCTTTCCACTTTCGTCTGCAAGAGTTATTTTCAGGTGGAAGCTGCGGACAACTTCGCCATAACAGTCACAACAACAAAAGCTGCATTCAACGGCACCACTAGGCACTTTATCAACAACATGACCACAAAGTGCATGGGTAAATCTTGTGTCGATGTGGCATTGATCGACTTGGTCTAGCCGAACTCGACATATCTGTGGATGTTCATCAAATGTAACAGAAAGATGCCAATTGGATGCAAGAAAATACAGGTACAATATTCTTCTCACTTAAGATTGCGATATCAATGTGAACAGTTTAAAGCATCAAATACTTAAAATGAAAGTCCTTATAAATGTAGAAAAGGTTACGGCCGCAAATACAAAGCAAGATTGTAACAAGTCATATCACATAAAATTCCAACAAGATCAGGTAATTTTATGACTCAATTTTAATACTATGGCAAAGATTTATGCGAGCAACACCTTGCAAGTAGAAAATTAGATGGAGTACCATGAGGAACACATCCAGATCAACAATGGCATATAGGCTTTAATCTTGCTTTTTAGTTATTTGACCAAATTGAAAAATCAGCTATGATCATCCATGAAATCTAAACAACATAGGAAGGATGATGGCTTGCAGCATGCTGAAGAAGAAGCAGGTTGAATCAACATTAGGATTTATGGAAGAACAATAAATTCAGGCCAGAAGTTGTAGCACCATACATGAGTAGAAGTGCACTGCCTGGACAGATCAGAGATGCTCGATAACTTATGGAGACAAGATGAATTAAGCATTGCTGGCAAGCAACTAAGATTCACGAAGGAAGATCCAACATCATGCTCAAACCACTGTAGCTCAAGCCTTTCATATGAAATACACAAAAATCAGGAAAGTGGCTCAAAATATGGTGATATCAGCTAGCAAACAATGAAGATCCAGCAGAAACATCTGCAGAACAGCCATGTGAAATAGTTGGATATATTCATCATTCCATTAAAAAATTGCTAACCTCTTGTGCTTCACCATATGGCATGATAAGCCGGAAATATAGATTGTATGACCGAGACCTAATCTCCCTAGTGACCTGAGAAAGAGCAAAGCACATATGACTTGAATTCTTGCCACAGAAATACATCATAACTCAATAAATAGATTAACTGTACTAGTTATTACCAAGATCTAGAAAAATGGAGCTTCGCCCAAACTGTTCCTGTTCTGTCCTCAATTTTTAAAGAGAAAACAAGTCTTCCAATGCTTCTTTCACAAAGCAGGTCCCTAACAATACCATACAGGCTGATACCAGTCATCTTGTCACGAAGATCAATTACAAATGACTGCAAAACTTGAAGTCAGAAAAGTTATTACTTAGCAAACATCAAAAGTACAGGAAAGAATATTTATGAATTGGAAGTTACATATAGGATTGTATTTTTGGTGTAACAGTTACATGTATGGTGCAAGAAAGGTTCTGGAAAGAAGCTGAATGTTAAAATGCTGCTGCAGGATGCAAAAAAATTGTGGAGATCAGCTTCCACTAAAAAAAAAGGGCTCTACATGATTGCAAGTTTTCAAACTGCATAGCACAATTTTACTATTTAGTGATGTAAAAGACAATTATTGGTCCATCCTTCAAATAAAAAATGCTAGTTGCTCTTATGAGCTAAATGACACAAGATTGTTCAGAATGTATTATTTAGCAAGACAGTATTAAAGGTACTCACTCGAAAAGGATAACCACTGAAGTTGATATAACCCTGAGAGTCACAAGGTAATGTCACTTGTGAAACCTTGATACCTTGACTAGGATCTGCACTCATCAGCCTTGATCCTTGATGCCCATTTTGTGTCACAGGTACATATACCTGACAAAAGCAAGAGAAAAGACAATTGAGCATTCTAAAATGACAGCAGCGTCAGTTATACAATGATGGGTTATCTTACTTGTTCCTCGTGCTGAATGAAAGGAACCAAATATAATTGTGTCGCACTACCATATTCAAGGCAAAGATCATTGCTTGTCCCGTTGTCACTCTCTATAGAACTTGAGATATATGGTCTATCAAGTCCAAGCATACTCCCAACACTTTCAGAAAAGAGCACCAGAGACAGTCATCAGTGAGACTGGAAGATGCAAGCATATACAGCCTAGTTATGAGTTTACCTAAACAGATTGGCCAGATGAACCTGCTCTCCCCACAAGAGGAATTTAAGCTTGGTGCCATTGTTGTCAATAAGAGTAATTTGCTTCTGCTTGATGCTACCAGATGTTCCCTGAACTTCCATTGATTCAATAGCTTCAATCCTACAAACTTAAAAAGAAAATGAGAAGGAACTTCATGTCTAAGAGAACCAACTACTGATCGATAGAGGCTATAAGTCACATCCTGAATAAACATGTTTATCAATCTCCTTAAGAATTGTATAACAAATGCAATCAACTATCACATGAATATATGATAATATTGAAGTTAAATTTAGAAGCATATAAAGCTGATGCCTAACATTATAGGATGTAAGCTAGAAGTTTGGGAACTGCTATTCAACATTTTAGGTGAAGGATGAGGGATGAAGGCAATACTACCTTGCATAAAGTGAATAAGAAACTCCATTGTCAGCCTCACTAAGAGAAATGGAAGAGAAAGAATCTGAACAAAACTGTGCTGCTATCAGCATTGCATCATCATCCTGATCCTGCAGTATTAAGAGCAACTGTTGCAGCACCTAGAGATCCCAGGTAAATGATCTAAACAGACCATAGTGCAGTCTGACAGATTTGATTCTTGATCTGAATGCAATATTCATTCAAAGAAAAGCTAAATAAAAGAGAACGGGAATAAGATGTTAAAAATTACATCATCTAACAATGTCACAAGATATTCGGTTGGCAAAAGTCGGGTACAACCAGATCCTTCTCGGGCTGTTCGAAGACAGCAACCTGTGAGGAAAACTTCCCGCCCTTTCTTCAAAATTCCCTGACGAGGATCCACCAAATCATAGTATCTACCACGGAAAGATCATAGCAGAGAACTTAGATGCACCCTCTCACTTTAATACTCAAGCAGAAGTTAATTACACCACATGCAGATTTATAAGAGAAAAATGATAAAAGCAACTGCACGACTTAATAAGAGAGGAAGCTCTTGTTTGTTTGGTTTGTTTGGATATGTGGTTATGAATTGCTTGAAATTCACATTCTTCATCCTCCATTCAGTAAAGCAACTTCAAGAACGTTAGCATTCATAAACTTGTGTAATTATAGAACTAGATGGAGATATGCGTGGGAAAATAACTTACCTCCGGTGGAGATAAAGGTCAATGGTATTGGAGCTCCAAAAATCTCCCAAAGTAAGCATGTAGATATTTGTACCTGAAGAAGAAACATAATAATATTCCAAATCGCAATGCTTACACTTCAAATAATCCTACAAAACAATTAATATTAACAACAAAAACAACTCATCAGATGCCATTTTACCTGGAAGAACAAAAACATCTAGAATGACAGCTTCCAACACACTATTCAAAGCTAAGAAGTTCTTCTCATACATAGAGTCGATTGATACAGTGTTTGGTAGTTTAAGCCTACTATGCTTCTTCTTTAACTGGTTGATAATTTCTGAACTTTTCTTTGTTCCTACAGATCTGTTTTGCTCACTCCAAGCCTTCAAACAAAACACTTCAACAATTAACTTCTCAACGCAAGCAATTGAAAGCATGATTACATTTCAGAAAAACTAAACTAGCATTCGATATCAACAATTCCTTCGAGAAAAGTAAATGGAACAACAAGCAGAAGTTATGTGAAGGAAGCGAATCGAATCTAACACAAATGAAACGGAAATTTAAGTCCTTCAATTATTCCTTTGTTTTACAAAAATGAACGAGAAATCCTATTCTTGACTTTCAATTCACTTTAAGGGCCGCAGCTCAGTGGTAGTGCGCGCCTCTGATGTTGCATCATTGTGCCTGGGCTGTGAGGGCTAGCATGGCATACTTCTCCTGTTCGAATCGAGGTTTGAAACAAAACTTCTCCTCTGAGAGATAGATGAGGCGATTCAGAGATTCAATATGGATCCAACTTTCTATTCACCCGTGGGATCCTGGCGGTCCGGGAGAAATCTTATTCTTGACTCTCAATTCACTTTCTTAATATCCTCAAGCAAGATTACAACACGAAGTATGTAGAAATTAATTGTTCCTATATTTTAAACGTTAAAGAAAAGTTGAAGTTCGCCAAATCCGCTGCCTAACAGCATATATACCTTGCCTTTTCCCTCTCATTCCGGTACTCTCTCGTCAAACAAACAGAAAATAAACAAATCAAAGAACTAAAAGTACACTACCTGAGATAGCTCGGAGAGCAGAATAGCCGCACTGACTCCGCTAGAATAAGCAATACAAGTCTTAAGGATCCGCAACACGATCCAAGACCAGCCAGGCCCGTTCGGTTCGCAATCCTCTCGTCCTTCTTGTTCAATGAACTCTTCCTCCCGAGACATCTCCGTTCGAGCGTAATCGACGAATGCGAGAAACCGATCTTCTTCTTCGTCGTCGTCTATTCTGACAAGTGCGTCTTCGCTAGAGCTATCGGCGTCCATCCCGTTGGCGATCACGCGACGCATCTCTTGAGTGTGCAAGCTCCGACCGTAATTCCTGGGCTCTGCGAGCATTTGCTCCGTTCGTCTTCTCGAGTTTTCTAATTGAGAGGGAAACTACACCGTTACCAGACGCTTTCGCGCGGGAGGGATTTTACCTTTTTTTTTCTTTTTTTGAAGTATATTGAAATTTGAAAAGACATTCACATTTTTAAATTTTAATTTATATAGAAGAAAAGGCTCTTAGCCTTCTATTTCATTGTATTGTCTCACAAGGCCCAATTGTTCAAGTCTTCCTAATTATTATTAATCCAAATGTCATTTTAAAGTTTATTCATGCACCAAATTATTGAACTTTTTTTGGAGAATTGGTGCCTTAATTCAGCGAATTAATTATTTTGGGTAATATTTTTCAAAATAAATTAAACATGTAAAAGAGTGCAAAGTTTAAATTATTGTAATAACATTATCCTTTTATATTATATCTATTATTAAATATTCATTATAAAATTTGAATTTTTATTACACATTAAAAGAAATTAATATCATGATTACTTTTAACGCATTTAAACTTTTATATTTTATATTTATACTATATATATACATTATGTATATATGTATTTATATAAATCTTAAAATGAATCAATCACTTTATTATGCATACATGTATTTATATAAATCTTCAAATTAATAAATCACTTTATTAATCCTAATATATCAAATTCAAAATAATATAAAAATAATTGAGTTATAAAAACATATACATGTAGTATATTATATTGAAAATAGCTATTATTTTATTAAAACTATAATACATTTTATAAATACTTTTGATAATTTGATACAATTTTATAAATTATTATGTTTATTAAATAATTTACAAACATATACATATATATTTGAATTCTTAAATTATTGTTAATCCTCTTATATCAATATAAAAAGAATATAAAAGTAATTAAATTGTAAAAACATATAATGATATAACTATTATATTAAAATAACTATTATTTCATTAAAACTACAATATATTTTATAAATTCTTTTGATAATTCGATAAATTTTTATATTTATTAAATAATTTATAAACATATGCTTATATGTTTGAATTCTTATGTTATTATTAATCCTAATATATCAATATAAAAAGAATATAAAAGTAATTGAGTTGAATAAGCATATAATGATATAGCTATTATATTAAAATAACTATTATTTCATTAAAACTATAATATATTTTATAAATACTTTTGATAATTTGACAAGTTTTTATAAATGATTATATTTATTAAATAATTTATAAACATATACACATATGTTTGAATTCTTATGTTATTATTAATCCTAACAATATAAAAAGAATATAAAAGTAATTGAATTATAAAAACATATATTGATATAGCTATTATATTTAAAGAGATTACCATAATCATTGTAATATGTGGCTATGATAATATTGTTAGAATTATTCCCTACAAACAAGTGAATTTACTTTCAATTTTGTAATTTTATTATAACAATTGATCATAATGTACATGTTACAAAAATACAAATTTAAAGGTGCTAAAATTGAATTAATTAATTTGAATTTGGTTAAACATATGATTGTATAAATAATTAAGTAGTTAGGAATTTTAATTCAAGTAATAGGAATTTGTAGGAAAATTCATTAAGTTAATTATAGATAAGAATTTTAATTTTACTTAAATAATTTATTAATTATTAAAAGTGAGAAATGGTAAAACCAAATTCATTAACTATAGCAATCATTCCTATTCATAAATGATTATCCAAATCATTTTGCAATAAATAATACAATTAAAAAAAGATAATATGACGACGTCATGATGGACAAATGAAGCTTGGACACTGGAAACTGGAGATTAGAGTGAGAGAGCAGCTAATCGTTGTACTTGTTTCTAGGATCGTTTACAGTTTGGATCAAATTATTTGTATGTACAAACATTATATTCAGTAATGTAATATTAAAATTAAAAGAATATTTAGGGCATGGTAATATTTAATAAATAATTAAATACATCTTCATCTTCATATATTTGATTAAAATAATGTGCAATTAGTCGATTAATATAACTAATTACCTCCTTTGCATTAATACTTGTAACTATATTAACAGAAAATTAAAAACATAATATTAGGTAAGATAATATAAAATAGATAAAAAATGATATATTAAAAAGAAAAGAATTTATTATCAATATCTTCATCATTTAATCAACTTTAGGCAAACATAAGGGATTCCACAGTATTATGACAAAGTCAAGCACGGTGAGGAGAATAACCTAATCACTAGTACTAAAGGCAGACTTTGAAGCAACGGTGGATGCTGGAATAGCTAATAGGTCTTATGAAATCACTTGCATGATCAGAAAAGCACTTCCAAATTGCTTCCACCATAACAATATATTGAACTAATTACCTTCAGTTTTAGGCACACAATCTTCGATTAAATATCTATCTAACTCCATCATAGTATGAGAAATCTTAGCCCTATTCTCTTTCAAAAAATTTTAAAGAGAATATGCCAATCTTGGGTTAGATGATGAAATCGAACCCGAAATCAAACCATCTACACTACTAAGATCCACAGTCTGAGTTTTCTATAATTTGAGTTGATAATCATTAAACAATTGATACCATAATTGTTTAATGATATCTACGTACTCTTGAGCTCAATCATCGTATAATGCACAGTAAATAAATTCAATCATATCCATCTTGTATTTCAGATCCAACACATATAATACTGCAATAATATCTCCAACTTTATACCAACAAGAATTCAACTTATCCATTATTCAATCCGCCATAGTCCGAATAATCTCATTTGATTCAAACTTCCACAATTGTAAAGCATGCTTTATGTTCCACAGTGTGTTAAACACATTTTGCAAAGTTGGATATTTTGTTCCTGAGAATAATTCAATAGCATTATAAAATAATTCCAACTTCAAGCAATGTTCTTTAATCAACTCCCACTGATCTTCTATTAGCATACAGGTATACCAAGAATCCTTATCCATTAGTCTGATAAACACCTCAACATATAGGATTACCGACTCTAACATCTTTAAGATTGAGTTCTATCTGGTCGGACAATCTAAAACTAACTTCTTTGAACTCAGAATAAATAGAATTTTTACAATGTCTTCAAAAATTTCAACCCTTTTAGGAGTTGCACTCTAATATAGAACACTATTTTGAATACAATCTATTGCTTCCTTAATTATCCCCAACTCATCCTTTACAATCAAGTTAAGAATATGCTCAAAACAATGCATATGAAATAACCTAACTCCAACCAATAAGTGCCCAATCTGCATCTTTCTCTTTAACTTTTCAATCATAGCATCATTTGTGCTACAATTTTCGACTGTGATCGTGGATATTTTATTGTCGACGTTAAAATCCATTAAGCATTCTCTCAATATGGTTTCCAATTTCTCATTTGTATATGGTACCAGTATATAAATGAACCTATCATATAGAAATATTACCAACATCAACCATAAATTCATAACATAATGAAAAAGTAAATGATAACAACATTAAAGAATATAAATTACCTCGAAAGTCTATTACATAATTTCCAATCATTATCAATATAATGTGTCGTCACCGTCATATAACCCTTCTTTTAGTTATCAGTTGTCCATATGTTCATTGTTATAGCAATCCATCCTTTAACATTCGACAATGTTCTTATTGTCTCCCTCTTCTTATTATTGTGTTTAGTTTCTATTGCTTTTAATTGCCTTCATATCTTGATTTTGGTTACAAATCTTTGTGTTTTGTTCCAAATGTGAGATAGATTAAGTGAAATTGGTGTAGATGTTGCATGAATCTTAATTAGTTTATTTTGTGAATGTGGCATGAACTAAACAAGAAGAATTGTGTAGGTGCGTCACACTTCATGCACAGTCGTGCATGTGCAAGTCACAAGTCACAAGTCACAGTCGTGACTTACATGCACGGTCGTGCATGTGTACTTACATGTGCAACCGTGACTTACACATGGCTGTGACTTTAAGTCATAGTCATGACCCCCTCCATTTTCCCATAATTGTTTTAGTTATTATGTGCTAGCTACAGAGATTGAAGGCATGAAACCCTAGACTTAGGAGCATCCTAAAAATAAAAGGAGAGGGTGGCGACGAAGAAGAATCATTCATTCCATTCCACTCTTCATTCTCTACACAAAAAGACACTTTGGGAGACAGATAAAGAGAGTCGGTGAAGAAGAGAGAAACATAGCAGAGAGGTGGAGGCAGAGTAAGCCTTTGACCATTTGGTGAGAACAAGCTGAAGCAGAAGGCGAGAGCTAATGAGAGAAGCTTGAGAGGGGCAGGAGGCCACTGCCTTCACACTCACCCCATCCCTATTTGCTTATTCTATTTTTCATATGTTGCTTGGTTTCTTGTTTAATTACTAAATTTATTACTTGTTTGCTTAACTGACTATTATTTGTTTTTTTTCATAGTTCATTTAGTATTCACTGTTTTATTGCTTTAATAATTCTTTTGATAATAACATGAGACTAAAGTGTAGGAGATGATGAACTGAGTTTATAATAATATAATACATTATTATAAATAAATAATAATGTATTAAATTTTTATAATTAACTATTTCGCAAACAAATGACGACATGATTATGACATGTCACCTCCTAATTAGTGATGGAAGCTCAAAATAAAAAAAAATATGATTTTAAATTTTTCTATGAACTTAAAGGTAAACTCGTTAGTAATCATGGTCGTAAACTCTACATTATTGTTATTGACGTAATTAAGAAGTTGATATGTAAATTTAACTAAAAAGGCTATTAAAATAGAACTAAATAGTATTGTTAAATATTCATTGGACATAATCTATAATATAGTTGATTATTGAAGAAGCAATTTCATATTTAAAAAATGCATAATTCTAATTTAAAAAACACATCAACATAAGGCATAATAAAAATATGCATCAGTATATTATAAGCAATTTCCCATATTAATATATTGCTTGACGGTATGCCTAGCTCATTAAAAAAAAGGAAGCATATTGACTCACAAAAATGTTAAATTTATGATAAATGTATAATTATAAATTTATAAGTTAATAACACTTGTTATTTGCAAGATCCTAAATACTATTTCAATTCTCAAATAACACATCAGTATTTAGTATACAATAAGCAATTTCCCATTTACTTAAAAAATGCAGCATCTCAAGGTTCTCATCATAACTACACAAGTCTCAAATAACACATTCATTAATCGCAACATTTTCACAAGTTTCAAAATACAAGTGGTGAATGTTGGTGGTGAGGAGTGGTAGTGATGAGTTGGAGAGCTGGACGTTGGTGACTATAAACGATCTAGAAGGGAGGGTTGAATAGATCTTTAAACTTTTTCGTAAAGTTCTACAAAAAATCAGAAGTTAATTCACACAAAAAAATTTAAACAAATTTAAATGCAAAGAGTAGGGAAGAAGAGCAAACACTATTTTTATAGAGGTTCAGTGCTAAGACCTACGTCCTCTACCTAAGCTCCC
>JANJEY010000235.1:36105230-36117669 GCA_024703695.1 Erythroxylum cataractarum
CAGTGACTAACATATTTATAGCCATAGGCAATTTAACCACAAATTCAAGCATATGTATATATATATATATATGTGTGTGTGTGTGTGTGTGTGTATATTCAGTAATTCAAGCATTCTTCAATTTGGTTTAACACCAGTAGCATATAACACTCAAATTCATCATACATGATGGATTAAAAATGCAATGTACAACAAATGGCTCAAGGGTTCCATGAAAATAGAATGGAGAAATAGAAGTTTACCCCATGAATAGAATGAGTCCATTTCAAAGCTCATATATCACAAGTGGGCAACCGGGAGAAGACTCTTGTCAACGTGCATATGACGAACATAATGTTTCCACTCTCGCCCAAACAAAAGCACATAATCGTTTTCTCATATGTTTATACTTTATGCTTTGTCTTCTTTTCATTTAATACAAATTCCATGACCTCTTTTGAAGTATAAAATAGTCATATTTCATCATGCATTTTTCAACATTTACAAACAAGTCAATTTCAAACAAATTAATTTTAACATATATACATAGGTAAGAATTTGCCCAATTACACTATAACCATAAATACGTTACTTAGCTAATTAGCTTGCAAAAATCTAAGTGAAGCTTGTCTTTTCCCTTGCTCTTAGGTAAGATTCCCTTAGTTTCCTTAAGCAACCAAGGTTCCATTCAAAACAACATTTCAATAAAAATTCATAAACTTTAAAAATCACAAAATTGCAATAAACACAAATTAAACTCAAATCTAACCTACCCATAATCCATCTAGGTTAAAAAACCTAAGATCTAGTTAAGAAACCCTAAAATTAATTAGGTTCTCCTAATCCATCTTCTTCCCACACAAACCTCTTTTCTCTCTAACTCCTTTAATAAAACAAGAAGAAAAGATGGTTAACCTACCATAACAAACTTGATTTATCTTCTTTTCTTTTTCACCAAAATCTCTCTTCTTCTCTCCCATTTTCGTTTTTCACTCTCCTCCCTCTTCAATTCACACTTTTCTCCTCTTATAAGCAAGACAACATATTCTTTTTTTTTCATTTGTACCCTTAATGAGCCCAAAAAGTCCATCTTACCCTTCCTTATAAGCTTATGTTCTTTTATGCTTAAATGATCTCCCAAAAATGCCCTTGAACATCCTTATTACATTAACACTTTAATTCCACTTACCCATTCAATAAATCCTACTAACCTTGACATAATTATAACTCTAAAAATTTAATCTATCTAAACCTCAAAACTATTTCAAATCATGCTTAACTTAAAGAAAATATTTTTAGGGTCTAACACCCTCACTATCATAACTAATCTCCTTGACTTAAACCTTCTTAATTTTCAATAATAACCCATCTAAATTAAAGCTATTACACAATCAATAGCATATGTCCTTCCTTACTCAAAACCTTTCTTTCCCTCTTATTTCACCAAATCTCATATCAACAACCCACTTCAGCTACTCAAGAGTTAATCCTCGCATCAATTCGTATAGCTTCTCTAAATAACATCACATTTGACAACTTCGCCAATACTTATAATATATACTTATAATCAAATGCATTCATACCTTATCACCAAACTTTAGTATTTTAGTTTAATTTAGTCCAACTTTTATAACTTGTTATTTATTCTATCACTCTACTAACTTGTCTAGGTGCTAACATATAAGTTGAAGTTTCATCAAAATAACTTTATATCATCCTCGTATTAATTTTAACACGCTTAATAATTACTGTTTATATCACCTTTATGATATTCTTCTCTCTTTCTTAAAGAGAAAATGGTGATAAAATAATAATTGTTCTTTCTATTGTGGACTGTGAGAATAAGAAAATAAATGTCAACCACATAAAACTATATGCCATATCCAGAAATAACAAATTCCATAAAAGTGAAACCATATCTAAATAAAAACATCCACACTATATAATCTACAATTTTTTTTGCCTCGTACCATTAAGAAATACACATTAACCAACAATATGTGATTTTCCCTTAACTCCATTCATTGCCCACTAAGATAATTTCAACACAAGGAAGACCAAACGGCTATATCAAACTCTATGTCTAACAAATTTAGTAGAAATATATAAACTCCACACAAAGAAAGAGAGATAAAAAGAAAGTGACTATATTTATATCATGGATATTGTGTTAATAAGATGATACAAATATTACATTCTTACCTAAAAAGTCTAGAACATAATAAGTTAAAATTGATTACACACCTATATTTCTTTTATTTTTAAATTCTACTTAAGAGTGAGGTAATGCAAGGAAAGATGATAAAGAACACGTTTTGGAATTGCAACATTGAATTCAATTCAAGTGTTGGAAAAAAAAAGAGATGGGTTTAATTCATACATGAATTGAACCCCATCATTCTTTATAAATTGAATTTACCTGAAAAAACATCATAATTGAATTACAAATTAAAATTTCAATTTTTCTTTTGAACATTGAAAATATCCTTCCAATAATATTCATATAACTTTACAATATATCTCTTCACCTCAAGCAGCCTCTTCCACTAAGAAATGGAACAACAACAACTTCTCCACCAATTAACACCTTCCACCATATCCAAGTTTTCCCTTTCCCTTGTTCATGGGTGTCTTTTCCTTTTTCGTTTTTTTGTCAATGATCATCGTTCTCTTTTAGATCCATCGTTCGATTTAGCTTCTCCTTTCATTTTCCCATCCTATTTACATTCTTTCACATTTCTCGAACTTTTTGTATATATCTAGATTTTTTTGTTTGTTTGTTTTTGGTTACATTTTAAGTGAATCTTGTTCTATTTAGGATCTTGAGTTTGGAACTTTATGAATGATATAACTTGCTCTATACAAGAATGAATGTTTTTTATTTAATTTTCTGATGTAACGATCTTATGTCTCCTTATCACAGGAAGACATGTTAAACTTGTTATGATATTATGTAATTTGAAGTGAAATTTCAAAAATTGATAGTGCCTTGTAGTTGTCAATGTAAAAAAATTATTGCTCGTTCATGCATTTTTAAGCTTCCAAATTATAATAGTTTTCTATTGTCTTCATAGCTCGGTCTAGCCTAATGTCATTTGTAATCAATTTTTTCTTTTCATTTTAATAACAAACTTTTTTGATGATATCACTTATAATGATATTGATGCTTATAACTTGCTCTATGTAAGTGTGAATGTTTATTATTTAATAAGATTATTTTTTAATCAAGGGTAAAAATATCATATCAAATAATTGAATTCATTTTGATTGTGTTCCAAACAATGTAATTGAATTCAATTATAATATTACTGAGTTTGTTCCAAACAGTATAAATTGAATTCAATTCAATCTCATTAATATAATTAAATCCAATTCGTTAATGAATTCAATTCGAAGATTTTCAAACACCGTATAAAATAAATCCAAACTTGAAATTGGGAGGAGTTAGGTTCAGAATTCTAAAACAAGCTTACTGATTAGGCAAATTACTCAATTATACATTATAATGTTAAAAGTTTTATATTAATTAAAAATTAAATAATAAGTAAAAAGTACCACTTGTCCATTACCTTAACAAAAATACATTAAAGTTTGATATTTGTCCCGTTATGTTTTGTTATATTGTCTTTCCGAAGGTCCTGATACGGTTTTGGGCTTCACTATTGTTCGCTTTAAGTTCTAACCCACGAATACATGAACAGACAAATCTCTGGAGAGGAAGATGATACAATAGTGAAATAAAAAGGATCAAAAATTGCAATATTATGGAGAAGATAATGGGTTTAAGTCTTCCAGTTTTCCACCAAAATCAGTCCTTTCAATATGGTAAAGCCCACTATCGCACCGCTGCATTTCATTTCGTAGTATACAACGCCATTCCGAGTTTGAACAAGCAAAAAAACCACAAAATCTGGGTCTTTCTGCTTCTGTCCTTCGTGTGCGTGTCATGAAGATACCCTCCTAACGGCAGACATTGTCTAGGGTTTTGGTCGCTTGCCTCATATGTAAATATCCCTGCACTTACTTTCCGGTTCTTGTTGCTTTTGAGTTTGGTGTTTGCTGCTTTGAACTGGATTTTTCTTCAGTGAACTTTTATGAAAAATGTGCATGTCTTTTCACATTTGAACAATGGACAATTAGAAAGATGCCTTCTTTAGACGGAAATAGTACTATTTTCAGAGATATCACTTGGCGAGACGTGACACGTGAGGATGGCGTTTTGAGCTTCAGTTACGAATAGTGTAGTGAGTGTGAATTTGGAACTTCAGTTACAAATAATCTTACTGAGTGTGAATTGGATGCGAAAATTATGCAAGTGTGCTCATTTTCTTAAGTGTGCTCATTTTCTTTCTGGTTAGGCAATAGAGGAAAGTAGGAGGAAAAATCTACTCTTGGTTCCATGGTTTAGCCTCTTCTGTATCAAATGTTTAAAGGTCACACTGTCAATCTTGTTTCTTCATTTATCTTCTTTTTTTTCTTTCTGTTTTCCCGCTAAATGTGCTGCTTTTAATATCTGCTGCAATTTTCTCTATCTGTCCCTATAATGGGTGTTCATCTTGATTTCTAGTTTTCTCTGTCTCAACATTTTAAGATTAAATCTCTTTATTGAATATGCCTTGGTCTGAACTATTTCATAACGTTTATACTTTATTTTGTATGTAGAGTTTCCCTGTTCCTTTAATGATAGAAGCACTAACATATCTGGTCAAGTTTGTTTCATCAAATTCTGAATAATCTTTTTGTCCAACAACATTAGTTAGAGATTGCTAAATTTTAGGTTTCCCACTTTTGATGCAACATAGGGCTTCAAACAATAATTTATCCTTGTTTGTGCTATTGCCATGCTATGCTCAAATATTAATGCGTAATGGAGCTTGTTTTACCCTGGTTTACTCTCGTGCATAATATCTTCGATTTGGCATTATATGCTTTTGTTGCATTGACTGACAATATCCTTGCTTCTGTACGTACAGGTCTTCGGAGGTGTTGCAGTTGATTTTATTAATTAGTTATGTTTCTTTATTTAAAGGAAGCATATATTGATATCTACCAAGGCGTGAAAAACATTGTTGACATATATGGATAATTTTGGTTTGATCCAGTTTTCTGGTTTCAGCTTTTTTGTGAAGAAGAAGAAGAGGAGTACTGCATCTCGTCGACCTTGTTGTAATCCTGAAAAACTTTTACAACTTTACAGTCTACTGTCACTTTGCACACAATATTTTGACACCAGAAACAATGAGGATAACTTGTCCCTTAGGGAAAGAGCAGCTGGTTCTGATGGACCAAAAAGCGAGAATAGGCTGAAGAAACTTAAGCTCAAGTTAGGTGGCATTACGCATACAATACATGCCAAATCTGCGGCAGGACTTGAATTCAGTGGTGGGTCATACCTCCCTAAAACGTCACAATGTACTGATGCTCCTCATCAGGTAAAAATCATGCCAGCAAGTGCTGCTGATTGTTTAATGGCTGGACAGCTTAGAACTTTTTATCTTACTCATAATATACTTTGAGATCAGGATCCCTATTGTTTCTCAAAAATAGCAAGAAACTGTTTAAAGCATTCCAGTCTAGCAAATTGCTTCGGTTGAAAGGATTCTATTTTGTCGACAACTTTTGCTTTGTTAAAGGAATAATATGCATTTTTCTTCCTAAACCTCTTGTAACAAGTATCTTTTTCCGACTTCAACCACAGGATCCTAGTTATGTAAAGGACAGGCATTTAAGAGGAAAGATGCCTGATGAAAGTGTGTCTGTGAGTGAAAGTTGTAGACATGAGTCTGTTCGTAAAAGTAAGAGGGTACCCAAGAAGCGTATGATGGAGCTGGGGTTTCATGAAGAAGATGATGATGTTGATGATGATGAAGTCAATTACCTTCGAAGACAGAATGGTTTCAGGATCTCTGAAGATTATGAAGATGAGTTGGCTGAAAAAAGGAGGAGAAAACAGGGGACATTAAAGGTTTCAGATAGAAGATCATCTGGGGAATGGCTCTATGCTGATATGGGAAATTATACTTCAAAATTTAGTGCAGATGCTAGAGAAAAGGGTAGGTTGGGAAAATCTCATCACGGTAAAGGCTATGGTGTAGAAGAAGTGCCAATTTCAGGTCGTGAAGTTGGATATAAGAGCAGGAAGCTGGGATTCGTTGCCAAAATGAATGAACTAACTTCCACTGAAGAAAATCTAGCCCTTCAGTCTAATAAAGATGAGTGTTTTAGGTCTGACATCAGTCCTATCGAGTTCCCAAATGGTTTACCTTTGGGCCCTAAAAGTGAGCATTTTCCCTCTTATTGTATGTAAAAGTTCTAGCTTTCCAATTTTGGACGTTAATTATTGTATGTACACTAGTGGTGGAAGAACACAGGTCATGATGCATTTATTTACTTATGACAGAACAAACGGCAAGACTCTCTGAACTGGAGCAGCAATTGAAGAAGGCAGAGGCTGCACAAAGGCGAAGATTACAATCAGAGAAGGCAGCTAAGGAGGCTCAGGTAACTCTTTTCCCATTCTTTACATTTCAGTATTTTCTAACTCATGGGTATGGCAACATAACCTGACTTTGTTTAGGCTGAGGCAATCAGAAAGATACTTGGTCAAGATTCTGGGAGAAAGAAGAGAGAAGCAAAGTTGAAGAAACAGCGAGATGAGTTGGCTCAGGTGCTTGGACATTGACAGTTAACCTCTGGTTTCTTTTACGCCATGTTTTTTTGCACCTCTAAGGGAAAGCATTATCTGATGCAGGGAAAGAATGCCAAAATGAAAGAACTTGGATCAAATACTATTAGATGGGTAATAGGTCCCAATGGAACTGTTGTTACTTTCTCAGATGATATTGGTCTTCCACATATATTCAATACATTGCCTGGCAGGTAGAAGATCACCATGTTCTGACTTCAATGAACTCTTCTCTTTCAGTATGTCATATATTGGTAATCTTTTGTGCCTTGTAACTGACGAACATGTTTTTCTATCTGATGAATTCATGGTTCGGCTCTTTGGTTTCCAGTTATCCTCCTCCACGTGAAAAATGTGCGGGTCCAAACTGTGAAAATGCTTACAAGTATCGTGATTCCAAGTCCAAGCTTCCCCTGTGCAGTCTTCAGTGTTATAAGGCAATACATGGACAGGTGCAATCTTTGATTGCAAGCTGATATTGTCCGTCGAACTAAAATTTAGTGTATGCATTCTTCGTACCTTAGATTGGCAAAATCGTGTGCTTTCGGTATGCGAGTAGGATTATAAACCTTCAAAGTCGTTTGATGTATGAGATTGTGTCTCTTTTGTGCTCCGATGGGGGTGGAGTCAAGAATACATTGGTTCTTAGCCCTTGTTTTGATAGATAATCACTTTTGGCAGAGATATCTAAATTTAACATGGAGAATGTCATTTCAGACATTAATAAATCAACATAAACGTAGTCCTTTCAAGGACAGAATGGTTTAACTTGAAGATGCACATAGTATGGTTTAGGTTTGAATTGAATGATGTTGGCTATGCAATGAAATGGTTAACAATGTGTTGGATCCTTACATTGGCAATTCCAGCGGTCGGAAGGAAAAAGCCGGTTAAAGACAACATGAGAAAAGCTTAAAAGCACGACACCGACATTGGCAACTCTTCAGAGATCTCTTAACATTAAAAAAAGAAAAATAATTTGGTTGTCATGTTACTGTTTGCTTCCTAAGACTGTGCTATAAGAAATTATTTTTAATATGATTGTTAAAAGCTAAATTCTTGTCCTGAACCAAAGGGAAAAAGAAAGAAAGAGAAGAAACATAAAAGAGAACACGACAGTCAGATTAAAGAAAAACGGCACTTTCTAAACTATAACCATACGTACAATTGCAAAACCAAGTTCCCGAATTTACGTTATTACTTACAATCACTGAGTAAAAGTACCAGATTCAGAACGAAAATAACATGCAAGAAAATGTCTCCATGAAGTCGAAAAAGCTTGGTAAATATTTCTGTTTCTTTACTCCGTTCTTTCTATAAAATTAGACCGAAACATATTGGAGACTAAGACTCATCCATAAACACAGCACCATGTCCACTAGCCTTCATGAACTTCTTCAGCAAAAGAACAATTATCGCCATGGTAAGTCCCACAGCAGCCCATGTGAATAACCGATCATCTGCAGGTTTTTTTATCCTTGTCACCGTCTCACTCAAGCCTCTGGAAGGAATCTCCCTTGGTACTCTGACAACAGCAGGACTAAGATTTTCATTAGCGGGAGCTTCTTGTACTTCTTCAATAATCCTTTCGCCTTGTGCAATATTTTCACCAATAACTGCATTTGAGATTCGTTGTCCAGTAGCTACAGCTCCAGTATCTTGCTGCCCTGCTTGGGCTTCAATCTCCCCATCGGTAGCATGTTCTTCAGAGCCCACAGAGGGGCTGAGTTGAGGAACAGGTGGTGTCTTGCTAAGCATATAGTCATGAATCTGTGATCAAAGTGTTTCATCACTACCACCAGATGGTGCGCAGCATTTTACAAACAATACAAACTAACAAACCTCATCAATGAGTTTTTGACGTTCAGAAGTCCCAAATCTTGGTGCGGCCTGACGAGATTTGATGGCCAAAGTGCGCCTTTCTTCCTTTGTGTAGTCTAGCGAACCCAATGCACCATTTGGGTTGGTGGGCATGAATGCGATGAGTGCAACCAGAGCTGTCCGTACTGTCAAAGTATAAAAATGTACTATCAGTTACACCAACTTAGAATTGCACATGAACTCAATTCTCTATTCTTATGAATAGCTTGGACAAGACAGTTTGTGATCAGAGAAGCTCAGAAAACTTTCTACCAAAATGCAACACTGGAAATTTACCGCTCCATGATGGCTGCCAATGCTCCGGATGGTGATTTGATATGCTTAGGCATATCTTTGTCTGGGTCTCGAAACGACCATTTGGCTGCAAAAGATGGCATGTGAGCATGTTAGCATATTGCAAACAAGGCAAGGAAAAAAAAAAAAGGTCCAAAGCAAGTAAAAATCAAACTCATATATAAGAGAAACTGTATATCTTACAGTCAATAGCATAAATGAAGGAGGCTTGAAGGGATACTCGGCAGGTAACTGAATCCGTCCATGATAAATTCCGCCTTCAAATTCAGTATCACGAGGTCCCCCAATTGCAAATTGCCACTCAAATATGTTTTCCTGCAAAAACAAATCAAAGGTTGAGAATTTTAAATAAAAAACAAATATACTTGAAAAGACTGAAAATTGAGGGTTTATTGCACCATAATTTCCACTTCTAATTAATCATCACGAAATATGCCTAAAATTCCCAATATAATCATAATTCTCCAAATAGATAACATATCATCAACGAAATTCAATAAGCCAAATTAAAACCGCAAAGTGAAGAGAAAATCAACAATTAGCGTCGAAGTAAATCCTTAGATCCAAATCCCCAGACAGTAAGCGAAAAAGACCCAACAAATCTAGCATATAATTAACAAAAAAAAAAAGAAAATATGAATACAAATAAAACATAGATCAGAAAGCGAATGAAAATTGAAGAAAAAAAGCTTTAATGAATAGAGGAAGCGAACCTCAAGAGGGAGGCTCATGAAATCATCGGATGGATTAGACTGCATCTCCTTAACCTCCTGCAAAATCCTCTTGACCGCCGGATTCTTCAGATTATACTTGTCCTCCGCCATCGGATCAAGCTTTTAACCTAATCACCGTCCGATACTAATTCCTCGACCAATCACCGCCGACAGATTAGCTGATCAACCCCTCTCTGTAGAAGAACCACAGGTCCACAAGGAGACGCTAATTGATAAGGGAAGAGAGACGACAATTAGATATTTTTTGTTTGTAGTTTTTACGTTTTATTTCGAAGGTTGATACCATACTAGGCGAACTTAGTGGAGACGAGGACGACTTTGACACGTCGATAATTGCAATATTATCTACTTGTCATGACTTCATTGGATAAAGGTTTTGTTGGAAGGGTCAGTTACAAACTTAAAATAATGTTTTTTCCTTTCTTCTAGATATTATTGGCGTGTAGGTTTTGCTGTCGGTAGTGGGTAACCGACAACTGGAGTGACAGTGTTTTGTATTTAAGAGAAATAGTGAAATGGGCTTCGGCACAAGAATCTTCGTTTAATATTGTCTTGTTTTAGCTATTTATTTTATGAAATTTATGAAAAATTTATATAAAATTTACATAATTAAATAACTGAGATTTATTAAACACAATAAAATATTATAATATTAAACAGGACATGCATACTTAATATTCATCTATCACCGTGAATTTCTATGAAAACCTAATGTCTCGTTATGTTGAGACGGTGAAAGTTCACGTGAAATCTTACGTTCCACTTATCTAATTTTAATCATATTCTATTTAGTTTCAACCATATATTTATTTATCATCTCACCTATGTATATTCTCCAGTCGAATCCTCCATCTTCTCTAATTTTTAGCTAGTCACTGCTAATAATGCATAAGAAAATTTAAGGGAAAGTTGCTCTAATACCCTGACCAAATTGAATATTAAGCAACACTAATTCCACAATCTTAGGAAACCTTCCTTTAATTCATCTTGAACGAACCTTTTATTTTCTAATGAATTTGACAATGTGTTTATAATGATAACTAACTCAAAACTTAAATATGAAATTAACTAAAGTCTATAATTACACAAAATGTCATATTAACTATGCGGTTACTCTACTTATATTATAATAACCAATTTCTTTATTCACTAGACTAGAGTTTATACTTTTAAAAAATTAAGAAGGGAATTATTAATATTTGATTTATTATTTTGATAGTTTTTATATTCATTATACTTAGATATTGACTAAATTACTCATGTATAGTAATAAACACTTATAATATATGAGTAAGTTAATACCTATTGGTAAAATAAAATGAACTATTTCTCTTAAAAAAACAAATTGAAGACATATTTCATGAATTTTGATTATACTCCTTTTAAAATTGTTCTTTTCATCTAGTATGTCATAGAATAAACAATAGGTATACAAATAGTAAAGAATATCTATTTCTCTATATACATTATGATCATTAGGTCATTAAAATAATGATTTCATATTTAGATATTTTAATTATTTGGAGCATCTCTATTGCCTATTCTTAGACAACACATTTTTTTAAGGATCCATTATAACCACATTTGAAATTATAATTGTTGGGAAACTAACTGTGATCGAATCATGAATGCATCAAAAACATAATTTTAATTATTTTGTGACATAACTCTTATTTTAATTAAAAAACAGTTATGCCACATTTTACGAGGACTTTATTGAAAATTCGGCAGAAATTTTCCTATAAAATGGACATCCTCCTTTTGAAATAAAGGTCCCTCTGTAATAAAAATACACTTCTATATTGACCAGTAACTACAACTCAAATTGAGTCTCCAAACTATGTTTATTCTCAATTTAGTCCATATTAATTAATTAATTAAACAAAATTTTGAGTTGCATATCATTTCCTCCTATTATCTTATGTGTCAAACAAATACATCTGGTGTGGCTTACCTTCTCAGCTCCACTAATAGAGACATTAAAGTCGGGCTACTTTTGAAAAAAATAAAAGTTCAAGAATTTAATCGCAACTTTAATTAACACTTAAATAAATAAGAGTTTATCAATATAATACAAAGTTGAAAACAAAGTTTGTCTGCTATGTTTATCTCCCTCAATACATATTGTTTGATCTTTCCCCATTACATTCTAAATAAATCTTCACAACCCCAATTGATAAGTTACATAATCCAAAATTAGACTCCATGAGTTTGATCCGCTTTAGTTAGACTAATTATCAAACTCTTTATACTTTATTATGGATCAAAATATTTCCTAATCCTTAATAAACTTTTAACTATGAATCCATAACTAATAGCTCAATTAAGAAAAACTTATAATATTCTCCCCTTTAAGTAATAATAATTATCATTAGTTTTAGAAACAAAATAATTTAGATCAAGAAAAGATTTAACAAGAAAACTTTATTGATGTATCTTTTAGAAAATAATTTGATCCAAAAGTAATTCAATGTCCATCATTTGATGCACTAAGACTTTTCGTACCAAAAAATATCAAACGAATATGCCAATGTGTAATATAGTTTCAGTATAGTTGCATATACTTAATAACCATACCAACATGAATGAGAAAATAAATTGTAGTAACATATAATGATATCTTTATTATTTGATTGTGCCATGTATTATTATCGGTCTTCGTTTCTCGCTTGATGCTAAATTACAATAGAAAATTTCTTTATGAGATGAAAATCTAATATCCTCTTATGTCTTAAGAATACCCGTTTGTACTTTGGAAATTATTTTATATCATGAGGCATGGAAATAAAACTTAATATTAACTTTGTATATGTCCCTATGCTTGTTTTGATTTAATTACTTAAGATTAACACATATTTTAAGAATT
>JANJEY010000235.1:36184456-36195967 GCA_024703695.1 Erythroxylum cataractarum
TCACTCCAGGTATTGTCCTCTTTGGCAGTCGGGTGAGCCACTGCTCGAACCCTCAACCTCAAGGTTTTGTTGTTCTTAAAGAACACGCCTCTTATCATTGAGCCATTGGCTCAATGGTAAGAGCGCGCAAATATTATATGTAGTAATAAAAAATATATATCTTTTTATTTGTAATAGATTGAAATACATAAATTCTTATATTTTTATTTAATTTGTTTATTTTCTTTTATTTACGCAACAATCAACGTTATGACAATTAGCATCAAAGCGTAAAATTTTTGTGTTAGTTTGTTTCTTTACAAATTCGACGACGAAAAATGTAATAGATTGAATGATCTCAGCAACACTAGTTTTAGGGTATTTTCCTTCACATAAGTTTCGCCAACATATGGAAAGTATAATAATAATATTTAAAAGTATCTTTAACAGAAAAAGAAAATTATCTCACTTAGATTGTTTATAGTTTTCGAGTGGACATTAATTAAGATAGCTAAATGGAGAGAACTTTTTTTTTTTTTTTTTTTTTGTATTTCTACAGATTCTTAACATTTGTTGTCTTATTATCAATATTACATGATTTAATGCTTCTTTTCCGAAAACATAATTCTAAACTTGGAAGATTGAGACAAAACCATGTTATTTCAACTCTACGGCCGGCCGTATTTAACGACCAAATGGCATTCCATTAGGTCGATTTAAAATACCATTCCAGAAAGAAAACTAGAGCAAGGACATAGCCAAGAAAGTAGCAAAACTTGACGTTCTAAACTAGAAAGAAAGACAGATTTTGCAAGATTTAGAATATCCCGGTGAGAAGATTTGCTGCAGTAGAAATTGCGGCTCCAGTAATGGCGCATTGCACGACCTGCTCGTGGGATGCATCATCCGCTGTGAGTGCTAGTGCCATGCCTGTTATTGCACCTGCCACTGCACTGTTTTTCTGCACCAAATCAACCCCAGGGTAAATTACGCTTCATAAACATCACCTCTTCAGGTAGTTACTAGCACTTACCCAGTCATGAGCTCCACGAGCCTCTCTCAGTCCATAGGTCAGACCAGAATACATCCCTGCAGCCAGTCCTGCAATATTGTTAATCAGTAGAGATGTTTACGCACTTTGGATGTTAAACACCAGCAATGAGTTTTGCCAAGTAATGAGTCAACTAAGGTTGCTTATAATAAATACTAGAAATCCAAAATTATCCTCCAAGAACCATCATTTTCTGTCTAAAGACTATCCCCGTATGGTTCGTACACGATGCTTTTAGAAGTAGCTGCTGGTAGAGTGCTCATGCAAATCTAAAGGTCCTCATATTCTAGGGTAGTAATTACTGATAATTATCTAGTTCCAAACCGAGAGTGGAACGACAAGATCATGGATACCAACCCCACTGTAAGGATTCCTTTCCTGTGCTCTTCACCTGAAAGAAAAAACGTCAGGAATAAGCGATAGCGATTAAATGACTCGATAGAGCTAATATGGGGATTGAGCAACAGAGAACTCACCAGGGCTTCAAGAGATTTTCTATTGTTCTCACCTGAAAAAATTGAATGCAACAATAAACAGAAAATAATACGTAAATGGTATTATCCACTAACGCAAAGCAGTAACTGGTAAAACAAAATAGAGACAATGAGCATCTAGGTGATAGGTCCGTGTAAATATTTAAGTTTTTCATATCATAATTTTTGCATACTAGCTGAGTTGAATTGGTAAGTAATCAAAGTGAAGGACCTCTGAGATCGGGGAAACGGTGGCGTTTCCTGCCGGCATCGGAAGTCTCCGATGACAAGCCACTTGAATCGACTCCAGAACCTGACCATAACCACATATAAAAAGCTAGAATGTGATTATAATACTGGTAGTGTAAAATACATTACACGTACCCTCGATGGCCGTAAAGTAAGCCTCCCGCGACACCGCCTGGATTGCACCAATCTGTTGAAACCAGGACCAATCTCTTTCAGAAAACAGAGAGAAAGAGACTAGATATAGAGCAAGCAAAGGAAATAATAATACCCCGGCGGCTTTGACAAAGCTCTCGGCAATGCGATTGAGGAGAGGATGGCCAAGGTCGAAGGAACAACCCTTGTCAAAGCTACGGATTTCGTCCAGCAATGATCGAGTCTCCAAATTACTGCCCCCCATTTGTCTATTAATTAATTATTTCTTCTTTTTTCCCCTCTGTATATACTATATATACACACACATAAAGATATAGGAACTGACTATGACTTAAAGAGAATGTAAGCAAGGACTAATTCTCGGGATATAACAAGTAGGTTGGTTTGATACAGAAATTGTGGAGGGTAAGTTACTCGAGTCTTCTCTTCTATCAAGAAGAGAAAGGGTAAACGACACGTGTTCAAGTTAGCCTTGCTTGCGCGGCCGTCTACTTTCTAACTTCGTGGCGAGTTTTGCGAACCATTTTCACCACGTGGCCAGCTCTTGCGAGTCGCCTGTCACATTGCATGCCCCCATTCATTTCACGGGTTAACAGTGAAATTTATGGTCACGGAAGGAATTCTATAAACAGAATGCATCTGTCGTTACGTTTTTGGTCGCAGGGGCACGTCCGTATCTGATCATGATAGAACTTGAGATTGAGAAGCCTTTTCTTTACAATTCTTTAAAACCAAGAGCAGATCGTCCACAAGATGAACCAGAAAAAATCTCTCAACTCATATCCAATATAACACGGGCAAAAGTACAGAGGGCGTTAGGTGCAGCAAAAATGAGGCCAAACTTGAAATGTTGTATGTTAAATTCCTTCACTTACAAACCGTAATTTTACATTGTTCTATAATTAGATGGCTACTTCGGCTGAGAACATTAGGCTTATGACCTCCTCTATTATATAAACTAGTATTAGAATTGGAAAAGGAACCTATATCATGCCTTTTATCTACCACCGTTCCAACGATCAAAGGAGAAGAAGAAAAGGACGAATGATACTCAAATTTATCGAAAAAGAATAAAATGCTTTGCATTCTTGTATAGAACAACGATTATAAGGCTCAAGCCTCAAAGTGAGAACGGAGAATGAAGACCCATGCCATGTCACAAGTATTTCCTCCTGACCTGGGGTGGCCCTGTACAGGAGTCCCCTATCATCAACATCAATCCATAAACCGCTCAACCCACCATCCTTCCTATGTCGGTTCTTTCCTATTTGGGGTTTCTCGGTCCCTTCACATTTTACGAAATTAACAATGCCAGCTTTCGGTACATTAATCTATCAAATAACTTTAAGATCCATTTACAGTCATCTCTGCTGAGGACTTTGGTGGTATTAAAGGACAATCATCTCCGCTTAACTGTCTGTTTTCTAAGGTGTGCAAACAATCGGAGCAACTTCTAGATGCGGGAGGTTCCTTCTCCCCATGAGAACTACAACTGTTATCAGAACAGTTCCTGGAAATGGTAGGGTCCTTCTCTTGATGATTTTCTTCAACCAAGTCCTTGTTTGTGTTCGTACAACAAGAAGCTACTTGTATGGTACTAGCTTTTTTCTTGCTAGGTACGACTGCGTGGCTCAGTGGTGAACACAGAGCGGCGAAAACACCCTCCCTTGACTTGGAGTTTCTCCCTAATCGCTGCTTTTTTGCTAACTCAGGCTCTTTATCTTTCAATGGCAATTTGCGCTTCAATCTAAACGCCTCCATAGCTTCATCTTCTTCTGAAGTTCGGTGTTCTTTTTCAGGTGGTGGCCTGTAGTCTTCCTCATCCTCGTCATCATCATAATCAACCAGTCCAGATCTTCGACAGCAAAGCAAAGGAGAGGATAAAAGCATATAACAGCTTGTACATAAAATTTTAAGAAAATGTCAGGTCTCACATATAGGGGGGTAATAAGTCATACCTTGTGGCAACACCGTTGGATAAAACAGATTGAACATGTACTTTAGGAGATTGTGATGCAGATGCGGTGTCTTCTTCATCACTGTTTATGTGTTCAAACTAAGCAACTTGAAAGTTTGATGTACCACAAATTGTTCAAACTGCAGGATTTGCAACAACCTACCTGTCTCCATTGAAGTAGTCTTCCTCTTCTTTTTCCAGTGCACGCTGATCAATCCTTCTTCTTGGATCTGACGTTGTCCTAGCAATATTTGCTCCAGTGTTATCCAGGCACTGTAATTACTCCACTACTTAGCACAAGCATACAATAATCCTACTTGAAAATCAGGAAAAAAAATCAAATAGAGGATACCTGATCATATTTTATTTTTAAAGCCTTAACGGAAGCCAGATGGTCAAATTTAACCAACTCATTCCAGAATGAATCAACTATGTACTTGAGCAATGACTTCAGATTTGCCTAAAAAAAGACAGATATCAGAAAACAAACTTACGCATCATTGCAGCAGAAGGCAGGCGTATTAATACCATACCACTGTGCGGATAAACTCAAACAGCTCCAAGACAGCAGAATTTAGCAGATTATATCGGTTGCCATTGCTAACAAAAGCGTGTATAATTGGCTTGAGGAGATTGTTCTTCACAAAATGATTTATCAAATGCTCATCATCCTGACACATGAGAACCAAATATTGCAATAACAAATAATGTTGCTTAAACATAAGAAAAAGTATTAACCAAAGAGTAATACACAAAGATATTCGTGAGCAATTTAATAACCCTGCCAAGAGATATGGAGAGCCATAACAACCCAAGGAATGTGAAAGAGTAAAAATGTTCAGGATGAGAACGTGTAACTACATCTTTTGAAGCTGTTTTTAAGGAAACCAGAATATAAGAATTTTACAAGTAGAAAATAGTCATCTTAAAATGATTACGAAACAGAACCAGTCTATAGGAGAGATTTGATTAGACCTGTATAAAGCTCGCTCTTGCAACTCGTAGAATCATGTTATACAACAATTTTATCTTAACACCCAAAACTGATTAAGGATTGTACCATAATCAATATCTCCCCCCCAACTGATATTAAGTGCCTCCAACAAACTACATACAGCGAGGATAGGCATTATTTGTGGAATAATTCCCAACCCTCCAGAGAAGAAATAAAGAAACTGCTATGGATGTTCCAAGATAAATATAGCAACCCAGGCTCATGACGATATAAGAATATGAAATGTTATATTGGTGTGTCGCCACATTTGTGACCCAACTTATAAAAACAAGAGGCAAATGCATAAAGGAGACAAGAAGAAAAAATTTTCCAAAATGGAAAGGAAAACTAAGAAATAACAAAAAGTAGCTTACATGTTGGAGCAGGATCGTGCGAACAAATCTGACTGCAGCAACTACAATGTACTTTTCCTTCCGTTTTGTGAGTAACAAAATTTCTTCTATAACATTATTTAGGAGAAAATTACACCTGCAAAAAAAAAAAATCATATTTCGTCTCTTTTCATCAGTCAATTAAACCTGCAGGATGAGAAAGAAAATGCTAGAAACTCACTTTATTCTATAAGGATGGTGCAGAACACAGAAGCATAGCAATTCACATATGTTTGAAAGTATCTCTGGCTTCACACAAGTTTGATTTTCAATTTTTCCAGCAAACGCTGAAGATCTATCACTGGATCGGGCCATAGTTTTGGTAGGACATGATGCTCTTATAACATCAATCAATTGGCTCAAGTGCTTTTCATAGAAAATCTCTATTATATTATCCCTCTGCATGAAAGATCACTGTCAAATCCAATGCACTGCTGATGAACTGAGGCACAGAAAAAAGGAAATACATTCCCCATAAATGCCAATAGCATTCTTCCCCAATAAGATAAACAACCATGCTATAGAAGTATGCTCAGCAAGTTCCATTTCCAAGCGAAGGAATCTAGATAGTTTATCGAAAGCTAGACAGTGAAGATACGATAACACAGCAACTCTTATCTTTGTTTGAAGTCTTCTCTAGGGCAAAAGCCTAAAACTACACATTAAACACCCTACATTAGATAACAGGTTGAAACTCCTAACTTCCTAACACACGTCAATTAGTCATTGGTATACACAAATATTAAAGCAGAACCAATAATTAATTCAATTTTTACTATAGCATCAACTTTAAAGGTAATAAGAACTCACTCGGTATGGACATGAAACAGAGAAAAAAGTAATAAACATTAATGCCCAAACAGCTAGAACAGCAGAAAGTACTAGCATAGATATCAAACTAACAATAAAAAGCAAACCAACAAACAATAGAAAATTTACATATCAAAACTTCATGAACATTCTACAAAATTAATTGCAAATTATAATGGATGCATAGTGTAATGAACTATAGAGGCAGGCACCTGCGGATTTTCAGTCTCCAATAAACTCCGAAGAATCTCAAGAAACTGGCAGTGCATGTCGCCTTTGAAGTCTGTTAGCATCCCTTTAACCTGAAAAATGAGATACTATTTAGCTCTCTGAATTAATGGAAACATGGTCAAACTACAATAACATTACACAACCAAAGAAAACAAACTACAATAACAGCAGTTTGGCACTTGCTTGAACCAAAAGTTACCAGAAATTACACGCAAAGAATGGAATTCAAACATGCATGTTGCTTCATAACATATATCTACCAAAAGAACAGTTAAATTTAAAATCCCTACACCAAAATTTTATCGTAACTAAGGTCCCTTGGATTCCTTTCGGCAAAATTTTTCAGGGTAGCAACTATGATAGAGAGCTAAGAAATGAATAAGTAGCAAAAAGCCTAATGCAAAAGTAACAATCTAACAAAATAACATTACCAAACCAACAGCGGTTAACAAAATGTAACTTGACTACATACAGCTTAAAAGTGAAAAGCAAAAATTCTTCAAAACTCTTCAATTTTCATTACCTGTTCTCTAAGCAAAGAAATTATCCTTAATGAGAAGAAAATGACCTAAAAAGTAAGAGTCAAGAGTTGATGAACACAAGGCCACCATTCGACTTTTAAGGAATGGCAAACACCAATGCACCGTGCATAATTTTAATACAAATCAAATCAATACCTCAACAAAGTGTAGCACTTTGTATTAATTAAATTTTAATCTTATGGCCTTATATGAGATATCAAAAGAAAATGATTATGAACTAATTTCCTTCAAGGGAACTCCCACGATTCCATCATGTTTGAGCTTCTTCATATCAATTTTGAAGGCATAACATCAAAGCTAAGTCTCATCACAAGCCACTAATGGAACCCATTTCGTTTCCTGTTATTAGGTTTTCAAGGAATTATTATATCAGCATGTGATAGGAGGGAATCTCCACAAAGATGTGCACAATAACCAAATAAACTTATTGGGCACACATACCAACAGTCCTAGAAGTGGGATCCCTTCCTGCCGAACAAGATAAGAACGCAGAAGCTTTGAATCCCGGTTCATGAAAAGAATAAGGATATCTGTCCTGCACCAGAATAACAAAGTAATGACAGGTTAAGCAACCAGGGTAAAAAATTCAAAGGTAAACAAAGGACTAGAACAATATAATGATCATTAGAAACAACAAAAGTCACTGTTACCCCGTCAATACAAGCTTTTTGTCTTCATTCTGTAAAGCTTCAGCAATGATTTCTAGAATACCTTCGCTAACAAGATCTCTACAAGAAAATATTAACTTTTAGCTCTTAAAGTGCAATAAGTTAACATGTGAACTGAATAATAATGAGCTACCATACATAGATACTAGAAAGAAAGTTACAATATTAATTCTAGAATAGGTGGTTCATGTACCTAAATAATCGGAGCCACTGAGACAGCTGCAAACTTTTACTTAGGCTACAAAACTCATGCAAGAAAAATACCTGAATCATAAGAATTGAGAGAGTCAAACACCATAAAAGACATGGAGAATTAACTCAAAATATCAAGATGGCATATACTAGTAAGAGAAATACCCACAAAAAATCATTGACGCACTGAACTTGAACATAACGAATTACTATTCTATCATTTCTCATATCATCTTAGTTAATTGTGATTACTTCAACCTTTTAATCTATCAGCTCATCTTTTATCTATACTTCCACAGTATGGTCGAAAAGAAGCTTTTCACCTTGACAGATAAATAACAGATGCTTAAGTGTCAAAGATGTAAGAAGAAATCGAAATCTAATAATTATGGGTCTCAAATTTGCAATTTTTGTGATTTCTTCTACCTTTAGTAATAAAACACAAGACGAACATTTTGCCGCTCAATACGAAAAATCATCAGGCAAAACCGAGCTTATAAAGTATACTAAACTACAGTTAAATCATTACAGAAAATATTTATACTGAAAACAAATGGAAATCAAAAGCAAATTCAAAGATTTCATCAAGAAATGGTTGTCTAGAATGTTATAAAAATAAGTGAATTACAAAGTTTATCCCATTTCATTATAATTCAATGAAAATATGACTGGAAATATAGATTGAAGTTCAAAGGCCAAGAAGGACTTCAACAGATCATATAGACAAGTTCCAGGGGGCCTTGTTTGGAATAAAGGTCACAGAGGAGGAGAATGGATAGTTTACACATGGAAAAAGCAGTAGAGCAGTAGAGTTATATTTAAATAGTGACAGTAGTTAGTTAGATAGCGATATACTATATTAGGTTGTTAGCAAGAGATAGACAGGAGATAGATACTCATAGAAGTGGGTTAGGATAAGGAGATAAAAGTAGAGTTTATGGGTGAAGAGGGGAGAGATTAGTTTTGAGAATAATTCTCGGAAGTTTTTCCTGAGATTGTAAGGGAGTTGACCCTTGTGCAGAAGGTTCCACCTTCTGGTTCTTTTGAATAATATTGAGCTATTGCCCGTTAACTGGTGTTATCTAATGCATCAATACATTACATTAAATAGTTACCTAACAATTTTCGTCCGACCTACCGGATTCGATGGAGGCAAGAGTGGGAAAGTTGGAAGATTCTGTGGCCAGAATTGACAAAACTATGGGGGAGCAAGTCGCAGACCTGATGGAAGTCAAGAACGGCATGGGCAGTTTGGAAGCCCTTTTGACTCACTTGATGCAACGACAAAGGTTGAGCAACAAAGCATCTCCAGAGGCTAGCAAAGAGGAGGACGTTGAAAGCGAGAAGGACCACGAGAGTCGCCCTTGGGTCAAGAAAGTCGAACTCCCCATTTTCGACGAAACGAATCCGTTGGGTTGGGTGGCTCAAGCGGAGAAGCTTTTTGAGGTCCACTGCGTCAAGGAGGATGAAAAGATGTGACTAACCTTCATCAGCATGGAAGGAGTAGCGGTGCATTGGTTTCACTTCCTACGCAAGAAAAGCCCGACGTTAACGTGGAACACGCTCATTCCCACTCTACTACAGCGTTTCGGAGAAGGCAGTCAGGGAAACATATATGAAAGACTAACGTCCATGCAACAAGTGGGGTCGATGGAGGAATATTTGCGGGCATTCGAAATGTTGGTGGCGCAAATACCCGAGGCGTCGGAGGAGCAGCTGTTAGGATATTTTTTGGGTGGCCTCAAACCAAAAGTGAGGTGCCGAGTCCGATCAATGCAACCTGCTACAATCTTATGTGCAATGGAAATTGCTCGCGATATCGAAGATGAACTGCAGGTGATGTATGGAGGAAATACTTCCATGAATGGAAATTTTACGAATCGCATATAGACACATGATAGTATAGTTTCCAAAGTTCAAGGAATAATGACCATTGGAGGGTCGGTTAATGGGACGACGAGTAATGACCAGGGCAAGGCCACGGGAGGAATGGAGCGGAGATCTTTCAACCCGAACCGTAGTGGGTCATTGTTGGGGTCTAATTCTCATAATGGAATTTACGGGAACTCCAGGTCATGCAATAAGCGCAGGACCAAGCAGCTTCCCTACCCAGAATTTTTAAAGAGGAAGGAAGAAGGGAGGTGCTTTCGTTGTGGATTGCCTGTTAGTCCGGGACATAAATGCCCAGAGAAAAGTTTGAGTGACCATTTTAGGAGAAGACGAAGAGGTGCCTACAGAGGTAGAAGAAGGCGTGGACTCCCACGAAAGATCAAGGGAGGTTGTCGAAGAAGTTCAATGCGAATGGATGGAGCTTTCACAAGTTTCAGTTGATGGATGGACACAACCCAAAACCATGTAGCTTTGGGGCAAGATTGATGGAGCACCTATTGTGGTGTTGATTTATAGTGGCTCAAGTCACAATTTCGTGTCCAAAGAGGTGGCCTTGAAACAGGGTTGGAAAGCGCAGGCCACTGCGAGCTTTCGAGTGAGGATGGGAAACGGGCTAAAACAAGATTTTCAAGGTTGTTGCAAGGGGTTAAATCTGGAAATGCAAGGTTATGTGTATTCAGGAGATTTCTTTCTCTTTGAGTTAGGGGGAGTGGATATCATTTTGGGGATGACTTGGTTGATCTCTTGAGGTGAGGTGCAGCACAATTGGAAAGATCTTTCCATGAGTTTTTCGCATTCCGGATCAACAGTCACTATTCAAGAGGATCTTAATCTTTCAAGATCTCTAATTTCCAGCAAGGCACTAAGGAAGATAGCTGAAATTGAGGCAGCGGTTGTGGTATTTTTTGGTTCAGAGAAACTCGAGAAGGATGACAGCGGGTACAACAACATAGGAGAAACACTCGACTACCACCAGCAGCAGCAATTACAGCAGGTGTTGGCTGAATTTCAGTCAGTTTTTTCACACCCAATAGGCCTTCCTCCCAACAGATCAGTTGATCATAAAATCCCAATTAAGGCTGGGGTTGATCCAATAAATGTGAGACCTTATCGTTATCCTCATCTACAAAAAAATGAGATTGAGAGGCAAGTTTTTGGAAATGCTAGCTTCAGGGGTTATCAGACCTAGCAATAGCCCATGTTCAAGTCCGGTGATTCTTGTAAAGAAGAAGGACGATAGTTAGCAGTTTTGTGTTGATTATCGAGCGTTGAATAAGGCCACAATAACCGACAAATTTCCCATACTAGTAATTCAAGAACTTTTGGATGAATTGTTCGGAGCCGTGTATTTCTCAAAAATTGATTTACGGACATGATACCATCAAATACGCATGAATGAAGAGGACATTCCTAAGATGACTTTTCGAACACATCATGGCCACTATGAGTCACACTTCATGCCGTTTAGTCTCACCAAAGCACTAACCACTTTCTAATGTGCCATGAATTCGATTTTACAACCCTACCTTAGAAAGTTTGTGTTAGTTTTTTTCGATGACATATTGGTCTATAACGTTGATTAGGACAACCACATTGCTCACTTAAGGAAGGTATTACACACGTTATAGCATCATCATTTTTATGCGAATACAAAAAATACACTTTTGGGAAATTAAGAATTGAATACTTGGGACACATCATTTCCAAAGATGGCGTGGCCATATATCCCAAGAAGATTGAAGTCATTTTACAATGGCTTATTCCAGCATCTCTCAAAGCTTTGAGAGGGTTCTTGGGTCTAACTGGGTATTATCAAAGGTTTGTGAAGGATTATGGGAAGATAACACAACCTCTTACTAATCTTTTGAAGAAAGGAAATTTTAAATGGGATAATTCTGCAGAAACAACATTTAGGCGACTCCAGAACGCT
>JANJEY010000235.1:36204831-36218430 GCA_024703695.1 Erythroxylum cataractarum
GGACGTCAAGAATACTCTGTACACAAAGAGAAGAAAACTATCTCGGAACCTCTAAAAACACGGTAGTTGTATCAGAGATCAAACTTCATAAACAACCTTGGAAAGTAGCAATACCACTTCCAGCATATCTCACTCCGGAACCATGAGTATAGCACATAAATTCAACACTCTCCTCCATCACTAAGAGAGATTTAACAGTTAAGCACCACGTTGAAACCATATAGAAGAACTATAAAAAAAGCATTGGTACTCATAGTTGCGAATGGAAAATAACATCTAAGAACTACAACAATTAAACTAGCACTAGATATGGTAGCCAGCAACTCCATAAAACAATTCCACACCAGATTCAAAGATATTGCCAAAGCAAATCAATCGTAGTCAAGAAGCAAGCTGCCGTTTTCACGTTAGAAACCTGTAACACACGAAAATTCTAGGGCAAAACGGAGAAGCAGTTAGAAAGCAACAGAGGACAACCTGCATCGAATTGGAGTTGACTTGTGATTTTTCTTGCACGCCCATAGCATCTGCTCGCTGCATTAATCAAAATCCGAAACCCAAAGTACCCCGAGACAGAATTGGCTTTGATGTCAAATTTCGGGTCTTCTCGAGGAGAGGGAGAAGAGGGAGGGTCTATTAAAACCACGAAGAAGATTGAAGTTAAGAGGAACAACATAAAACCCTAATCGCCAGTGAAACGAACCTGCTATTTCTCTCTCCCTCCCTCTTTTCCCTCCCTCTCTCTCTCTCTCTCTCTATTTCCTCTTTCATTGGTTTTAGTAGGAGCGAGCGGAGCGAAACAATAGTTCGTACAAATTCGTTAATGCACCCTGCTCTTCTAATATTTACCAAGGTACCATTGTGCAGATCAGTGGAGTGACGAGTGAGCGCACCCAGTCCACGCGCTATCTTCCGGTGATCCAAATAAACAGATCCGTGGAGGTCGAGTGTTTGCATGCACGTGGAGCTAACATACGGCACAAAATCACCCGCACCAGTTATTCCCACGTAAATATGTGGGTGAGATGGCACAGACCAGAATAACTGGTACCGAAAAGATCACATCAGTAAGATCATATTCTGTTAAATGATCTGAGTTATCTCGGCCACTCATTGCAGAACAGGCAAACGCATGACTTTTATAACCACAGCAATGGTGTATAATTATTCAACATTAAAATAATTGTAATTAAATAACAGATTTCTAAGTTTATTTTTAAAACATAAAAGGATTTATTTACTAGAAAATCATGAACATAAATAGTGATAAATGATACAAACTTTATTTTTTAACAAAAAAGAATTCATTAATTATAACATCCATATTAAGCTAATAGAAACCTCCGCAGGTGTATTTAACGTTTTATAACACGTTAAATAAGTTCATACATTTGATCTATTTTCATGATTATGTTAAGTTAAACATACTATTTTTATTAATAATTTTAATTGTAATAATTCTTTTTAATAAACTTAAAAGATATATATAACATATGATAACTTTTTAAAAATACTCTTTTTATTAAAATAAATAAATATAATGTCAAAAGTGGGATAATTTATGTTTTTTAGGTTGTTAACATAATGCATAAATATTTTGGAAATAGGTGTAAAATGAAATATTGCAAATAAATCTAATTTCTATTTTACATTTTATCAAATAAGAAAACACAATATTTAAGCGTGGTTTATCATTATAATTAATGATTAAAAAGGAAAAAAAGTGTTTAAATAGTTTCGTTAAGAGTCTTATACTTTTTAACATAACAAAAACATTTATGTATGTACATGATATATTTTAATAAAATATCAAAAAAAATAATATTTAATTTTTGTGATTTGATTTTATATATTTTTATAAAATAAAAAGTTCGAACATATATACTTATATTTCTAAACTTTTATTAAAATTGTGAAGCTTTGTATTTAAAAATTTATTATTATTACGTAATATAATTGAGCATTCACAAAATAGTCTTATGTTACATTAAGTTTCATCGACTTAGTTTAACGTTGAACGCTTAGTATGCATTATATTTTATTAATTTTTAGAATTTGGAAAGTGCACTCAACATAATTATTTAAATGGTAAGATAGGACAGCCAATTAACTTTTCTAAATACACACTTATTTAAATTTGTCCAAAGAAGTTGAAGATAGTTTTTCGGTAGTTTAGCATATATCAGTTGCATTTAACTTCTAAAAAGATAATTATTAATAATTATAACATAAAATTAAGGCATTTCGATGTCCAAATATGTTAGAAATGTAAGAATGTAAACATATACAATTTTTATAACCACCATAATTACCATAAAACTTCCACTCCCTTGTTCCATCCAAGAGTTGATTGTTTGACTTACTTTTCTAGCCTTTGGTCCATTTTTTCCAAGTTCCAATAGTCATTGTCCATGCCAATACCTTTGTCCAACTTCGCTCCAAGGTGTTTGAATTTTAGCAAACATCTTAGGTGCTAAATTTTCACCAAAATAAACAACTTTAGCACTTCAAAATTTTCTTGGAACTTAATTAATTTTCTATACAATCTTGCTTGCACATTTTCTTTGTTAATGCATGCCTCCTTAAATTTAATTGCAATTAAAAAAATTACACTCTCTAAATTACCTTAAAGGGATCTTAAAACTGTCTTCTAATAAAAGAAAGTTAATATCCTCATTGATAAATTTTAGCAATTTGTTGAAATTGTCCACCATGTTCCAACATATCAGCTTACCTTTAAATTTGTCAATGAAATCTTATTTTATCTTTTAAAAGATTATGAAACAAATTTAGTTAACAAAAAATCATAAGCACTTTCATTCATGCCATTACAGCAAATAACATTTGTAAAGGCAATCAATGCAACCAAAAAATTACATTAACCAACATCTTATGCTCACCCACCAACAGCTCATAACTCAAAATTTTAAGCAAAATATTTGCTTATAAGTCTTTACAAATATTTGTGCAACAATTTGGTTGCACATCCCTATCAATATAGCATTGGAACTATTTATCGATTACCAACCCTTTTGTTTTTAAAGAAAGTTTAATATCACCCCCAAACTATCATGGTTGCAGCTTTGCTTTTGTACAATGGTCAAAACTTTTACTATGTCAATATATATGACTATTCATCAAATGATCTAGAATTCCAACTTTTGAACAAATTTTCCACGACTAGTGGATTAACAATGGCCAACTCATCCTCTTTGACCATTATTGCATTACCAATAGTTTGTCTCTTAGGACCGAGGAGAAAAGCGTTTAGTGAGAAGAAGATTGTATCATGAGAGAAGTAAGGAGGACAACCTTTTCAAATATACAACACATACTATGTTTTAGGCTTTCCCTCATATAGTGCAATCTACTATATGTGAAATAAGTAACATTTTTTGGAAAAAAAGATGACAAAGTAACCATCCTTGCCCTTCTCCACCTATCCAATATATTTCTCCCTAATTGGCTTGTAATCCTCATCGCCATTTGAGATTTTTTCCCTTGTCCTTATTTAGCCATAAGTCCACCAATCTATCAGTCATTGTAATGACACTAGGAAGGTCTTACATAACTTGTCTATATAAGTAGATTTGTTCCCAAAATTTGATTCCCAACAAATATTAAAGAGCTTGTCTTCCTTCAACATTTTTTTCATGTCTACCAATAACAAATTGAATGTTTGACATAGTAACAAACTATTCCATCATTTCACATTTTTCTTAAGTATTCTCTTACAACCTAGGATATGTTGTAAGGCAGAAGATACTTCTTGAGTTCCCAAAAACGTGCTTCCCAGGTATTAATTCAAGGATGGCATTCAAGTTATCATCCACTCAAGTTTACCATTATAACTTGGCATCCTAAACCAAGCACATGTTAATCAGTATCACTTTGTCAGTTTTTAGTACTCGTGCAACGTTGAAATATTGTTGTATATCTTATAAAAAATTCTTTGTGGCCTTAGCATCTAAGGCATTATCAAAATGCTTCAATATTGATATTTTCTAGCCTTAATCAATTTACACCATTATTTTAAAGCCCCATTAGTTCGAAGGAGTGCCAATGCATCCTCTAACATCATTCTTTTATTCAACTCTCTCAAAAATGTCGTCCAATCTTTTTTTGTTGATTTGCAATGCCTCATTCATTCCACCTAATTGAGTAGTCATCTAAATTAGCCTAAGAAATTACTTCAATTGAGCAATCATTTCATTTATTTGTTTATTGATATTTTCATCTACCATGGTCACCATAATTAGATTTGAATTATGCTTTGTTATCGACTGTCACAAGTTCTAATTGTTATCAAAAAAATATTCACAAAGATGATCATATGTCGTACTAAGTTTCACAAATGTAGTTAAGCAAGACCTTTTATTAAACACTTAGAGTGCATTCCAGTATGTTAATTTTTGGGACCTTAAAAATGATCTTAACATAATTACAACAAATGAACATATTTATTGAACTACAAAATCATACGATAACATTTGAAAAAAAATAGAGGATAACCAATCAAATCATCTACCATCATTAAGTACATATATATACTTATTTAAATATGTCTAAGGAATTTAGAGGTAGTTTTAGTACCAAAAATGCATATAACTTCTATCTAACTTCCAAAAAGATAACTATCAAAAGTTATAAGAAGAAACTAAGGTAATTAGATGTCCAAACATGCCACAAATTTAGGAATTTAAATATGGACAAATCTTTAACTGTTATTAACTACTATAGGACTTCCAATCTTTTTAGTCCATGAAGAAGTTGAATGTTTGACATACTTCCTCCAACTTATAGTCCATATTATTTTTCCAAGTTTAAACAACCATTTACTCCAAAACTAAACTATGGCATTAGAATTTTTTGAATAACCTAGATGTTGAGTTTTCATTAAAATAGAAAGCTTGGGTACTTTTTTTGGATAATTTAGGAGCTTCCATATAGTTAGGATGTTCTATGTTTATTTAAACAAAGATTTAATGCTTTCCTCCAAATCTATGTAGAGTAATTGTATTTGAAGAATAGATATATGTGTATTTTTATGTATGTTTTACATAGAGGGCACCAATTAGGAATGTTTAGGTAGCTGATTCTATCTCTTGTGCAAAGCTTCTTCTTGCATATTTAACCATAGTAGGGATGCAATCTTAAGGCTTATTTTCTAGTTCAAAAGTAGCTTACACTAGTTTACTCTACCTCTTACTTCCCTTATTAATTCTCTATAAGATCTATTGGTTAACTGGCCACTTGGGTTACCTAGCTAGTGTATTTATCTAATCTATCTATATATGGTATAGTTAGGAATTACATATGCCAGCTCCGAGAAGAGTTAGCCCATTGATTTCCATATATCCGTTCTCTAACTTTAGCTTATACAGAGTTCCTTTTGTAAGGTCTAAGAGTGAATTGGATAAGGGGACCCTATTGCTCCAATTATCATACAGGAGTGAGACTATATGTCCATTACCTATCCGGTATTTAGTTGTTCATAACAATTTGTACTTGAGCTTTATCGACTGTACCATAAAATGAGAAAGTCTAAACTTAGTTGAATCTTTCATTTAGTTGAATCTCTCACACACTCCTACCTTTTATGAAATAGGCATGTAGCCACCTAATCTATAGAGTGTCCTTATTTTCTAGGATTCTCCATAACCTTTTGGCTATTAACACATTATTTATCAGCCCAGTAGGAGTTATTCCTAAGCCTCCCTCTTTAATTGGTTTTATGACTTCATTTCAACTCGCTTTTGCTTTATTTTTGACATTTGCTCTACTACCCTATAGGAATCTCTTTATGAATTTCTTTATAGATTTAATTAATCTTGTATAGATGAATTTACGAGTAGACTAATATACATGTAAAGAATTCAATATTTATTTGATTATAACGAATATGCTAGCATATGAAAGATCCTTGTTGCTCAATTACCCAACCTTTTCTCTATTCTCACGTGATTATGATTATCTAAATTGATGTCTCCTTGTAGATATTGGGAGGCCTAGATAAGTAAAAGGTAGGTCTTTTAGGTGCAAACTTGTTATCTTTGAGATTTAGCTTAAAAGGTTAGGAGCACTAAAGGATATAATCATATGTTTTTTTGCAATACTTAACCTGCAATCCTAATAAGCTTTCAAAAATATGAAGGGAGTAAATTAATGTAAATATTGAGCCACCATAACCCTTTAATAAGGGATTAAGTCATCTATAAAGGATAAAGTGAATAATCCTACTTTGTTGCATTTTCTATGGTATATGGGGATCCCTTTTAGTGTTGTGCTTCATTAGCCTGATTAATGTTTCTATACATAAGATGAATAAGTAAGGGGAACTTGAGTCCCCGTTTATTAGATATTTGCATTCCCTGAACAAATTGTTAGGCTCATTATTCATCAGAACATTAAAGGTTATAGAGGTTATGCATTCCGGCCTTTTCCATTCCTTGAAAGTTCTTAAGAAGCCAAAAGCTTCCAACACTTGCAAAATGAAGTCCCAACTTATGGATTTGAATGCTTTATTAAAGTCTATCTTCAAGGAACAATTTCTTTGGGAATTCTTTTTTATATACCCATTAAGGAGCTCATGTGTCAGTAAGACATTGTCCCCAATCTGCCTTCCTTCAAGGAATGCCCTTTGAGAATCACTAATCACCTTACCAAATACACTTCTCAACCTGGTTGCTAATAGTTTTGAACTAACTTTATACAAAAAAAAATTACAACAGGAAATAGGTTTATACTCCTCTGAGTAACTTGGATTATGAAAATATGGAATTAAACAATTAATGTTTTGCTCATCGTTTTTAGCAACTTACCTTTGTCAAAGAACTCTAATACTTCTTTTATGACTTAGTTCCTTATAAATAGTCATGCCTTCTAATAAAAGTAGCCATTTAGGCCATCTAATTCTAGGTTTTTCATTGGGTTTAACTTAAAACCCATCCTTTTAATGTCTAAAGGTGCAAATGGTCTATATAATGCTTCTTTATCTTCTTGATCATTGATGAAGGACATAAGTAGTTGTACTAAGGAATTGCTTATAATTGTTAAACCAATTGAGTCTCTAAAAACCTGAGGGCTTCTCCTTTTTAATTCTTCATATGCGGTGATAACTTCTCCATTTAGTTTCTTTAATAAGCCTATTTTGTTGGTATTTTCTCTAGCTTTGATGGATTTATGAAAGAATATGGTATTTCTTCTCTCTCCTTGAGCCATAGCACCCTAAATATCTATCTAATTAATGAATTATGCATGGAAACATCTCTTAAGTAGTTCAATATTGTTGTTTTATCCCCCACCAATCTTTTAAGGTCATTAGGTTAATGGTATAAGGTATCTTGTGCTAGAAGCGTTTCCTTCCTAGCTTTAGTTATATAATCCTTGGTGTGCATTATTCTTTTTGCATTAAGGCACTTAAGTTCTTGTTTAATAAATCCAAGCTTTCTAACATATGCATAAGATTTGAACCCTTGCAGTTCTTACTTATACCTCTCGAGAATTGCTTCTTGAAAACCCTCCTCCTCAGATAAGATGTTGTTGAACCTAAAAGGTCTCCTGCTTTTTTCTTTAGTGAATATATTCTATATAATAATAGGCACCTGATCATATATCATGGCTATCTAAAATGACTAAAATTTCAGGGAATACATCCATGTAATATTTATTCACTATGGTTATATATACTTCTTCCTCAAGTTATAGCTAGAAGATTGTTTATTGCACCATGAAAAAAACTTCTTACAAACCTCAAGTCAATGGCTCTTATCTACCGAACACATTCTCTGAGGTTATTTGTGAAGTGCCTTAGACTAGCATTTCCTTTAGCTTCATTTATGTTATTAGTATTGTTGAAATAGCCTATGGCCCTTTAACTGATATTTACAAACATAAAACCTTATTTATAGCTTTCTTCTTTAAAAGCAAAAAATTCAAGCCATAAACAAAGGTGATATGCACTTATTGCTTCTCTTGAATGAACAAAGCTTTTCTAGTTGATTTACCATGACTTTGCTTAGATTAAAAGCCAATTGGTGGTTTGACAAAAAGGATCGTTGGTTCCTTATGATCCTTAACTTAGAGATATTTTCATAACTTAACTTTGTTTTTATTAATCCTACCATGACTGGTTTTCTAGCATTTTTAGGGAAATTAATTATGTTAATATTCCAAAAATTATTGACATAGACTTAGGTTTTTGGCCTTAGGGCCTTGATGTTGGGCTCGTGTTTTGCGTACCGGGGCAAACAGGCCCCGCGTACCGAAGTTTGCACGCGATCACAACCTTAGGCGTGCTGCTAGATTGCAACAAAACCTTAAGGTCTCGAGTTCGAGTACCAGAGAGGACAATACCGATTAAGGTTATGGTCGCGTGCAAACTTGCGATACGTGGGGCCTGTTCGCCCCGGTACGTAAAACATGGGCCCAACACTTGACCTCTTTTCTTTCTCTCAGATTTCCTTTTATTATCACACTAGAAATCCTAATGTTCGTGAACTTTTACGATTATATTCTGAACCTCTTCTCCCACTGAGGCACCTTAGTGCTCCCCTATATTTGTATTAAATGTATGCTCTTAGGAGCTCTTTCCCTCAGTTGCCTTCTTATTTATCTCTAGTGTAGTTATTTCCTAAGATAATTCCTTATTTATACCCAAATTGATAAGAGGCTTCGTGATTTTATTCATAATATAATTTTGATCTTTTGTGCTTCGATCATCTGCAAATCAAAGCACTAATTTTCTTCTTATTATTCATCCAATCCCATAAGCTCCATGTATTTCCCTTTAGTGAACTTTCTCCTTGTGTCCCTCCATTGTTTCCTTTATTATGTTAGTGTTGGCTTTCATTGGAATGAAACCAATACAGAGTCTTTATAATGGTTATCCTCTTTCTAAAGCCCTATCAAGGGAATGTTATCTAGAAATTCCTTTTTAAGCTCCAAAATTATGTAAAACTAAATATAACCCACTTTCTTCCTCTTATTAGTTGTCTCGTTCATACAAATTGGTTTCACAATGTAGCTAACTATAAATCTTAGAACTTCACTTGACCAATACTCTAGTGGCATGTTTTGTACGTTGACCAATATAGGAATATTTTTGTCCTTGATCTTCTTTAAATGGTTTTTGGCTTTTAGGCATATAAGAAGATATAGAAACTATAGATATGCTAAAGGCCATTTTCTAACACTTCTTTTGCTTTGTATTCAAAGAATAACTTGAAAAGAACATGGTTATGCTCTAATAATAACACTTCTTGGTGACCTCTACCTCTTTATGCTTTGTAAGCCCATTTGTTCAGTACTGAGAAGGGGGTCTTTTACCTTTTAAAAAAACTCCATAAGTATTGAGTTCTAGCTTTTGGCCCTTTCTTTTAGTACCTTTAGTTTAGGTCAGAAAATTGTGTGTCCATTAGAGCTGTTAGGTGGGCAGTAATGTAATGAGGAGTTTGAAGTCTCACTAAAAATTTATTTCCAACTTAATTACTTAACTTGTTCCTTTGGTTTTGAAAAAATGGAACTTTATGCATCTTTGGTTGGCTTCTCCGTAGTGTGGTTCTTTGCTTATGGGGGCATATAAGTATTTTCATCCAGGTTATTTTGACCAAATTTAACAATTATGAAATCCATTGCTATAATAAGTAAACCACAAGTCTTAGTTTTTATATCTTTAAAAGATCGTTATTTAAAACGATAATGTAGGGAAAGAGGGAATTTAAGAAGGGAAATACCAAAAGTGCCCTTTAAGCGTAGCTTACACCCAAGTTTGGGGAAGGCATGGTTGAATGTAAAGGGATAAAGGAGAGGAAGGAAGAACAAGGTGGGAGAGTAATCTGAGAGTTGCAAGGAAGAGGCTTAGTTAGTTGCTAGAGTCTGCACTAAAATGTTTAAGAAGGGATGAGGGCTGATTGTTTAAACAAAGTCCTCAGTTTAGCCATGAAAGTTAACCCAACATTATGTTGGAGAATCTCTCTCTAACCATTTATTTAGAAATACTTTTGAACATGATATGTACTTTTATATTATCAAAATAAAGTCAACGAATCCCAATACATAAGGCTCCCAGCTTTGCGAGGGTATGAGCGAGATATATCAATTGTACGCAACCTTCCCTTTGTATTTTTACAAAGAGGTTGTTTCAGTGACTAAAACATGTAACCTTTTGATCACAAAGAAGTAACTTTACCAATTGTTCCAAGACTCGCCCTCACTTTTATAGGATCAAAATATTAAGTACAATACAAATGAATCATAATGTATTAACCAATAACAAGGAGTTACATTTTCAACCAGAAAAATGTTAACTATTTAACTTGATGAGAAATGTTTAAGTTGTATTCTTTGAATGAATATGTTACTAAATCTATGATTTGATGCCTAATGAATTTGAAAATTGACCCAAACCTGTAAGCCAGTCTAGACCCGACCTAACTTCAGCAGCAAGTAAGGGGTTGTTTGGTTTCATTTTTCTTTTTTGTTATGGTTTTTAATTTTTATTTTTGTTTCAAATAAAAATAGAAAATTGCTTGGCTGTTGATGTTAATGTAATTATATTTTTAGCCTTGATAATAATTACATATTAGATGAAACTTAAAGATAAATTATTTTTAATTAAATAAATTTATTTTAATATCTGATATAATATTTATTAATACATTATAATACAAAATTATTTTATTTTATTAAAATAAATAATTTAAAATTAATTTTTATTTATAAGTTAATATTTAATTATTAAATCAAATCTTACTTGAGATTTATAAATTTTGAAATTATTTTAAATGTAATTATATTTATTAAAAATTATTAAATTAGATTTATTTTATTTAATTACAAATATAAAAAAAATTAAAATATTCATAATTCATAATAATAATAAAATTTTGTTAATTAAATATATAATATTAAATTAAATTATTCGTATAATAATTAATAATTAATATTAAATTATTAAATAATTTATATTTAGTTGATAGTAAATTAGATTATGAAAAAATAGAAACAAAAAACAAACACCACTTTTTATGATTTCAACAATTTTTGAAAACTAGAACAAACCAAAACAAAAAATTAAACAAAAAAGTTTTTTTTTACGGAACTTGATAATAAAAATAGAAACAACAAACCCTAAATTAACAACAAAACAAACGTTGCAGGGACAAAGGAGACTCATCCTCGTATCGTCTCTAGCTCCAAACACCTGAAAATCCAATTGAAATGGATTAGATAAGAGGAAATCATAAGAAGTACAACAAAATTTGAATTGTGGGGATCTTTTTGAGGCTATAAAACCAACAAAGTAGTTGGAAAGCAAGTGAACAAGCGTCTACGAGAAGAAGGGAGCTCTCCAAGAAGTTAAATAATCTTCCAAGGCTGATTAAAGCAAGGGATCATTCCAATGAGTGTTTAGGGGGTGAAAAGGAACTAATTCCTAACTATTTTGAGCTAGTTCAAGGTTAGTGGAGAAATTTTTCAAATTTTAAAAGGATAAGCCTAAGGTCTGTCATGTTAGAGCACATTAAATGAGTTTTCAAAACCTTTTCCCCTTGTTTTTTTATTTACTATGCTTAAGTTATGCTTAATTATTAAATTTTCAGATGGGATATGCAATTTTAAGCATTTGGAATACCATTTTTTGTATTAATTCAAGCTATTTTGAGATGATTTAATAGTATGCAATTTATGGAATTTCTAATTGTGTTTATTCATGTTCTTATTTTATTTAATAAATCCCTAATTATTTGAATATGATAAGTATAATTAGTGATTCATTTGGAGTTGTATAGGTTGGAATTTAGATGTTAGGAAAAATTTTGGTTATTGATTGTGTTCCCTTTGGTTTAACATGTTTTGATGCTTGAATTGAGCTGGTTTAATTCTAAGATTGAAAAGGAATAAGAAGGAACTAGCTAGTTAGTTCTCTGCATTCAACTTGTTAAATATCTAGGATTATCAAGATATGTTGAAATTACATTACTAAGTTAAAATCTAAAACATGCTTGCTCATTTGTGAATATTAGATTAGCTTTATGTTTTATTTCTTTAATTTTGAGACTTGATTTGAACATTAAATCCATTTTTTGTGGTTTCTATAATTTTTAAAAACTAGAAGAAACTAAAACTAAAACATAAACAAAAAACTCAAACAAACAAGTTTTTCTTACTGAATTTGAAAAAAATAGAAACAAACAAATCCTAAATCAACAACAAAACAAACGTCTAGGGGATGAAGGAGACTCACCCATCTAATGTCTCTAGCTCCAAACACCTAAAAATCCATTTGAAATGGATTAGATAAGAGGAAATCATTAAAAAGCCAACAAATTTCGACTTGTGGGGATCTTTTTGAGGCTATAAAAGCGGCGAAGGAGTTAGAAAGAAAGTGGGGGCGAGGGGGCCAGGGAAGGGGTGGTTGAAAGGGAAGCGATTCTCAACTATTTTGAGTTAGTTAAAGGTTGGTGGAGGATTTTTCAGATCTTAAAAGGGTTAGTCTCAGGTCTGTCATGTTAGAGCACATCAAATGAGTTTTCCTAAACCTTTATTCCCTTTGTTTTTTGATTTACTACGTTTGAGTTATACTTAATTATTAAAATTTCTGTTGAGATATGCAATCTTGAGCATTTGGAATATCATTTTTTGTATTAATTCCAGTTGTTATGAGATGATTTAATAGTATGCAATTTATGGAATTTCTGATTATGTTTATTCATGTTCTTATTTGATTGGATAAATCCTTGATTTTTTGAATATGACACGTATAATTAGTGATTCATTTGGAGTTGCATAGGTTGGAATTTAGATGTTGGGACAAATTTTGGTTATTGATTGTGTTTCCTTATACGTAACATATTTGATGTTTGAATTGAGTTGGTTCGATTCTAAGATTGAAAAGAAATAAGTAGGAACCAACTGGTTTGTTTTCTATACTCATTTTATTAAATGTCTGTGATTATCAAAATATGTCGAAATTGCATGACTAAATTAAAATTTAAAACATGCTTATTCATTTGTGAAAATTAGATTAGCTTTATATTTTGTTTCTTTAATTTTGAGACTTGATTTGAACATTAAATCAATTTTTTACAATTTCTATAATTTTTGAAAATTGGAAGAAACTAAAACAAAAATCATAAACAAAAAAACTCAAACAAACAAGTTTTTTTATTAAATTTGAAAACAAAAATAGAAACAATCAAACCCTAAATTAATAACAAAACAAACATCGAGGGGACGAAGGAGACTCATTCACCTAACGTCTCTAGTTCTAAACACCTGAAACTCCATTTGAAATGGATTAGATTAGAGGAAATCATTAAAAATACAACAAATTTTGACTTGTGGGGATCTTTTTGAGGCTATAAATCCAGTGAAGTAGCTGGAAAGAAAGTGAATAAGCGTCCACGCGAAGAAGGGAGCTCTCCAAGAGGTTAGGTACTCTTCTAAGGCCGGTTGAAGCAAGGAATCAACAAGTTCGGCAACGGATCCAAAAATCTTGGTGATCTTCTATATTTCTATCTAATGAATGGGGAGTCTGTTTTGAAATCGTCCGCCCTACAGAGTTTTTGAAATATTTGAAATCGCAGAAAAAAGTGAATC
>JANJEY010000235.1:36218530-36231356 GCA_024703695.1 Erythroxylum cataractarum
ACGATCACCATAAGCTATCTGCAATTCGCTAGAGATGAACTCTTGAACAAAAGCATTCAATTTGATCTTCATTTGTCGTGCCTTGCTCCTAGTTATCGGGCCATTAGGAAAAACGACACCTTGAGTGTCACCACCTTGGTTCGTATCAGGTTAGGAAGTCAAGGAAGCTTTACTTATTCTAAATTCTAGTAAGACTCTAGGTTCATATGGATTGAATGCCCATTTAATTTAACAAGTCAAATTTTCATAAAAAAATAGTTTAGGAATTTTCCTCTTTTAGGAAAATTCTTAGTAAACTTAATAAAACCCATATTTTCTCCAATGCTAAGATTCTAAATCCTTAATCTTTCATTGATTATAGGCCTATTATCTATTGTAGTGTCATTTACACATAAATTTCTAAGCTGTTTGCATCAAGACTTAAAAGTAATATTAAATAATTTGGTCAATCCAAGCCAAGGGCTTTAATTTATAAAAGAACTATAAGTGACAATATACTAATTGTTCAAAAAATATTTAGGAACTACTATATAATTAAAGAAATCAAAAGTTATGCTTTGGAAGTGGACTTTTATAAAGCTTTTGATTCCATAAATGGGAATTATCTCTTCTTACTCTTGGAAGCTTTTGGATTGTTAATTCAATACTTTAATCAGGTGTACAAATGTGTCTTGACAACCTCCCAAATCTATAAGTGCCATGAATAAAATGCTATTAATTAAAAGGATATGGAAGCTCTATACAGTTTAGTAATCACTATATATAAGATGGATGCACTCACATTTTCTTAAAGGAAGGAATTTATGGTTATCAAGTCTAAAATTTGGAAGCCTGTCATAGACACAAACAAATATTAAAGATAAAGAACCAAGTTTCAAAGTTCTTTAAATTCAAAATTGGTAATAACAAAAACACATCATTTTGGTTTGACAGTTATAACTTTTTTGGACCTTTGTATAAGCTACCACAATTCAACTCCTTAAATCTATTGTTACTGAAAACTTTAAAGTAGTAGTCGTGTTTGAAAGGAACTCTTGGCATTGACCAACACATATCTTTAAAGGGTTTTCAGCAATAATTGAGAACTTGCTATATTACAATCCGAATTTAGGGTTGAAAGACTTACTCAAATGGCTACACCATCATTCTTATCAATTCGCCAACAAATTACGTGTGAAAGTTATTATAGAGTCTCACCTCAAGGTGCCATAACATGCATTGATTTAGGGCTCCAAAAACCTTAACCAACATTCATCCTATGGTTTCTTGTCAAAGGTACAATAAACACTAAGGAAAAAATTAAATATGATCTATTTATAAACTATTACTACACTCTTTGTAACTAAGTTTATAAAATTATAGTCCATTTATTCTTTAATTGTCAATATTCCTTTATCTTGTGGATAAAAATTCAAGATTTTATGCAAATTTTTATGTGAAAATATATATGGGATGAAATTATGAAATGTGAATATAACTTGAAAGGCCTTAAGAAAGAAGATTATTAGCTTTTGAAATAGGTTTCAGTTATACTATACATACTAGAAATGTCAATTTTGGGCTGACCCGGCTCAATTTTGGCCTGGGTTGATAGGGCTATGGGTAGGCCACAAGCCAAAATAGTTCGGCCAGCCTAGCCCAACCCTTAACCTGATCAGAACACAAAAAAGATATTGTTTTGTAAATTTTTTTTTAAAAGTAAGGACCGGTCGGGTTGATCCGGATTGGGCTAGGAGAGAGCTAGGCTCGGCCCAGCTCATTGACACTTTTAGTATATATTATATGAATAAAAGATGGGAGAGTCCTTGGGGCTACTTGACAACACACTCAACTGTTTCGTGAAAAGGTGATCAACTAGAGTAGAGAGATCTCGATATTAAAAAGGAATCGAGGGGAAATGAAGTGAAATAACGACGAGTTGAAGGATCTATATTTTGTGTCTCCCAACTTCACGTAACCTCTAATGTTTATATCAAATATTGCTTAATTTCTGCAAACCAATAGTGTTCTGCATTTGCTAAACTTTTGGTTTAGTTTATTGTCGTAGTTGAAATTCTTGTTTTGATTTGGGCTGTGTGCTCCAATTGTTATTTAATTCAATTTCAGTTGAAAAAAAGTATGTTAAATTTATAAGTTGAGATTTGGAATGTGTTGATTGTCTCCTTTTTGTATTGACGATAAGGATTTTAAATATTTGAGATTTTATGAATTAACAATCATTTTTCTTCTAATTTTCAGTTTAATTAATTAAATAATATAAGAGTTATATAACTTAAGGATTCATTTAGTAAATTTAAATAAAAAAGAGATGATGTAGAGTTTTTTATAAATATTTTATTAATGTGACGTATTGTAACTTTTTTTTATTAATGTTAATTAATTGATGTATTAACGTGATAAATAAAAAACGCTAAAAAATTTAAATAAGGTGACTATATATATTAATTATAATCAATCCATATTTAAGGACTTCTTAATCTAAAAAATTAGTAAATGACTTACCATGGCATATAATATAAGACTAAGAGTTATTGATTAAGATAATCTAATACTATATTGAGTTTATCCAATAGAAAGGTTATTAACAAAAAGATTGTTTTACAAAATGAAATATAAAATTGCCATGCATCAAAATTATGTTTTCAGTCATAATAATTAATATGAAAATGACTCGGAGTCGGAGCAGTCGATACTGAAGAGGTAGTTTACCAACCTCACTTTGTTAACTCCGCCTCTTCTCTTAACTCCCAACGGACTTCTCAAAGCCATACTTCTCTACCCGTCTTCTCTATAAGCACACACTGTCTCAAAGTACTCACATTTCTCTTCTTTCTGATTCTCATTTCAGTAACACCATCAACAAGCAATATGCAATCTTCTTTCGCTCTCTCACTATCATCACATCTAACGTCTACTACCATTCCTCCATCCAATCTCCCTTTCGATTCTCTCCTTTTTGCGCCTTCCAAGCCTGTGAATCTCCGCTTCTGTGGTCTCAGGAGAGAGGCTCTCCGGCTCTCTTCTTCTGCAAAGTCTCAGTCCACTACCAGCTTCCGTGCTCCAGCTTGCTCCAGTAAGATTCTAGCTTCCCTAGGTGACAATGGAAGTGCCCCCAAGTCTTTCGATTACGATCTGATCATTATCGGAGCTGGCGTAGGCGGTCACGGTGCTGCTCTCCACGCCGTCGAAAAGGTAGATTTTTCGATAATTTGATTTGGTTGGTACGTGAAGGTGTTGAGTTTAGAAGATTTTATTCATGGGTTTTGCGAAACAGGGTCTAAAAACTGCTATAATAGAAGGGGATGTGGTGGGAGGTACGTGTGTGAACAGAGGTTGTGTTCCTTCGAAGGCTCTTCTTGCTGTGAGTGGTCGAATGCGTGAACTTCAGAGTGAGCATCACCTAAAAGCTCTTGGTCTGCAGGTAACAAGGCTTCGTCTTTATTGACTCCCTTTTGTCCTTCAATGCTTATGCTAACCAAAGAACTTAAGAGAAAGAGAATTCTAGTCCTACCATGAAAAATAGATCAATGGTATGTCAATGTTCTGTTTGAAATTTGTGCCAGGTCTCAGCTGCTGGGTATGACAGACAGGGAGTAGCCGATCATGCTAATAATCTTGCCTCAAAAATTCGTAATAATTTGACGAATTCTATGAAGGCTTTGGGTGTGGATATACTGACCGGAACGGCTACAATTTTGGTGAGTGATGCTCTGACTTGTATCATAAGCATATGTTCCTGAGTTCACTCGCTAAAAACGAAACTTCTGCTGCTCTAAATTTTGAATACCATTAAGGTCAGTATTAGTCATAGACATGCATGTTTTCATGCCTTTATTTCTTTAATTCATCAGGGCCCACAAAAGGTGAAATATGGGAAAGACAACATGGTGACTGCAAAAGATATAATCATTGCTACTGGTTCTGTGCCGTTTGTTCCTAAGGGAATTGAAGTTGATGGTAACTATTTGTTCTCTTCTCTCATCCTTGCTCATGTTTATTACACAGGATCTAACTTTCATTCATATTTCATATTTCCTACTCAAGCAGACAGTTGTAAAAAATGATATTTTTATACCCTACAAAACTTGCAAAGAAAATGCTCATTTTGCCCTTCATTATGTATTATTCGGCAATATGAAATGCTTGGAAGTTAGGTAAATCAAAGTATCCCCATTTAGTAAGCATATAAATGTAAATATAAAGTGTCTGATCTGGACACTGATTGAGGATGATTTTACCATTTTTTGTTCCTAACAAAAAGAGGCAGTTCTGAAGTCCTTTTGGGAAGTCAAGGAGATCTTTGCAATACTGGAATATTGCAGGATTTAGTTGGAAGATGCATAAATCCTCCCATCATTGGGATTGATTGGTTTGGATCCTTGTACTTACAGATTAAATTTTTTTTGATTTTGTAACAATCATTCACAAGCAGTTGGAAGTTGTTGCTAGTTGTAAAGATTGTGTTCTTTTGCAATTGTCATAGATTCATGGATGAGGCTGGTATTCCTGCTGTGGACAAAAAGATCCTTCCTTTTGTTTTCTGCATATATCTTCTTTCTCGCTTGCACTATTTCTGATTCAATGCATGACCTCCAGGAAAGACTGTGATTACAAGTGACCATGCTCTTAAGTTAGAGTGTGTTCCTGATTGGATTGCCATTGTGGGCAGTGGCTACATTGGTCTAGAATTCAGCGATGTCTACACTGCACTGGGAAGTGAGGTAGCTTTCTTGTTTATGTTCTTTTCATTTTTGGGAATCAGAATATATTAAATATGAATTCGACTCTATAATTGTATGATGAAACTTAGTCTCCATAATTGTATGATGAATACTTCTCTTTCCCCTTTCCTTGTTGACATCAACTTTACTTAGTAGATATTGGCTTAGTATAGGAAAATGTTTTCATTGTTCTTTGATTAATTTCTTAAATTTTTACCAAATTTACTTGTATTTGACATTTTTTACGTGTTATTAGAATGGGCTGTAGTTTGGAAATTATCTTTGTTTATTGAAGCTTTACTATCAACTAAAACTTATGATTTTTAAGGCTACAAAATATTTGACTTGCTAGGTTTTCCGTACTAATCCCTTTTCATAGTTGGCGCAGTCCTTGTTTATTATGTTTTCATGGTATTTCCTTGCTCCATTTGAAGTTTATCCAGAAAATCAAGTCCATGAAGATAATTTTCTTTTGTTAGGTCACTTTTATTGAAGCTTTAGATCAGCTTATGCCTGGATTTGATCCTGAGATTGGAAAATTGGCCCAACGAGTTCTAATAAATCCGAGGAAGATTGACTATCACACTGGCGTATTTGCTTCCAAGGTACTTAGAAATTCCTCTATGTGTGGGCCTTAGTGAGCTGCTGGACTATTAGGTCTTTGTATTCTCTCTCTCTCTCTCTTTATTTATTAGTATGGATTCCATTCAACTTCCATTTTTGTTTTTCATAGATTACTCCAGCGAAGGATGGAAAACCAGTTACTATCGAGCTCATTGATGCCAAGACCAAGGAGCATAAAGATACCTTGGAGGTAATTTAAGTTGTATGAATTTTGATGTTTGGGATTGAGATGTTAACGATCCTTAAGACTTTGATGTTCCTGAATGAAAAAATAGTTTTATTTATGATATGGAAAGAGGGTACCTTCTATATTTGTGACTCCTTTGTGATGTTCATCCAAGAGATAATTGCAACCATCTTGAACTAGTTGGTCAATACTTGGCATATGGACTCATTTGGACTATTTCAAGACATCTTAAATGGCTAATGTAGATTGGGCCTGCTTTACTTTTAAATTCCCCATAACAAGAATGCAATTAAAATCCAATTCCATGTTTTAAAAGTTATACAAGTACCAATAGCAAGTTTGTTTTCAGTCCTTTGTACTTTATTTTTGCATGCATTACCATGTGTCAAAAAATAGAACTATGTCCTTGGTTTATTGTAATCAGAATTCTTTGCATTGCGAGCATGCCTTTATACTTCCCATCACAGTTATGATCTTTGTTCATTTTGATGTGTATTCCTACATCTTGGAGTCTATAATAAGTTGGTGTTTGCTTTTTCTACAGGTAGATGCAGCACTGATTGCAACTGGACGGGCTCCATTCACAAATGGTCTTGGCTTGGAGAATGTGTGTATGCTATTCTAATTATTTGGTTGCAATTATGCAAAGTTGTTATCGGAAAGAAAATAATCTTCTAATTTCTTTCCCACACCCAGATTAATGTGGTAACTCAACGTGGTTTTGTTCCTGTCGATGAGCGAATGCGGGTTATTGACGCTGATGGAAACCTGGTTTGTTACTGATCTGTATTAGTACAATGTGATATGTGACATTTATTCATCATTGGTAAGATTTGATCCCATTACAATCGACTATAGGTACCTCATTTTTATTGCATTGGTGATGCAAATGGTAAAATGATGCTTGCCCATGCAGCAAGTGCCCAAGGAATTTCAGGTGAGTTGTTACCAGAATTAAACAACTTCTGGACTGGTTCTTCATTTGGCTGACATTGCATCTTCTGTGTGTATGTCTTTACACAGTGGTTGAACAAGTCAGTGGAAGAGATCATGTGCTTAATCATCTAAGCATTCCAGCAGCCTGCTTCACTCATCCTGAAATTAGTATGGTTGGATTGACAGAGGTGTGTTATTGAAATATTGCAACAACATCATAGATATATTTTTGTTTTTGACTGTTCATCTGTCTTCTAGGTTATATTTTTTGTTTAGCTGCTGAACAATGGGTAATGTTGTTCAGTTTTTTCTTTCCTTTTTCTGTACTTATGACCAAGGACCAACTTTTTGCAGCCCCAAGCAAGAGAGAAAGCTGAAGTTGAGGGGTTTGAAGTAAGTATTGCCAAGACAAGTTTTAAGGCCAACACCAAGGCACTTGCTGAAAACGAAGGAGAAGGTCTTGCAAAGGTATATAGATCTTGAAAATTTCCTTCTTCAACAGTAATCTGTAAGGATTATAATATTAATCATTAGCAAAATTTAGGCATTGAACTATCTCTTCAGTGGATGGCTGTTAATGCCTTCTCCAGAAGGGTTTGTTATTAATTCATTCCTTGGTTTATTATCTGCTAGACCAAGGCAGTTTGTTGGTGCCCATTATTATCATACCTGTTGGATCAGACATATATGCTCAATATAAAGCAACCGTTTTATATGGCTTAGTTATCATTTAAACCAGGAGTTATTTAGTATTGCACTTGTTAATGTTGATGAGTTGCGGGATTTCTTGTACTCTTTGGTAACTTGAGTAAAGGGAAGATGGTTTTTATGATTTTCAAGTACTATTGGGCTATGCCTTGTGTGTTTATATCTAAAAGTTGGCTGGCAGCCTCAAGCCAAAGGCTGTACGCTATGTGTTTCTATGAATTTTATTCATAATAGTTGATATTTTATTTATCTATTCAATAGCAACATGGCTGATGTGCTATTGCATCTATTAACTTACTGCATACGTAAGTTGCCTTTGTAATTTCCATACAAGTTCTGCATGATATGTAAAATTATATATATATATATACACCTTACGTGAATTTCAATTTACTTGTCTAACTTATATTTGGTTGCTTTGTGGTTAATTTTCTTTTATTTTATGCAGCTTATATACAGACCTGACAATGGAGAGATACTTGGAGTCCATATTTTTGGTTTGCATGCTGCAGATCTCATTCATGAAGCATCCAATGCCATAGCTTTGGGGACACGTATTCAGGTTGGTATTCTTTTTATGAGATCAGACAACTATTTGTTGTGTGCTAGCACTAATTCATGAGGCATCTAGTGCCATAGATCATCCAACGCCATATTACTGGAGACATATATTAAACAAACCTTCTAATAGCTCAGTTTATTCTCAGGCTGATTTTTTCCAATCTCTAAATAAGGAGCTTCCAATTTTTGTTCTCTTCTGTTAATACCTGCCCCCTATGTTGAATTGAATTTTCTGGAAGTGATATAAGTCATGCCTAACATACGTTGCCTTTAGCTCACTTTATTCTAGATGATAAATGTAAGAAAACCTTTCTGTTTTGCATGGTTCAGGATATTAAATATGCAGTTCATGCTCATCCGACTCTGTCAGAAGTTCTCGATGAACTTTTTAAATCGGCTAAGGTAAACTTTTGATCAAATGTTTGCTTCTAGCATCATTTTAATGTGGATAGACTCTGTTTCTTGTATTACTGTATGTTAATGCATATAAAATGATTGATAGTACACATGAAAATATTGTGAGGTTTTATGCTTTTCTTGGATTTACATGTCATTTCGCTTACGTACTGAATGGGGAATACTTCATTTTCTCTAAAATTGTACCTGATAGGCAATTTCTTGTGTGCATCCTTGAGATTAAATGGAACTCTAATTGCATACTCCTATATCCTAATATGTTTTCACCAATATCTGGTGGTTGCATGTATTTGTTAAGCTGAAGACTGCATCCCCCATATTAAAGCTAGTGACAGAAGTTTTTAATTTATGGGGCAGGTGGAAGCTCCTTCTTCAAGCCGAGTAACCGAAACAATTGTAGTCTAGTCGTCGTGATAAACATAAAATTTTGAAGGGAAGTGGCCATATTGGCAAGTTGAAGTCATTCATTTCTTGGAAAGAGAAGGAACTGGGGGATTTTGTTTTTTACTAGAAGCAAAAATTTTACAATTCAAAGAGTGGATGGAGGTAGAATGTTTTGCTAGTTTGTGAATTGTTTTCTTGAAATAGTCACCGGTTATAATTAAATTTAATGTCTAAAAATTGTTTCATTTCTGTTTTTCTAAAGTTATAACTGCATGTGTACCCAGTTTGGTCGTAGAAAATTTTTAAGCTTGGATATGCACTATGCTATGAATGATGATGTTCACACTTGGATAGATAGCTTGAAGAAAACAAGATGAGGTATAAGTAGATTTAGGAGCACTCGAAACTCGGTTGATGATATAGATTGACTGTATGCTTAATCAAAAGGGATGCTTTCATCTGGGCTGTATAAGATCAAGAATGGGAAATATTTACTTGGGGAGTGAGTGGAACTACAACAGAGATTAAGAGAAACTGAAGATTTATATTGACATACTTGATGAGATTTCAGTGGCCTAATAATTAATTGATTTTGTAAAATCGTTTGAAATATAGCTAGAAATTAATAGAGCTATTGAAATAGAACATGTGCAAGCTTTGTTTTTTGAGTGGACCACTTGGCAATGGAACCTCGTAAAAATTCAGACTACATAGAACAGACTAATGAGCAACTTCGAGATCGGCCATAAAATCCCAATGGCATGACGACACGAAGAGGAAGGTCACGCTTAAACTTAGAAAGCAATGCACGTATAGGTCTAAGTCTAAAGCAAACTTCATGATGTTACATTATAGATCTAGTTCTGAAATAAACTCCAAGATGTTACATAATATTTAAAATTATATTTTAGGTAGTATTAATGACTATTATTTTGTGAATTGTTTTTTTAAATATAATTTTAAGGACATAAATTAAATTATCTTCAAATTTAACATCTTAAATTTTATAATACTCGCCTTTTGACAATATAGCAATTTTGTTAAACTAATTGCTATTCAAATCCATTTAGGGTAGTTTTGATGATTGAATTTTTAATTATTTGAGTTAGATTGTAAAATATAAAATTTAGAATAAAAGATAAAATTTGAAGGATATTTTTACTATTATTTAATTTAATAGTTTTGAAATTTTTTATATTTATTAGTTAAATATTAAATCTTTTCTCCAATCTCTCCATCTTATTAGCGGAGGTCAAATATCAAAAAATATTCTACCTCTTATTTTTGTAATTTTAAAGAAGAGGAAGTCCACAATTTATATTCAAATTATATTCTAATTTATCACTTTCGCCCACACTAAAACTTAAATTTAGACCTAAATAATTGAAGTCTACCATTTTTTTTTACTCTTCCTCCTACTACTTTAAGTTTGATTATAGGACCTTTTAACCTATTATCTTTTTGATGAATTAAGTGGGTCCTTTTATATCAATATAGGGTAAACTAAATGTAAAGATGTTTTCAGTTAAAACCACAAACTGAATGTAGGAAACTACAAACTGAATGTCGGGGAGGAAAAGAGCTCATATCTCAACCAAACATCAGTGAATGAAAAGTTCCCCCCTCTCCTAACCACTTAGCAGATTATCTCATTGTCCCAAAATGTAGGAAAGCTGACATGGAGTTGACTTGTTGGGGATCCAGAGATCTTTGGTAAACTATGGTACATAGCTGGAAACAAGGATGACCCTGCACCGCTGTAGAAGTATTACAGCAGGGAGCAGCTAAATGGCAAGTGTCACTAGTCGGATACTTCCTCAAAAAAAGATTAGCAAACTCAAATGTGCAACATTGGGCTGATATGAATAGGAAGAAATGGGGTCTTCAATCAAAGTTAATAACTAAAGATGAGTTGCTCAATTTTCGATTCTTGTTAAAGGAAATGGTTGCCAAAGTAACAGACATGGGACCTTGGCACATTCAAGGTAAGCAAATTTTCTTAAAGAAGTGGAGAATGAGATTCAAACTTGACAGAAACAAAATCAAGACAATTTCTATTTGGGTCAATTTGCACAAAAGTTTTCTTGAATACTGGTCATCTAAAGGATTAACCTACTTAGCTACTTACTTAGGTGTTCCTCTTGCTATGGACAAAAATACCGCGAATATCAAAAGAATTGGTTATACAAGGGTGTGAATTGAAGTGGAACACAAGAAAAAATTGCCCGAATACATTCCACTCACGAAGTATAAGTATAATGGAGAATCGGAGGAGGATAAAACCTTGTTGTCTTATCCTTGGAAGCCGTATATGAAAGAGGGGACCAAAGTTTAGGTCCCTATGATAAATAAGAATGAGGAGGTTAATGGAAGAAATATGAAACCTGGCACACTAGAAAAATCGGTAGCTAGGTATGATATTGTTGCAGAGGAGGAAAAGGAAAAGAATGTCAAGAATCCAAATGATGCAACTAAAGTATGTGAAAGTGAAGAAATTAAAGAAGTGACAAGTTCAATTGATACAGGTGTAGTTGGGAAAAACAGTGAAGAGAATGTGTAGAATGTTGAATATGCTATATGTGTAATTGGAGAAATTCAAGAGGAAGCAATTTCTATTTCTACAAAACCAAGTGTTGGATATGAGGACACAAAAGTGGAGAAAATGGAAAAGAACAAGCAACAATATAATGATAATCAACTAGTTAGGTTGAGGGCTGAACAAGTTGTCACACATATTTCTCAGGGAAAGACAACTCTTAACAATTCCAGTGAAAAAAATGTAGAGAATCTAGATAATGACGCGAATGATTTCACCTCCCAAAATTTGGAGCATTGTTATATGGATTAGGCCAACATGCTAACTCTAATTGCAACTATTGAGCAAATTAGGGGACAAGAGATATTGAACAAACAGAGGGCATTGATACCCCATTAGCTGTAAACCATGTCCCAGACATCCCTGGCAATTTTTGTGTGCAATCCAAATTTGCAAAAAGGAAATTTGCTAGAAGAGAAAGCAAAATCCTAAATACCAGAAATGGTGAATGAGCTTTCCCACGAAGATGAAAGTTCAAGGGTGCTTATAATTATTCTTGTTGTTGTTTATTATGCTAATAGTCATACTACCTTCCTTAGGGAGTTTTTTTTTCTTAGGTTATATTGCAATATAATGGTAGGCTTAAAGCCTTGAACTCATTATAACATCGATTAAGTTTTAACTATAATTTAAATTCTTTTTCTTAAAAAAAACCACAAACTAAACATACAGATGCCTCATAGGAGAGTAGATCCTAATATACTCCTTCCAAAATCCCAAATTTTATTTGTTATTTGTCCAATTGGTAGGTTAGTAAAGTCCTTCTAATTTCCTAGTTATTTTGAAATTTCAGTTTCTTGATAATATGGACTTTGTGACAGCTGGTATGATTCTGTTAGAGAGTTTGAGAATTTCAGTATGGCAATTATATCCTTGTCAGAAGTTGAATCTTTAATGAGTATCAGAAAAAATAACTATTGGTAACATTCTCATATAACTAAAGATCTGCATTAAGCCTTATGGTACATTCCTATGACTCCAATCCTGTGTCTAGAGGTTAAGATTTATCGACAGTGGATGTCAGGAGAACAAAGATGGCAATAAAATTGATATGTACAAATTGATCCAATCTATATGGTTTGATGAGTTAAACTTTAAAATTTAAAAATCAATCTTTGAATTAGATTTGGGTTTAAAATTAGTTTAAAAATTAGATTTGGGAAGGGTTTGAATTATAAAAAATAAATAAACTAATCCTAATTTATGGATATCTTATATTTAGGTTAACTTATAATTGCCATTTAATAATTTCTCATCCACATAATTATTAGAAAAAAGAATATAAGACACAAAATTATCTAAGTATTTATATTTTTTAAAACTTAAAAAATTTATAAGATACCAAAAGACAAACAAGTTTGTTTATAATAACATTATTTATTCCATATATCAAGAGTCCTCTGAAGACCACAATAACGCTGCGTTTAGTTAGCGTCTGCAGCATGTAAAGACGGGACGAGACGGAACCGGACATGACAGGACAGGACAAGAATTGAAGACAGGGAGATGTTTGGTTGCAGTGGATAGAACAGAGATAATTGTCCACGTCCGAAGAACAGAAATGTGTTTGGTTGCCGTCTGCAGGACAGAAAATAGTGTTTCATGACATAAATGCCCCTGTAGTATAAAGACTTGTAGATGTTAAAGAATGTAATTTTTTGTATTAATTTTATTATTAATATTGTTAATAAT
>JANJEY010000235.1:36267370-36284298 GCA_024703695.1 Erythroxylum cataractarum
GTATCAAATCATGACAATTTACTGACAAATTGTGAATTAAAAGAGATCGGTATGAGGAACCAATTTAAGCACAAAAAATCATCAATTAGGAGTCAACAAATGCATAAGCAGCTATGAAAATGCAGCCAATTTGTAATGTAAACTTGGCTCAATCAGCTGGGTTCTAGAAGCAGGATGATTCCAGAGCCCAACATTGCTTGGTATCAGAGCTTAGGCTTTTTCTAGGCTTAGAATGCATAGTAGGATGACTTGTTGTGCTATGTGATTATTTGTTGGATAGTGAATTGATTGATTTCGTTAAGTGACATACATATCATACATATATGTAGGAACTAAGATTAAAATGAAATGTAAGCTAATCATTAATGTTTTCATTGAATGAGTAAGATACCATTTCGTAGAAGGACATGAGGAGTTTTATAAGGGTCTGTTACACCTAACTCTCTGCCAAGAGAGGAGAGTATTGATGAGTCAGTAGCCCTAGGAAATGTTAAGGCTTTTGTAGGGTATGGTAGTGGGCCCTCTTGATCACAAATGCAAGAGTCGCCTATTCCGTCAGAGCAAGTGCCTATCTTGGATTCAAGATTGTTTCAGCCATTTACTTAGGCCTTTATCCAGGCTATGGGCTAGATGTCGCAGGCTTCTACTTCGACCCCAGTTAAGAAGGGGAAAAAGTTTAAAAGGCTAAGGAAGTATGGAGCAGTGGACTTCTATAGGACTACTGATCCAAAAGAAGCTGGGATTTGGTTAAGAAAGACAGAGAGGGTATTGGAGCAGATGGATTGTGAAGATGATGAGAAGGTTGTATATGCTGTAAGTCTGCTTCAGGGAGATGCTTTGCATTGGTGGGAATGTGTACTGGGAAGTCAATTGAAACTGTCAGTGTTGGCATAAAAGGACTTCCTTGCTGCTTATAAGAAGAAATATTTGTCTAAGGCATACATTCAGTAGAAGCAGACGGAATTTCTGAGTCTCACCTAGAGGGAGATGACTGTCAATGAGTATGAGCGTCAGTTTACACAGTTATCCCAGTATGCAGCTGAGATGATACTGAGTGAGGCGGGTAAGTGCCATCAGTTTGAATCAAGACTGTATCTAGCCATCAGAGAAAAAGTAGTGATGCAAAAATTTTGTGACTTTCAACATCTGGTTGAAGTGGCATTGATAATTGAAAACATTGAGAGCATAAAGAGTGTTATGAACAAAAAGAGAAAAGGGAGAGAACAGTTTAAGAGGGGAGGTAATGCTTCTATACTAGAGAGGAGTGCCAAGACCTTCCTTGTGCAATCTGAGGAGAGAAGTAGTGGTGCTAGCAAGTCCAGATAGATGAGAACTGTTTCTCATCAAGCCTCAATGGTCGGAGGCAATAGAAGGGGAGAAGGGGACAAGTCATCCGTCCCTAGTGTGATCATTGCAGCAAGTTCCAAAGAAGGGAATGTTACAGATTGACTGGAGCATGTTTCAATTGTGGAAAAAAGGGGCACATGGTTAGAGAGTGTCCGAAGTATGTAAGAAGAGAGGGAACTCAGATGCAAGATTCAAAGAGAACTAAGACAGTAGGGCACAAGACTGCAATGGAAGTGGGCAGCTCTGAGGCAACTAAGAGAGTGAGCCTTCCAGGGAGACCAAGGGTGCAAGCACCAACTAGAGAGTTTGCAATAATACAAGAGGATGTAGATACTGCTATAGAAGTTGTAACTGTTACAGTTAAATTATTTAATGATGATGTAATTGTTTTGATCGATCCGGGTTCTACCCATTTGTTTGTTTCATTAAGTAGAATTATGTATGGTAGAGAATTGAGCCCATTGGAAACTCCTTTAATGGTTAGTACACCAATGGGATAATATATTGTCATTACTCAAGTTTATAGAGACTGTGAGATACATATTATAGGAGAACAATTAGTGGTGGAACTAATGCCATTGAAGATCTGAGGATTATATGTAATTTGGGGTATGAACACCTTAGAGAAGTATAACACCAACTTGGATTGCAAACAGACGATAGTGGAGTTCGAATTTGACAACGATAGAAAGGTGGTGTTTATAGGGGATAGAAAAGTAAGTCCAACTAGAATTGTCTCGGTTCGGATAACAAAGAAGATGATGAGAAAAGGATGTGAAGCATTTTTAGCCTATGTGGTAGACACGAAGGGAAATGGAGGAAAGTTAGAAGAAATTCTTGTGGTCATAGAATTCCTAGACGGCTTTCCCGAGGAATTACCAAGATTACCACCACCTGGAAAAATTAAATTTTCCATTGAACTTCTTCCAGGTACTGCACTGATCTCAATTATGCCTTATCGAATGGCTCCAGCGAAATTGAAGGAACTTAAGAGCAATTAGAAGAATTGTTGGATAAAGGGTACATTAGGCCTAGCTTTTCACTTTGGGGAGCTCCAATCCTTTTTGAAAAGAAAAAAGATGGATTGTTGAGGATGTGTATAGATTATAGGAGGCTCAATCATGTCACTATCAAGAATAGATATCCTCTTCCACGCATAGATGACTTATTTGATTAGTTATAAGGGGCAAGGGTTTTCCAAGATAAGTTTTTGAGATCAGGTTACCACCAGTTGAGGATAAAGGAGTCTGATGTCTTAAAGATTGTTTTTAGAACATGGTATAACCACTTTGAGTTTGTAGTCATGCCTTTTGGGTCGACGAATGCACCTGCAGCTTTTATGGAATTGATGAGTGGAGTCTTTAAGCCTTTCTTAGACCAATTTGTCATTGTCTTTATTGATGATATTTTGGTCTATTCTAAGAGTGATAAGAAGCATGAGGAACATTTAAAAATTTCTTTAGAGACACTGAAGAAGAACGAGTTGCATGCCAAATTTGACAAATGTGAATTTTGGCTAAAGGAAGTGACATTTCTTGGACATGTGATTTTAGAGCAAGGAGTACATGTAGATTCGAGGAAGATAGAAGCGCTTGTGAAATAGGAAAACACCTAAGAATATAGCTGAAGTGAGAAGTTTCTTGGGTTTAGCTAGGTATTACAAAAGGTTTGTGGAGGGCTTTTCCATGATAGCAGCTCCACTTTCCAAATTGACAAAGAAGAATAAGAAATTTGTGTGGACAGAGGAGTGTCAGAGCAGTTTTGGAGAATTGAAAAATAGGCTTACAATTACATTGATTTTGACTTTGCCTTCTGGTAACGAGGATATACAGTGTATAATGATGCCTTAAGAAAGGGATTGAGATGTGTGTTGATGCAATGTGATAAAGTGATTGCCTATACTTCTAGGCAATTAAAGCCTTATGAGATAAATTATCCCACGTATGACTTAGAGTTAGCTGCCATAATTTTTACATTGAAGATATAGAGATACTACTTATATGGAATCACCATCAGGGTGTTTATAGACCAAAAGAGTCTTAAATATCTGATGAGCCAAAGGAGTTGAGTTTGACACAAAGGTGGTTAGAGCTGTTGAAAGATTATGACTTAATGATAGATTACCACCCCGGGAAAGCTAATATAGTAGTGGATGCACTGAGTAGGAAGTCCACTATGGCACATGTGGAGACAGTGTATGTTCCTTTGTTGAAGGAATTAGCTAGGCTTAAGGTAAAATTAAGGCAAGTCGAGCCTAATTATGTATTGGTTAATTTTTAGAATGAGAAGATTAAGGGATTGCAGAAGCAAGATGAGTATTTGAGCAAGCTCCGAGAAGAGATTAAAAGTGGTAAACCTTATGAAATAGAGATAAGAGAAGATGGATTGATGGTGATAGGCAATAGATTGTGTATTCCAGATATGTTAGAGATGAAAGATGAGATTCTTGATGAGGCACACAATGCTCCTTATGCAATGCACCCGGAGAGTACAAGGATATATCAAGATTTGAAAGAGCATTTCTGGGGGAAAGGAATGAAGAAAGATGTTGCAGAGTATACTAAAAGATGCTTAATGTACCAGAAAGTTAAGGCTGAACACCAGTCACTTTCAAGCAAACTTAAACCTTTGTCTATTCCTGAATGAAAGTGGGAGAAGATTACGATGGATTTCTTGATGGGATTGCCGAAGAGTAGCAGGAAGCATGATGCAATATGGGTGATTATTGATGGGATGACTAAGTCAGCACATTTCTTGACAATTAAACAGACGGATTCTTTGAATGCTTTGGCCAAGAAATATATAGATGAGATAATCAGACTTTATAGGATTTCAAGTTCTATAGTCTCGGATAGAGATCATAGGTTTACCTCCAGCTTTTGGGAAAATTTATAGGAAGCTTTGGGAACTAAGTTGCATTTTAGTACAACTTTCCACCCACAGATTGATGGACAATCAGAGAGAACAATACAAACTTTGGAGGTAATGTTAATAGCTTGTGATCTGGATTTCAAAGGCACATGGGACGATCATTTGCCTTTAATCAAATTTGCTTACAATAATTCCTATCACTCGAGAATTCAGATGGCACCTTATGAAGTGTTGTACGGTAGGAGGTGTAGAACTCCTATCTATTAGGATGAGGAAGGTGAAAGAAGGCTTTTAGGACCTGAGTTGGTGCAAGTCACGGTTGATAAGATTAAATTGGTGAAACAGAGACTTAAAGCAGCTTAAGATAGAATAAAAAGTTATACAGATGTACATAGAAGGGAGATGAAATTTGAAATTATATATAAAGTGTTTCTTAGAGCTTCTTCATGGAAAGGGGTTTTGATGTTTGGTAAGAAGGGCAAGCTTAGTCCAAGATACATAGGCCTTTATAAGATCATTAAGAAGATTGGGCCTTTAGCCTACAAGTTAGCTTTGCCACCAGAATTGTCTAAGATTCACAATGTCTTCCATGTATCTATGTTGAGGAAGTACTAATTAGATCCTTCACATATAGTTCAACCTTCAGAGATTCAATTAAGGGAGGATTTGACCTATGAGGAGCAATCAGTTGGGATTCTAGATTCGAAGGAGAAGTTCTTAAGAAACAAGACAGTGAAGCTGATTAAAGTCTTGTGGAAGAACCATTCTATGAGGAGCCAACATGGAAGCCTTTGGATGCAATGAAGGAGAAGTATCTACACCTCTTTGTGGACTCAGGTAAGAATTTCGAGGACAAAATTCTTTTATGGGGAGAATTGTTGGACCCCGAAACTTTTTGTTTCTAACTTATTGATTATTTGTTTAATTATTTATTTATGATTTATTTATTTGTGTTATTTTTTAGTTTTATTTTTATTTTCTTATAATTGAGTTATTAATTTAGTGGGTATGAGTAGAAATTAAAATTTTGGATAGAAAGATTATAGAAATTAGAATTTTGGATAGAAAGATTAGAATTAAATTAGAGTATAGTATGGTGGTTAATGGATTAAAGGAGTTAGTAGATCAAATGAAAGAAGGGTAAAAATTGGAAGGATAACTAAACAAGAGGCGTATTTTTGGAAGAAAAGGATAAAATGTGTCTTGAATAAGAAAGAAAAGAAGAAGAAATCGTGAGAAGAAAATAAGAGAGGAGAAAAATGTAAAGAAGAAAGAAAGAAGAGAAGAGAGTCGTGAGAAAAGCTAGGGAAGGACAAAGAAAATGTGGAAGGCGAAAGAATCAAGCTTGTCTAAGGTAAGTTCATCTTTCTTTCTTGTGTAGGTAGAGAAAGAAGTAGAGAATGGGTTGTGTTGAAAGAAGATGAGACCCATTTTGATTTTCATGGGTTTTGGAATTAGGGTTTGGTTTTACTAGCTTAGATGAACTATGGGTATGTTAGGTTTAAGCTTAATTTGTATTTATTGTATTTTTGTGATTATTAAAGTTTATGAATTTTATTAGAATATTGTTTTGAATGAAACCTTGGTTATTTTAGGAAACCAAAAGAATCCTAACCAAGAGCAAGAGGGAAGACAACCTTGAGTTGAAGTTTTGCAAGCAAATTAGGTGGGTAATTTATTTATAGCTATTGTTTGATTAGGAAAATTCTTACCTATGTGTGTGTATGTTGATTGTTTGAAATTGAATTGTTGTGATTTAATGGGAAATGCATGATGCATTGTGATTATGTTATACCTTGAAAGAGGTTATAACATTTTGAATTAAATGAAAAGAAGGAAAAAAGCATGAAAGTATGAGCATATGATAAAATGAATATGTGCTTTTTTTTGAACAAAAGAGGAACCATTTCTTTCTTCACATGCAGGTAGACAAGAGCCTTCTTCCAGCTGCCTGCTTGTGGCATATGAGCTCCAAAAATGAACTCATTTTGTTCATGGTGTAAACTTTGGCTTTTCCATTTCATACTCATGGGACCCCTCGAGCTATTTGTTGTGCATTGCATCTTTGAATTGTCAAGAATGATGTATTTGAATGATTTTCTTAATGGATAAAGTCTGTTATATGTTATGTATTAACTACTTAATTATGAGTTTTGAGTTAAATTGGTGAATGATTGAATATATATATATATATATATATATATATATGCATAGATATGCTTGAATTTGTGGTAAATTGATGATGACTATAAATATATTAGCCATTGAGCGTTGTAGCTCAACCTAATATTTTTTCACTTCTCAGGTGTAGAACAAGAAGGTTAGCAATCCTTGCAAGGCATCGAAAACTCCATGATAGTTAGAGACTTTTGTAACAAAGTTAGTTTGATCATTTTTGGTTAGCTTTATAAGCATATCAAACATTGAGCATCCATTTGTATTTGTATTAAGTTATTGATGTGTATGTTGATATGTGATTTGAAGCCTTTTGTTTTTACCTTTATATGTCAAATCAAAAATTTTAATTCCAATGATTGCATTATAAATTGCAACCTTGGGTCGTTTCACTTAATCGGAACCTGATGTATAGATCTAAGCTAGCCTATGTGTCATGATATACAAACCAAATTAGCAAAGAATGGGGGTTTAATCTTTGGAAATTTGGACAAAAATAAATGAATTGTAAGAAAATGTAATGAAAAGTTTTTTTTTTGGATTTTGGGAATAGAAAAGTGATATGATAAAAACAATGTTCAAATGATGATAGTATCCTCTTGAAAACGAGCTTTGGCTATCCTAGTTCGAAATGAATTTTAATAGGAGTGAATCACTTAGTTTCAAATGGTAAACCTTAAAGAACTCTTTAACTCCAAGGTCTTAATCAAAGAACTCCATTTTTTAAGACCTCGTTGAATGCTCTTAGTGTGTGCAATGAGTAAGTCAATGCAATAAGTCACTTTGGGATCTAGAATCAACAAGATCATAAATAGACATATATGAGACTTCATATATTCAAGTTCCAAGTTCTACATTAACAAATCCCAATAACACATTGAATATCCAAAACTTGATTAAACTCTAATCAAGAATGTTCAATTACAAATTACAAATCCTAAACCTAGGAGTTCATAACAATATGGCTGAACATGGAATAAACTACTTCCCTTTGAAACCCATTGAATTCTAGACATTGCTACATTTTCAAGAGGAGAGAGGTACCTAACCAAACATAACTCCAGGAGATTTCACAACCAAGAACCCACTGGAAACATCCATGGTAGTAGTTATCAGTGAAGGAGCAGAACGGTGAAGTGGATGAAGGTGTGTGTGTGTTCAAAAACTGTCGACTATCTCCTCCTTTATTAACTTAAAATAGATAGGTTTTAAAAGAAATGGGTTATGGTTTGGGTTGCACAGTGGGTGAACTTCTGAAAATGGTTTGGGTATTTGAAGATTCGCGCGGTGAACTTTTCCCGAAAGTTTTAACTTGGAGTGTTAGTTCTTTAGCCGTGGCGAACTTTTCCCAAAAGTTCTACTTGGAATTTTTCATACTTTCCCGCGGCGATACATCATCCTTTCACCGTGGTGAACTTCCTATTGCACTTGTTGACTTATTGACTCATCATCTTCAGCCTTCCCTTGACTCTACTTCTTCTTCTTAAGTCTCCTACAATGAACAAATGGTAGTTTGTAGTATCAATTATTCTCAGAAAATTAATTAGTGCAATTAATAATGATTTGTGAAAATTTTATTCTCAAACTACATAAAGTAAAGTCAGACACTCAAGAGTCAAATTAAGAATAAAATCTAAAAATAGGAGCCAAGAAGTGTAGTAAAAACTATAAAAATGTCGCCAATTTATATAATAAACTTGGGCTCAATCAATATGTCATTAAAGCTAGGCTCAAATTGTGTTTAGATTTGTAAATGAAGTATGATTGTTTTTTTGCATATGAATTTCTAAGTCTTTACACTGCATTTTTTTTCAATCTTCTTATAGGTGTAAAAATTGTGTTTTGACTTCCAAGGAAAATATGGAATAATCGAGGCTGAATTGGACAATGTTTTCTTCTAGAAAGTTGTAGTTTATCATTTTAACTTCCTAAGTATGTGATTTTTGGATATCGAAGTGAAGAGTTATGACCATTCCAAGTTAGGATGTCATAGAAGATGTATATACGGAACAACTATAGTAAATGAAGTGATTTAGAACTTTTGATGTAACATTCCATTACCTATGGGGAGGTTAGAATTGTAAATATGAGTGATTAATGAGAGCTTATAAATGCATTTTTCATGCTCATGTATAATGTGACATACGCGTGCAAGTCAATAGTGAAATGTTCCACATTAAAATGACTGTACATGCATTCATTGACATTCCAAGTGTTATTGTTTATAAAAGGTGATTGTTATTGATAATTTTAGTTTGTTTGTATTGATAATTGATTTGGAGAGAATAATTGTTGATTTAAAATGTTTGGAGAATTTTAGGAAAATTTTTGAAAATTTGGGGTAATTTTTTTGGACTAGAAAAATGTCAAGTGGTGAGGCAAATGATAAATAGTAGTGGAATTTACTATCAAATGGCAATGGAAATTTTGATAAATGAATTTAGGAATTATTGACAAGTGTCATTGAAAATTGAGAGACAATTGGAGTAAGAATTGGAGACAAATGGACTAGTTAAATAAAAGGCCTAGGAGAGACTTTGTCACCTTATGCCATAACCCACGAAAATGTTGAAAAATAAAGACTATCTCATTTTAATTGTCTTTCACCTTATTCACTTACTCTCATCTCTTGTAATTTCTCTACTCACCTTCTTCATCTACGACATTCTCTTTTCACCTTACCTACATCAAACCTTGCTTCCATCTTTCAATTGCTACTTCCATCTTATTGTTTCTTCAAGTTTCCATAAGAAAAACCTACCTTTACCCCCTTTAGAAGATGAAGAATGTGGGATTCTTGGGGGCTAGGGTTGAGTGAGATTTTGAAGAGTTTGGAGCTAAACCAAGTAAGTTATGCTTTAAATGTCTTGGTTATGGTTAAATTAAGCTAGAATGATGAGTACATTGAGATTTGATGACTTGGTTATGCAATGTTTATGTATGTGTCGTGGGTGATGAAAAAATCTATGTACATGTCTTGTTTTTGGACATGTAGGATGGGTAATAATTCATATAATGGTATAAAGATTTTTTGAGGTTTAATGATCATCAAAGTGGTGTTTGGATGAGTGCAGAAAATTGCTTATGAATGGGTAAATATATATGCTCTATTCTTGGTTAATGATCAATTATAGATCATGATTTTTTTAGTGATTTATCGAGTTGAATTGAGTAGAGAATGATGTGGAAATGAAATGGAAGAGATAATCTAGGTATAAGACGAGCTAGATGTAAATGTTGAAAGTTTGAAATTTTGGAAAATGTTAACAGAAACAATTTCCATTGATATGCTTTTGTGTTTTAGCCATAACTTGTTCTATAGTTATCCAAATAAGTCGATTCTTGATTTGGATTAAACTAAAGACATATGGATACCTTTCTTATGCAGACATCGAATTTAAATTATTCTTTTAAGAGTCTCAAATTTTGATGTGAAAATGAATACTGGATGCAACAAAATTATGGATGAATGTATATGTTTGTGTTCTATTTTGGGTGTTTAAAAACATATAGGGAATATGAATTGGGTATGGATGATGTTGAGATAAGCTTGAGGTATACATGAAGTAGTCATCAAATTGAAATGATGAATTTTGAATGTGAAGTGCTTGATACTTAGGAATAAGATATGTTATGGAAAAAAGGATAGAAATTTTGAATAATGAGATGTAGTTGAATATGATGAATCATTTGAGTAGAGAATAGAAGATTTAATGAAACAAAGATGGTGTTTGAATTGATATGTTGTGGTATTGCACTAGAAGAGGTGAATTTGAGAAGATTATGGGTGAATGTGAGGTTAGAATGGATGTAGGAATCCTTGGCAAGGCTTTGGAGGGGTTTGGGTGTCATATATGTCCGTTAAAAGGACATTACGTCTGTTAAAGGGACCTTCTCAGGTCTGGAATGGCCCCCAGATTCGTGTATGTCTTTAGGCAGACATACACTGTACACTTGCAGAAATTTACATTTTTGACACTCTAAATGGCAAAATATGTAACATCACGTTACCCATGTTAAGGTAAGAATAGTGAATTATGAGAAATTAGAAAATACATATCATGCTTTGCATATTTTTGCACATACATGATAATTTTGATTATTGCATATGAATATGATTGTACATGCATTCATTGATATTTTTCGGGTATAATTGATTTACAAATGTGATTATATTGAAAGTTGTGGTTTAAATGTGATAAAAAAACTGATTTGGTGTTGCTACTTTTGTTTTAGAAATTTTGGTGAATTTTAGGATATTTCAAAAATTTGGGGTAAATTTGGACTAGGAAAAATGCTAAGTGGTAGGATAAATTGATGCATGAAAAATTTGAATGATTTAGCCTATAATTGAGTGACATTTGGCATAGTTAAATTGGTGACAAATAGACTAGTAATGAATTGACAAATGGACCAATCATTGTGTGACAAATGGGTTGGTAAGTTGATGACAAATGACATATTTGATTAATGGACAAGTTACTTAGTTAATTGGAGACATTTGGCAACACCTATGCTTGATAAGTGTTGAACATGCCATAAGACATGTGGCCATTCCTTTAGTTGACACCTAACACCTTAGGTGTAAGTTTGAGCAGGACCAACTCCAACTATGGTTATTTCTCTTCTTGCTTCCTCTCACACACCACCGAAAACACTCTTCCTTGCACCTCCTTATATTTGTTTATGATTATGACTGATTGTTACACCAAAATTCGTGCTTCACCCTCACAAAGTTAAGTAGATAATCAGAATAGAGTTGCCTTGTCCTACTTGAAATCTTTCAAGTTTCCACCTTGAATGTGTGATGATTCTGTATGTTTGGACTACTGATTGAGAGTGACTTTTGAGCTGGGATTTGAAATAATCAAGTAGTAAATGATTAGTGTTCATAGCATGTTATGATAGAGAATTTATGAAGAGTGAATTAGGAAAGATTGTATAAGATGTTGATGTGGAAGTGTGCTCGAATATTATGAACTGGAAATTTTCACTGAACATATCTCAGTATTTTGATTATCAATTGATATGGGTATTTCTAAATGAGTTGATTCTTAATTCAGATTAAACTAGAGACATATGTCTACATCTTTTCTGAAGAATTCGAATGTTAATTCTATCTCTAAGCATTTCAAAATCTGGCTAGAATTAGAGTTAGAAATTTTGTTACAGTTTAAAAACAGTTTGAACTCTTTTGGATATAAATTTCAGTATACTGAATCAAATTGTACAATTTTGGTGTTATTACACACTGCAAACATAGTGGAACAATTTTCTAGAAGAAAGTGTTACTGAAATACACCATTTTCCTTGTCATAAAGATTATGCAAAGTTATCCCAAAAGGGGGTGCTAGGATGACAATGCTGAGGTGTGATGGGATTTGATAACTGAAATGTTTTGAACATGCTTCAATATTTTGGTTATATTTTGACCTATAGATTTACAAATGAAATGATTCTTGTTTTAAATTGAACTAGAGACATTTGGATACAAATTTTAAGAGCAATTGAATTTTAATTCTATCCTTAAGGGACTTGAAATTGAGCTTGAAAGTAAGTCTTGGTTTAGGTAGTAGAACTACCAGGGACAGAAATCATGTCTTGTAGTTATTGAATAAACTGTATTGATGTAAATCTAATTAGACTAAGGTGTCTTCACCAAAATTGTAGCTTATTCTCTTATCTTTAAATTGGTATGAAGTTTATAATTTCTGGATATGGGAATTGAGAGATATGGGTTGTGCATCTTGAATGCATGATTATGCATTAACCAAAATTTTGAATGTGTACAGTCTGTGGTATTTTGGACATAACTCATAGAATAATGAACCAAATTGAGTGATCTTAGTATCAATAGAGACTTAATACATAGGAAAACAATTTATTAGAAGGAAGAGTTACAAAATTCCTTCACTTTTATGATGAAATTAATTGTACAAAATGGACCCGAAAGTGTACTTTGAACCAAATCTAAGTTGATCAATGGAATGTGAATATCCAAAGGATTTGTGTAACAAAATAAATGATAAGAACCCAGAATTGTCATGAACATGCATTGTACATAGTTAGTATACATGAATGTGCATTAATGAATACAAAATTTTGCAATATTGTGATATGTGTATGTATTGTATGTATATAGGAGCACATTGAATGACAACATCCAGACATTGTCAGGACATCAAGGCAATAGCTATTTGGAGCATACTGTGAGTAACCTAATATGGTCTCGCAATATTGTTTAGTACATTATTGAACTGTATTATGATCTTATTGAATTGTACTGAGTTGTGTTGATTGTGTACTAGATTCCAGACAATATTTGTCTGAGGTATTTTGATGCATGAGAATGATATTGGAAGTGCTACTTGAATGTGAATGCATCTGCCTAAATGATTTTCTGATTCTTAGCTGAAAGGTTGAATGCCGGACCTAGTCCGATGACCACTTCTACTGTGATTGTTACTGTAATTGATACTGTGACTGATATACTATTATATTACATGCAAATGAAAGTGATTGAATTGATGACTGAATTGTGGCATGCACTTCATTCGAATGCATGTAATATAAAGGAGTTAGGACTGATGTGGCTACTGATACTGTTATTGATATGAGCTTTAAGCTCCCGCATATGTGGTTCAAGTCTATGGCTCGTTGTGATCAATGAGTCACTGACTGACTGACTAAGCCCGATAATTCAGAATACTGTAAAAGCACACAATCACAACAAAATAAAAATGAATGTGAGTCTCATACATGTCACATCCACATATAATTTGAATTCATTGAATGATTTGCAAAGTTGTATGAATTTTGTTATATGATTGAACTCTGTATCTGAGAAATGATTTATCTGTGATAGTATTTGATACTTGTTAAGTGGTGCCGAGTTGTATTATTACATGCTATAATTGATCTCGTTTTATGACATGAGTGAACCATCGAGGATGGTTAATCTACTGAGTTCGTAAAACTCATCAAAATTGCACCGTTGCTTTTCAGGTTTGAGAGTGAGACGATCTAGCTTCTAAGACTTCGTAGAACCATATTTTGTGCAATTGTTACAGTCAGATTTGGCTCAGAGGTCAGTCAGCTGAGATTGAGGACTTAGCTATTTTTTCATGTTTATTGTATTTGGTGTGTACTGAGTTGTTTAAGCTCATAGGATAATGTTGTAAACCTTGGATGGTATTGTGTTGTATGAAATGATGTAAATTATGGATTTTGATTAATGTGATAACATTTTGAGTTTAAAAAATGTGCGATTGATGATTTAGTGTATGATGCCATATTATGTACAGTAAAGGTGAGATAGTTAACATGTCATTTCTGATAGGCATGTACACGCGCATCCATCAAGTGGGGTGTTACACCACTCCATCCTAGCCACCCAGTAGGGTCAAAGTTGTTGGAACAGAAGATCAGATCCCGGCAAGTTGATGTTGCTGGATATTTTTATTGTGCAATAATGATAGACGAGCTTCTAGCTGACAGTAGAGCTTATGAAAGGCCTAAGAGTGCCAGAGTTGGAAGAGATGCATCTCATTTACGAGTTGGAGAGTTCATTGTCACTGCTAGAAAGCCATGATTGGACTAGCTTCAGGTCGTAGCTTGGTGATTGGGCAGCTATAAAGAAGGTGGCGTCAGACCAACTAGTGGTGGTGCTAACCTTAGAGAAGGGTGGCGATGCTAAGGTTTATATTGACGTGGCTAGGGTTTCTTTATGTGAAATTAGGGTTTTTTTTCCACCAGAAGGAGTATGTAAACATGTTTAAGATTAGGCAAGTTTAGAGACCCTAATTCGTTTAGAGAATTATCATTATTGAGAAATTATTTTTTATGTATAATTAATAAGTTTCTTGATTTATCAAAAAGACATTTTTCTTGGTTAAATCGTAAAAAGTGTTTCATTTATTAATTAAGAAAAATGAGTTTTCTTAACAGTTTAGAAAAATATTTTTCTAATTTATTAAGAAAAATTTTCTAATAAACTAAGAATTAATCTCTAAATAAATAATAAAATGATTTTCTTAGTTAAATAAAAGGTGTTACTTAATTTTGAAAGTAGTTTCATTTAATATAAGAAAATAGTTTTCTAATTAAGGAGATTGTAATGAGTAAGAAGCATAATTTATTGAAATTTGTTTGTCAATTAAATTTTATTAAAGGAATCAAGATAATTGGAAATAGTTTTCAATTGGATTTGAAAATTGTTTTCAAATCTAATTAAAATTTTATTTAGACTAGGAATTTAATATATTTAAGAATCAACATGTTTAATCTAATTTAATTTTTTCAAGGAGTTAGAAATATTATTTTAGACTATGAAGTTTAATAATAAAATCAAACAAAGCTCGATGTTTTATGCATATATTTGATTATGAGTGTATAAGATGCATGTTTGAATATATGTTTGATGTATTATGTATGTTGAATTGTATGTTTTTATATATTTGATATTTTACATGCAATTTTCTATTTGATAAGACCAAAAAAATTAAATTCCTCATGGACAAACTTAAGATTACTTTAACTCTAATATGTTTAGTGTTATGACAGTGTGTTCTACTTAACTAAATTTGTGTGATTTAGATGACTAACTCATGATCATATGAATTTAGAGATAGGGTTAAAAATAACATATAAGATATGTTTTAGCAAGAGTTGTTACATGATGGTTCTAGGAGTCACATGAGATGTGATTGATAAAATTTTTATCTACCTAATTTAAGTTTAGTTAGTTTGTTGAGCAAACTCAAGATCAACTAAACTTGAATGGGATATTAGCCTACTAGAAAGATTAGAGTAGTCTTTTTGAATAGTAGTGAGGGATATTATTGTAGGAGTAACCAAATACATTATTAATTCCCTAATCTTATTTGTTTCCCTAATATTATTTGTTAGCCATAACATATAATCAATTACTTGCTTTTCTTACATTTATTTTTGTTTTAAGTGGAATTTATCTTGTTTAGTATAGTTGATACTAAGTTAATGAAATTTCTTGGATATAAGTTATGATAGAAAGAAAAGTTGTATGTCCATTAAATTTTGCTATTAATCGTTGTTGAAGATTTAGTGTTAAAGTTTTAGAGATATGACAAAATCATATAGATGATAAAATTTATTGACGTTATGAGTTGAATAATTTCTCATAAACTTTGATGACTATATACAAGATGTATGTCAAGATTATATTAGTAAGATGTAAGATGTTGTATAAAGTAGAGCTAAAAGGTATAATACCTTGATGAAATTATTTCACTAAATTTAGCCTACTAAAAGCATACACATAGACATTAATAAAAGGCTTTGTTATAGAATACTAATAGTTATTATTAAAAGAAATGAATGTATGAATTTTCTTGCTTATACAAAATATGATAGAGATCATATAAATTTCTACTATATGCTTATGAGTATTTGATATTAAATTTAGATTCAACATTATTATAATGTTCAATGCATGATAAGAAATAGATTTTTAAGTAAAGTTAGTTGATCTAAGTTTATCCATATAGTTTGTATATGTTGGATCAAAGGGGACTTATACTTAACATTAATGGCAAGAATAAAACGTTAAATAATCAAGGCTATCTTGTTATGTCACATTAGTTAAATCAACATAACGAGAATCATAAAGTTATATACTCTAATATATGTATCCTTTTGGTTATAAATCGTATAAAACTTATATAGCTTATTAAGTCGAAGAATAACCAAATCAACCTTTAATGAAAGGATGATGATGGTATTAAATTGTTAAATTATAAGTGTGATATATTAGATGGAATAACAATTCATAAAAGGATGATACTTGTATGTCATTAGATTACTAATGACTTTATTTGATAAAACCTTATACTACAAGAAAATCAGGAATTAGAGACAAAAAATTACCGACAAAAAAAGAATCGTTGCAAATTACCAAAAAATAATAGATTACAACTTTGAACCAAAATAAATTATATTTGTCGAAAAATGCGAAATCAATGGATCCGAACCTCATGATCAGTTGTGTCTTTAATGGTAATGGAATAAAGAAACTGTAATATAATTGTCAAAGAAAAAGAGGTTTACACTAATAATATTAGGTAACAAAATGGGCAGCATATATATGCAAAAAGGAAATTGATCGAAATCCAAATTCAAATCAACCAAACAGTTTGAGAAATAATTATCAATTATTATCTGGACTTTGGGGTTTGACTATTCGTTTAGAGTGGAAGCCATAGGCTTCTTGGGAGGGATATAGAAATTATGGAAGGCTGAGTTTAATATCTTTATAGTGTTAGCTCATTGTCAATTTATTCATACCACCATCGAGTATGAGTCTTACTCGTTTGATTTTACCGCCGTTTACGCCAGCTCGCAAATCTCTACTCAAAGGCACCTTTGGCCAGTGTTAGCTTGGGCAGGAAGATCCATTTATAAACCATGGCTTGTAGGAGGGGATTTTAACGCTAAACTGGAGAGCACAGATAAGCGGGGTGGAGTCAAGGCAACGAGGATAGTGAATAATCATTTTCAAG
>JANJEY010000235.1:36300239-36329941 GCA_024703695.1 Erythroxylum cataractarum
TGGATGGAAATTGGAAGTAGAATTTGATCCAACAATACCTCCGTATCACAATTTGCATGGATATTACAGAGATAACCTTAAATACAGAGGATCTAGCGGAAGATACCATGAGATGGGGTCAAACTGAACGTGAGAGATTCACAATAGCTTCAGCCTACGATTTAATCGAAGGGCATATCCTGGGTAGTTCTGCGAATCTTTGGGATTTAATTTGGAAATGATCGGGGCCCTAGAGGATTAAAGTTTTCCTCTGGTTAATGACCAAGAACAAGCTCATAACTAACCAACAAAGAGTAACGTGGCATATCGCTACGGATAGCAGCTGCCACATATGCGGTTAGGAAGAGTCCACTCTTCACGTCATCCGGGACTGCCCGAGAGTGCAAATTTTTTGGAGTAAATTTCCCTTGGAGGTGGTCAATACAGAGTTTTTCCAACATGATGAGGAGAGATGGGTGCAATCCAATCTCATGACACACTCTCAGGTGCTGCAAGGGGAATGAGCTACTATTTTTGGCGTCGTATGCTAGATGTTTTGGAATTGGCGTAATAAAAGTCTTTTTGAAGATGAATTTGTTTGGCCAGACGATGGTACGAGAGCGGTGGAGTATGTGGAATGGATAGTTAGGGTGGGGGCAATGAAAAGTTGTGTATTTTTGACTCAGGAACTCCTGGCAGGCAGTCTGATGGGGTGGTCCAAACCATCAGAGGACTAGGTAAAACTCAACACAGACGGAGCGGTTATGCAAACGTCATTCGTAGCTTCCACTGGTGGTTTAATTCGTGATTGGCACGAATAGTGGTGTGGAGGGTTTCTACATCACATTGGAAGAAGTTCGCCACTTACAGCTGAACTCTAAAGAGTCCACTCGGGTCTCACTTTGTCTTGGTCGCTAGGGTATCGCCGTATCATAATTAAAGTGGTTTCTTTAGAAGTCATTAATCTTCTATCCTCTTCCTCTACAGAGATTGACGTAAATAATTTTTTGTTGACAGGTACCCGCAGGTTACTTCAAAGAGATTGGGAGATGTAACTTCAACACGTGCAACATGAAAGGAATCAGTGCGCGGATAACCTAGCAGCCCTCACAGTCCTAGTCATCCCAGGCATACATATTCTTCAAGAGCCGCCATTGCCAATTCAGGTTTTTATTCATTGGGACAAGCAAGGAGCAGTGTACTGCAGGGCCAAGCGTTAGCTAGTTTGTTTAAGTTTTGAATGTTTCTTCTGTAAACAAAAAAAGAAAAGAAAAGAAAAGAGGTCGCATTAACTACTATTTATCCCATTTTCATAACCTGGTTTGTTAACCATTGTTGTCAGGACACGTGTGACACCAATATCAGCACAAAAGTCGTAATAAAGTCCATTGCTACATTTAGAACCTGCAAGGCATAACCCTACTTGTAGATGTGAACCTAGTGTTATCCAAGGTTTTGAATTTTGTTCTATACTGGTCAGAGAACGGAACGAAATAGGGGTACTTATATACTGAGTATAAATACTGGTTGATAACGATGTGTTTCGTTAAGTACTGACCGATACCTATGGCATTTATAATAGTGACTAATACCGAAAATAGTCAAAATTGTTTTCAATATTACTTATTCAGTTCAATTTTTATTGAGATTTTTTAACTTTTATTTTTAAATTAAAATAAATATTTTTATTACTAATAAACATTAAATAAAACATAAAAATAAATTATTTAATTTAACTTATTTTAATATTTTATATAATATTTATTAATAAAGTATTCATAAAAATATTTTATTTTTTAAAATAAATAATTTATTATTTATTATTTATAAACTAATATTTATTTTATATATTTTAATTAATAAATCAAATTTTATTTGAAATTTATATATTTTTAAAATATTTTTAAATTTAATTATATATATTAATAATTATTAAATTAATATTATAAATTAAATTAAATTATTTATAATTTTAGTATTAATTAATTTTTATTAATTAAATTTATAATATATTCAATTGATAGTAAATTAAATAATATATAATTTTGTTCCATGTTTCAATTTTATTTGATTGTTTTTTATCCTAAACTCTTCTTGTAAATTTTAATAATTTGATAATTAAAGATATTTATTATTTTTTATTGGATGTTTTGATGTAATTATTATTTATTATATAATGAAAATTGTAATTGTAATATTTTAAATATTTTATATTATTATTAATTTTTATATTTTATAAATTTAAAAATTACTTAAAATAATACCTAATATTAGCCGATACTAGTACAATACCATATCAAAATTGTAATTGACCTACAATGAGCCTACAATCCAAGATCTTTCCAGGCAACATGGCTAATTTCCGATAATTTTATGCTTAGCAAGTCGAGCAATGAATGGTGGCCAAGTAGCACTTGTGAGTTTACATGTACCTGTTCAAAAAAAAAAGGCTGGCGCAACCTACTTTCATAGTTCTGAACTTGGTTGCATATCAAACCACCTAATAGAATCTTATATAGACGGATCGTGAGACGGTGATCAAACATAGATGCTGGCAACCATAAAATGCTAGTTCCAGAACTACATTCCAGTGCAATATCGTATAACTTATTAAGAAAAAGTTACACATTGACGATTACATTACGAAGACAATACTGATTATGAAAATCTGAATGCTGTGTTCAGCATTAAAAGGCCAGACTGACAACAGAAGGAATCGGAATCACCTGCAAAAATTGTCAATCCAAGCTAACTACAAAATTGGTTATAAATTCCAACAAACTTGGCCATAAAATAACTCTGGCATCAAACAAAACGCTTTTATCAGGAGAAATAAAATATCATAGATCATTGCATGATCTAAAGTTCATAACTTGAATTTAAACAAACATTGAACGAAAAATACCAACATCAGAAACTAAAAACTGAGGGAAAAAAGTTAAGCAATTCACTACACCCCTAGAAAACATTAGGGATCCTAAACAAATCTAATCTCCCAAGAACCCAAGGGGCTCTACTCCTCTTCGGTGGCTGCCTCGCCATTCTTCTTGTTATGCTTCCTAGCATACCTCTGATTCCTCAAAAACTTGGGGTCCATCTACGAACACCGCAAAAAGAAAAATAAAAACAACCCAGTACACATCAAGTTACGAAACACAACACAACTTTAGGAGAATATTCAAAGAAGGAGCAGAAAACTTAAAGATACCCCTTTGGTGGAGGTGTGGCGTTGTCTCTTAGGCTTCTTGATGCCATTCTTGTGGGCCTTGTAGGACTGGTTGTGAGCCGTGTGATTCTTTGACTTGGCCATTTCTGCAAGAGAACATATTCCAGGTGAAATTAAATCCAAATGTCAAAACAAGCAATACCTTTATCAATCGACATAAGAACAATTCTAGTGTAATGGGTTTTGAGCACAAACGGTGTTTCTGAAAAAACAGACCCGGTAACTAACCTTGAAAGTAGCCTTCGAAAAAGCTGAAGAAGGTACCGCGTGAACAGAATGAGAAACCCTAATTCATGTTGTTCATAGTATTTATAGTCTAGCTATGAGCAAGAGACAGCCTTAGCTATGGTCAGAAAATACCTATAAATGTAATTGTGGTCTTGGACTAATTAAAGGGCTTTGGATTAAAATATCATCTTTGTGGGCCTATAAAGTTAAAACATTAATTGAATTTTTCACTAAATTAATAAAAATAATCATATAATTACTTTAAAATTCGCTTTTAAATTTCTGTTTTTATTTTTAATTTCAACAAGAAAGAACATATTTAATTAAGTTCTCATTATCATTTTTACTTTTATTTCTTTCCAGTAAAAACCATAAAATTGATTTTATTTTTCTATTTTTATTCTAATATGATTTATTGTTAAATAAGTATATATTATTTAATTGTGATTAATATAATTTAATATCTATATTTCCAAATTTTAAATTTATTTAATAAACAAGATACAGGACTACCCAAAGAAGTAAAAATTTCAAATAATAAGTTATCTTTCCTAATTTAAGGATAAACATAAAAGCTTATTAAGAGCTCAAATAAAAGTTTTAGCTCAAATGAGTTAAATTATAAGGTCTAGTTAATAATATTAAATTTTCTTTGTAAGTATTTAGTTATTGTTTAAGTCTTGCTATCAAACTTTGGAATAAATCTATTTTATCCAGGAGGTGTAAGGCTATAAAGACTCTATGATGGTTATTTGTTCTTATCTGAAGATACTTATATTTCTTCACAAATCTCAAAAATAAAATATCAAATATGACATGAATAAAGCATTCAAAATAATATCAAATTAGAGAAAATAAGTAAAATTAAAGCAAATCTTGCATACTATGGCATGAAGGGCGGCAAAGTCGACCATACAAGTTATAATATTCAAAACAAATAAGAAATATCATACCATAATGGACGGTGTCACAAAGGTCTTCTTTGGATTCGAACTTCTACTGCAAGTCGCGCCAACCTTTGTGAGACAATCCTACTTAGGTCCACTTAAGCAAGATTCAACCTTCTTACATGAATGTTTCCGAACAATTCCATTAGCTCTCGAATACCTCACACGCACACAAGTGTTTAAAGTGTTTATCTTACACATAAAAAAACACAAGTGTAACAGAGCAAAGAAGGCAGCAAGAGATTTAAATATAGCCGAAGCTTATGTTTCATTAGCTCTCAACAAAATGTTAACAAAAGATACAAGTACTTCCTCCTCGAAGCACTCAAGAAACTCCCTTCTCGAAGCCCTTACAAGGAACTTCCTACTCGAAGCCCTTACAATGAGAACTCTCCCAAAAGCTCTCAACTCTCAAAGCTCTCTCCTTTGAGTGATCTCTTAATCAGTTTCTCTCCATGATCAAATCTCTGGATTGGCTCTAAACTCTAATGAGTTATTTATAGACTCTTCCAAATGACTAAGATTCCTAATAGAACTCTACTAGCTAAGATCACAATCTTATCATATCTAATAGGATTAAGTTACATCACATTTAAAAGATTGCCCTATCTAAGAATGATAATCCCTATCCACGAAGATCTCATCTATCTTCAGATGATCCTTCCATGTGATCTTCATCTCGTAAAGATAGTGTTCATCTACTGTGATCTTATCTGCCATATCATCCACAGTTGCCATGTCACTATTGATGTGCTTTTATCACAGCCTATCTATGCATAAGTCCATCAATGCATGTGCCACACCCACATACCCCCTAGGAGGATATGTAAGGATCACACAAAGCAGTAAGGAAACCTTTCAAAACATACTAAACATTAATTACAAACATTCCCAAAAACTCAAGCAAATGTATATTACCTTTCATTAAAAGTTGTTTTTAAATAGAACACATCAAAGATAATGTATTTATCCAATACATGTTATAATTTCAAAAGCCAACCGATATAGAGGTTATTACAAATTTCTTACAGGATATTACAAACCTTAACCAGTACATTGAGTTTATCCAAATACATGATTCGAATTTAAAACCATCCTGAATTAAGGTTGTGACATTACAAACCATTAAACAAAATAGAACATATCATACAGATGGTTTTAAAAAATACAACTATTAATTTCAAATACACTCTGTATTACAATATTTACAAACTGATAAACAAGGTACATCATGTCTCCTATTATTAAATTCAACGCAACATACATTCCTAAAACAAAACACACTCTTCATTAGCCATTGTGGTTGTCTTTGTCCCAGTCTCTATACTCTTCTATCTGAACTTACATGAGGCAAATCTACTGTGCTAAATATATAGTTTAGTGGGGAATAACTAAATAGGATAGATATTGACAACTGCCTTTAATAGTCACCAAGACATTCACATATTCAAAAGCAATCCAAATACCATAAATCATTGAACAGAATATAACATTGTAGAATAGAATATATATTTGTTCTAAAGCAAAACTCACTAGCACCAGACAATATATCTCAGAATCGAACATAGCTTATCATTATAGAATATTTATCATGTTGAAGCAAATCATTTAAATCTTATATTAGAATAGGGTATAAACCCTTCATAGCAGAACATGATCTGAACTAGAACAGACTTGGTTTATATCAAAACTAAACGTGTATCAAAATACAAAACAAGTTAGATTGCTAATTCTTTTTACAGAAGTGGGAAATAGGACTTATACAAGAGATACCATGATCGGTATCACAGAACAAGAGAGACTTATGTTTCAATGATAGGAGACACTGAGGTGTCACAAACCCTTCTAGACATGCCTATTTACCTACAACTAGAACTTAATAGTTTTAAAACAAAATAAGCTCAATTCGGAATCCTCAAGTGAGGAGCACATTGCAAAATATTCAACTTTGTTCAAATTCACATAATTATATATTCCAAACAAACTAACATATCATACAGTATCCAAATTCTCAATCATTTATAAAACATTTTCAAAATTCCAGATCTGAACATTTGGTAAACAACAATGTATTTTTAATGACAAATTCTCTTTGGATTGTTCTTAAACTATAACAAAAATCTTAGCTCAAATTCAAGCCTAATTTTGGAATTCATAATGATAGAATTGCAAATCAATTTCTTCAAAAACGTTGTAGTCATATGTCTCTAGTTTAATCTGAATTAAAAATCAACTCATTTGGAGGTTGGGAGAAGAAGTTATAGCCAAAAGAGTGAAGGGTGTTCAAAGCTATCAAACAGCAATATACCCTCACTGTGCACGATCATTCACTTCCAATTGATCCTCAAATGTCATGATCATGCTTGTGCACAATCGTGCAATCCCTTCCTGGCCCATTAGAGTCACGATCGTGCACCTTTTATTCCAACTTCTTCCAGCTCTTCCCAAAACAAACTTTCGAGTCACTTTTCTAAATAATTGTTCCTTTATATCTTCAATTTCTAATGACACTAATTTTGTGCAATTTGGTTCAGTACTTTGAAATTTGTCCCCAAAATACTACATACTGTTCACAAATAGCGATAGAATCCAAAAACTCCACTTTAAGCAAAAATTTGATACACTTAATGACAGAAATCAAATTTGACTCCTTTATCAAAGTTGTAGATATATATTTCTAGTTTAATCTGAATTTAACTTCATCCAATTTGGATACATAGAGGCAAGATACGTCTAAAATACCAATATCTATCTAGTGGAATTACACTTCCTAACTAGTTTCTAGCATGTATCTAAGCTCAATTCTTTCCTAATTCAGTACATAATCGATCCATTTCAAAAATCAAACGACACATGTTATAATAGAATACCAAGTTTATAATTCCTTTACCTCTTTAAACTTCATATCCAACTCCAAAGAACCAACTATTACAACCCCTTCCAAGCAACTCATATACTTCCAAAATCAAGATAAATGTAGTGTGATTTTAACACCCAAAGTACATCAACCTAGAAAATCGCATGAGATAGCTTCTTCATGCAACATATAGCAAGGAATTTAATATGATAGTACAACAATAGCAAAGTAAAATTCAGAGTAAGGAAGAGAGATCATTTTGGTGGAGAGAAGAGAGTCAAATGAAGACTGCTGAAGTTTCTTTGGAAAGGCTTGACACCTAAGCTGCTAGGTGTCTTCATTAAACATTAACATATGTTTGCAATGCATGATGCCCATTTGCCCTCCATGTAAGCTGTCAAATGTCTCTAACATGTCAGGCCAATTGTTACACAATGAATTATACCACTTGTCCTCATATTATGCTGCCAAATGTGACACAATGAATGATGCCAAATGTTAATGAATCATAGGCTTAATCATACTAATTTTTATGTACTAACTTAACTTTTCACTCGACAATTTTTCTAGTCCAAAAGTACATTTTAATACCTCAATTATCTAATGGCGACAATTAATTCCAATTTACTAACTATGGTCTATCAATACCAAAATTTAAGTCACTTGTCTTTCATTTTCAAATCATAGCACAATTTTAACTCATATCATATATGTACTTTCATAAATATGTAACATTTCATCTCGGGTATATTTTGGGGCCTTACAATTCTCTTCCCTTTAAAAGAATTTCGTCCTCGAAATTCATACCTGAATAACTCATTCAAAAAGCAGTAGTAAACTTGATTTGTGTATCTAGAGCCTTTTATAGACTTTTCTAGAATCTCGAAATAAATCAAATATTACAATTAGATATAATAAATAATGGCACCCCATATAAACTCATTATCTCATTCACATATATATCTGCAAACTTATCTAATTAATAGTTAGAATGAACTGGTACGTAATAAGTAGGCTTGGTGAACTTATTTACTACAATGTATTCATATCCCCATCACCTCAAAAATATACAATCATAACACGATACTGATATCATATTTGATTCTATAACCACGAATACAAATGCACCAAATCTAACTCTAACATATCGAACCATGTAGGATCTCATATTTTAAGATATCAACAAAGTTTCATTTTCTTTCACTCTGACAAATCATCATTTTTCTCAACCTCCCAATTGGCTTCTTTTCTCAAATGATTTTCTCCATTCATTCAATCTCTCAGATTCCTTAACAACTAAACCTGATGTCTAATCACTTTTTTTCTCCACATAGTTTAAATTATTTAAAATCTCAACTTCCTGAGCTAAAAACACATATATGGAATCAAACTCGTACTTCGTGAACATACTGGCATATAATTCATTATAGACCTAAGTCCCTTTAACAATAATCATAATGTAATCTCAAATTTAAGAACCTAACTTTATAATAAACAAAGTATATGCCCTCTCAATAGTATATTCAGCTTCGTTTGTCTGAAACTCATACTTATCCGACTCCAATATTCACATCTGATTCATTCAATACTTATTCATTCATTCTTGTTCAATATTCATTCATTCATATCCAAACAAAAATTACACCCGTACACTATAACATCATTCGCCAAAGCAACCACTTTATCAGATGTACACTCATAATAACTGATTAACTTAATCTTGAGGGCTTCTACATATTAGTATCATTTACTTCATCTTACTTGAATATGTTCTCAATCAACTCAGAAATTTAGGAAACATAACCATCCCAATGTTATAATCTTAAATAGGATCACAAACTCTCAACAAGATATCTCATCAACAGCCTTGTGAGATCTTTCCATATGGAAATTCTAGAGCCAAAATATGGGACAAACCACATTAGGCCAGACACAACTCTTATATTCAAGTACAAACAATAGTTAAGTGTTGGTTAAACCAGAATCGCCTAAACCTTGATTTGATACCAAAAGATGTCATACCCATATGCCCCCTAGGAGGATATGCAAGTGTCACACAAAACAGTATAGGAACCTTTCAAAACATACTAAGCATTATTTACAAGCATTCCTAAAAACTCAAGCAAACGTATATTATCTTTCATTAAAAGTTGTTTTTAAACAGAACACATCAAACATATTGTATTTATCTAAATACATGTTATAATTTCAAAAGCCAACTGATATAAAGGTTATTATAAATTTCTTATAGGATATTACAAACTTTAACAAGCACACAGAGTTTATCCAAATACAAGCTTCAAATCTAAAACCATCCTGAATTAAGGTTGTGACATTACAAACCATTAAACAAAACAGAACATATCATACAAATGGTTTTTAACAAAATACAAATCTTAAGTTCAAATACAATCTGTATTACAATATTTACAAATTGATAAATACGGTATATGATATCTCCTATTATTAAATACAACGCAAACATACATTCCCAAAACAAAACACGTTCTTCATTGGCCACTGCGACTGTCTTTGTACTAGTCTTTATACCCTTTTTTTTAAACCTACACGGGACAAGTCCACCGTGTTAAACATATAGCTTAGTAGGGAATAACTAAATAGGATATATATTGACAGCTGTGTTTAACAGTCACCAAGACATTTACATATTCAAAAACAATCTATATACCATAAATCACTGAACAAAATATAACATAGTAAAACAGAATATATATTTGTTCCAAAGCAAAACTCACCAGTATTAGAATTCAAACACAATGTTTCTCAGAACCGAACATAACTTATCATTATAGAATATTTCTCATGTTGAAGCAAATCATTTAAATCTCATATTAGAATAGGGTACAAACCCTTCAAAGCATAACATGATTTGAACCAGAACAGACTTTGTTTATATCAAAACTAAACGTGTATCAAAATACAAAACAAGTTAGACTACTAATCTGTTTTACAGAAGTGGGCAACGAGACTCATACAGGAGATACCATGATCGGTATCACAAAACAGAAAAGACTTACGTCTCAATAACAGGAGACACCAAAGTGTCAATGACAGGAGACACCAAAGTGTCACAGGAGCAGTTGTAGACCCTTCTAGGCATGCCTATTTACCCACAACTAGGACTTAACTATTTTAAATCAAAATAAGCTCAATTTAGAATCCTCATGTGAGGAGCATATTGCAAAATATTCAAATTTGTTCAAATTGACATAAACATAGATTCCAAACAAACTAACATATCATACAATATTGAAATTCTCATTCATTTGTAAAACATTTCCAAAATTCCAGACCTGAACATTTGGTAAACAAAAATGTATTCTTAATGACAAATTCTCTTTAGACTGTTTTAAAACTATAATAGAACTCTTAACTCAACTTCAAGCTTGATTTTGGAATTCGTAGTAATAGAATTACAATTCAATTTGTCAAAAAAGTTGTAGCCATATGTCTCTAGTTTAATCTGAATAAAAAATCAACTCATTTGGAGATCAGGATAAGAACTTATAGCTAAAAGGGTGAAGGGTGTTCAAAACTGTCGAACAGTAGTATACCCTCACTGTGCACGATCGTGCACAATTGATCCTCAAATGTCACAATCGTGCTTGTGCACAATCCTGCAATCCCTTCATGACCCATTAGAGTCAAGATTGTGCTTGTGCACGATCATGCACTCCCTTTTATTCCAACTTCTTCCATCTCTTCCCTAAACAGACTTTTGGGTCACTTTTACATGATCATTTTGACAATGAAAATATCACTTAGGCCAAACTTTCTTCTGAAAAATTGTTCTTTATGTCTTAAGTTTCTAATGACACCAAGTTTGTGCAATTTGGTTCAGTAATTTGAAATTTGTCCCTAAAATACTACATACTATTCACAAACAATGACATAATCTAGAAACTCCACTTCAAGCCAAATTTGACACACGTAATGATAGAAATCAAATTCGACTCCTTCATAAAAGTTGTAGATATATCTTTCTAATTTAATCTAAATTTAACTTCATCCAATTTGGATACCTATAGGGCAAGATACGTCTAAAATACCAATATATGTCCAATGGAACTACACTTCCTAATCAGTTTTCAGCATGTATCTAAGATCAATTCTTTCCTAATTCAGTATACAGTTGATCGATTTCAAACATCAAACGACACATGTGATAACAGAATACCAAGTTTATAATTCCATTACCTCTTTAAACTTCAAATTCAACTCCAAAGAACTAACTATTAAAACCCCTTCCAAGCAACTCATACACTTCCAAAAGTAAGATAGATGTTGAGTGATTTTAACACCCAAAGTACATCAGCCTAGAAATTTACATGATATAGCTTCTTTATGTAGCATATGCCAAGGAGTTTAATTTGATAGTACAACAAAATCAAAGTAAAATTTAGAGCAAGGAAGAGAGATCATTTCAGTGGAGAGAAGAGAGTCAAATGAAGAATGTTGAAGTTTATTTAGAAAGGCTTGACACCTAAGCTGCTAGGTGTCTTCATTAAACATTAACATATGTCTCCAATGCATGATGCCCATTTTCCCTCCATGTAAGCTGCCAAATGTCTCCAACATGTCAGGCCATTTGTCACATAATGAATGATGCCACTTGTCCTCATATTATGCTACCAAATGTCACACATTGAATGATGCCAAATGTCAAAGATTCATAGGCTTAATCATACTAATTTTTATGTCCTAACTTAACTTGTCACTTGACAATTTTTGTAGTCCAAATGTACATTTTAATTCCTCAATTCTCTGATGGCTACAATTAATTCCAATTCACTAACTATGGTCCATCAATACCAAAATTCAAGTCACACGTCTTTCATTTTCAAATCATAGCACAATTTTAACTCATATCATACATGTACTTTCATAAATATGTAACATTTCATTTAGGGTATATTTTGGGGCCTTACAACATATCCATGGACAAGTCCATCTTCCATGATCAAGTTCACTTATGGTGCAGTCTCATTGCTCTATGACTAAGTACAAGTTACAATCTAAGTTAGTATAAAACCTTGCACACTTTACATACCTTCGACTTGCCTCGTCGAAGTTAAGTGCTTATGTGGCTCGTCGTGCTCACATGCCTTCACGCATCCTCGCGGGATTTCTCGCATACCTTTGCACCTTATTGTGTACCCTCAGGTCTCTAATGACCTAGTTTTCTAACTTTGTATGGCCTCGCATCCAAATCTCACGTCTCGTCGAAGATTTTTATCAATGCATGCCTACACATGTTGATGCTTATTGAATCTCACCTACTCTTAATATCTTCGCCGATACTTCTCGCATCTCTTGCCTACTTTGCAAATTCCTTGAGTTTTGCTCACCAACTCGCATGACTTTGTCTTGTTCCGTCGTCAACATGCCTTCCTTATGCGGACTTGCGTGCCAAGCATTGGCTAAGGCTCGCCAACACTCGCACAATCCCGCAGTCTGAACTTAGGGTTCTACCAGACGACATAGTTGACCACTACAAGATGTAATATGGAAAATATTAAAAGCAAATACCAAATATTAAAGGAAACAAAGAGGCTTAATAAGCAACAAAACTAGTTCATTAGAAGTTGTACATAAATAAGAGAAAATATCAAATAATAAAACTTTGCAGAAATAACTCATGTTAAATTCAAATTTTGTGAAGCATTACAGGGGCTTTGAGGCTTTGAGAAGATAAGCAAAGAAAAAAAAAGCATTTGATACAAGGTTTTGAGTTCAAATAAGGTTTTAAGGCAAATAAGGTTTCTCGAAGCTTTGGCTTTAAGCACTTAGCTTTCATAAGGTTTGGACTTTAAGACAAAGAGGAGAGATATAGGAAAGGTCTTGGAAGAAGAAGGGGTCGTTGAATTTTGTAGCAAGCTTATGATAAACTTTTCTTTCTTGGTTTGAAATGATTCCTTATATAAACTTTCTAATGTCCTTTTTGTCCTTTTCATACTTCTAAATGGTTGTTCATCCTTATAGAGTCATGTACTTAGTTTGGCATAGTCTTCTTTGTTACAAATTTTTATGTCATTTCAATTAATTAATTTTGTGTACACTTAAGCTTTTATATTTGAGCATTGATAGAAAGAGCTCACATTACAAAAACATGGCTCATAATAAATTAATCAAATTCGTTTATCCTCTTTTATCTTTATGTCTTTATTGTTCTTGGACGTTAATGTAAACTGCATATCAATAGGATTTATAATGGATGTTGTTGTTATTTTATCTATACCATTTCCATTAATTAATGAATCAAAATAGAAAATTATATTTTAAGTTGGTGTTGAAAAGAATAGCCACGAATGAAGGCTTGTCACACTATTTGGGAATCAAACTTCAAATTTTTTGGGTTTTCAAGACTTTAGTCCCCAATCTATTGGGTGAACCACTTTATTGATTTTACAAGTAAAACAGGTTGGTGTGGTTTTTTCGACCTTTAGTTGGCTTTGGGTGAAGGAATACTATTGGGGTCCTTTTTTGGATTGCAAAAGTTCTCTGCTTATGAACTCACGGATAAAATGTGCTTCACCTTTAATAAATTCAATGTCAAAATTAAAAACACTTAAAATCATTTGATTGTTTTGAAATAATATTTTAAACATCTTTGAGTAAAATTTCTTTATCAAATTTGCAATTAATGCAGAAAAGAAATCATTGATTCCATAAATCACTTTGAAGCTTTGAAATGCATAAAACAATAAACAAATCTTCTTTCTTAATTGTTGAATAATTGCTTTGAGTGGGATTTTAATGTCTCGAAGTGTATTGAATGATTTGCTCTTTATTATTGACCTTTTGTTTTAAGTTGCCTCTGTATCCTTGACTGGAAGTAATTTTTTCTATAATTTTGAATGCATTATGGTTAGTTATATGTAACATAAGGATTTCTTTCACCATTTCTTTGATTTGATTTACTAAACTAGTGTGTTTTACTAAACTAGTGTGTTCTTCTATCCAAGGTTTTGGATATCATGGTAAAAAACCATTGCATAGTTTAGGTTACCTAGAGACCTTTTTAACAGTTTTTTTTGGTCAAATATCTCATTAGGGAATTTATTCTTAAGTTCTAAGGTTCTCTCAGTTGGTGTAATTGTGCCATTATAATATTAGAAACCTAACTTTTTTGATACTACTAACTCATTCTTCATAATGACATAGATGAACGTTTTGATGTGTTTGAATTGTTGCTCTAGTATTGAGGAAACTATTAAGACATCAATTATGTAAATAATTCAAAATTCAAAATGTGGTGTAAATATCTCATTCATTATCATTCGGAATTCTGAAGAAGCAATTATTAATACAAAGGCCATTATATTCCACGTGTAGTACCTAAATAAAATAGCAAAAGTATTTTATACCTATCTTTTGGGTCTACCTAAACTTGCCAAAATTTTGTTTTCATATTAAATTTTAAAAAGATTTGAGAATTATAAATTTTTTGATGCAAATCTTTTCTTATTATGAATGGCTAATCCATTTTAATGCTTTTTTAAGAGGTTTGTAATTGATCACTAAATTATGCACACCACTTTCCCTTTTAGAATATTTATCCACATAAAAGGTTGCATAACTCGAAGGAGACCTATAGGGAGATATTAGTTTTTTATTTTAACAAATCATTGATCTCTTGCTTATAACATTGCTTTAAATCTTTGTCATTTATACGAGACAACATTTGGCAAGAGTTTATTTTTTATTGAAATCTTTTTCATAAGGTAAATGTAAAATGTGTTGTTTTATATTCTAAAAAGTATTGTTTAAATCAACATATATCTCATTGTCAATGGTTTCTTGCAAGTAACTAATTTTTTTGTTTTATTTTCTCTCCTTGAATTGTTTCTCTATTCTTTCAGTCACTATATTTTTCTTTAAATAAGTTAATTATTTTTGTTTTGTGTTGATTATGCTATTCTAATGGTTTTTGTATATTGAACAAAAGGTTTATCAAATTAATAGTCCTAGTTTTTTATTTTTCTATGAAACGAAAGAAAATTCTTTTGTTTTTGATGTTTGTTAAAGTATTTTCGTAGCTCACCATGAAAGGGGTTATTAACATTATGAAAATCATTCCTAAAATAATCATGAGGGTATATCCTCTACTATCCCGAAAGAGGTTTTGATTAAAAACTTGCCTTAGTAAATATAAGTATAATTATTGAAATTTATCCTAAGCTTTAAGTTATTAGCGGCATTGAGTCTTTCTTGGCATTTTTGTAATAATTTTGTGGGAATTAATTATTGTTTAATATAATTCAAATTGGCTCCTATGTCAAATAGTGCAATTGTTTTAATATGAAAATCTTCACTATTTCTTAAAGTTATCCTAATCAAATATTTTTAGGAATTTATCTAGTTAAGTATGAATAAAAAGTCTTTTGGTAAATGTTTTATGTTATTAAGCTTAAATTTTTCATTAATTTGTTCGTCTGAATTGCATTATACTTTGTTAATTTGTTAAAGCAAGTTTTTTGTTATTTCACTATTTACCTTTTGTTTTTATTTAAGTATTTTTAATTCTTGTTTAATCATTATGGTTTCTTGGTATAGACTAGATAATGTTAATTTTGAATTTTCTTGGCTACATCTAATATGTTTGTCAGATTGCAGGTAAAGGAGAATGTTGATGAAAGGCTATGACTAGGGTTTCAAAAGATTGTTGTAATTTCGCTAGATATTCTTTTTGTAGGGGTCTTAGATGATATTTATAACTTTTAAGAGGAATTTTTGATCTTTTGTTAGCATAATTGATTTGTTTGTCTTCTTCTAATTGATCATTATTTATTGTTTCATTACTACTAGAAGAGATATCATTTTCTAATCTTAATGCTTTATTACCAAATTCCTCGTCAAAATAATCATTAGAGGTTTTATTATTAAAGATCGTTAAGGCTTGAATTTTTACAAATATTTCCTTATCTAAATCTAATATTTAAATTTTTTGTTGAACCCCCAATATCTAGCTATATGAAAATTTTTACTGCACCTATAACATGTTATGTTTCTAAATTTTGATGTTGAAGGAAAGCTTTGGGATTAGCTCACATATTTCCTAGTTGGTTTGGGGTTTTTATAGAATCTTTTTTTAAGGGAATACATTTCTGTTTCATAGAGCTTTGTTATAGTCTTTACAGGTTTTCTTATTATTGTTGTAAGAAATATAAAATTATTGGCAAAAGGTTCCTAATTCTGTTTTGGTTTTGGACATTTCAATTTTCAATTGTCTTTGGAGTTTCATATCCTGGCAAAGTTTCAATCCTTCTTTATGATTGTAACTAATTAGCTCACTAGTAAGTCAATCAATTTTAAGGAACTTGGTCGTCATGGCTTTCTCCAATCTTATTTCTCACTTTCTCACCTAATAAGGAAGGAAGTCCTGCTAAGAACTTCTCCTTTTAAAAAGGGTTGGTTTGAATCTTCTTTCATTATGACTCTTGTTAAAAAAAAGCTTCTTTGCTGCACCTAAGATTGAACAATAATTTAACATTTTTATATTTTAAGTATAAGGGATCTCCTATGAAATTAACAAAAAGTTATTAATATCAAAGTAGGGACAACATCTTGGATTGGCTCACTATTCTCATCTAAAATTGTCTTACCTTCATTAATCTTAACATATTTGAAGGTATTAAGTCATTGAGATTCAATCAAGTGGTAATCCTAATGTCCTTTTAATTGTCTAAAAAATTCAGCTATCAGTAATTCAACTATGGTATGATCAAATGTTCCTAATTGGGCTTTATAGGAATTAACGATCATTGTCATTTGTTGGAGCATATTTAAATTGTTGCACCTAGATATTCTATCTATATTCCACTCATATACTAAGGAAGCATTATACCTAGCATGTTGTAAGACATTAGGATTGTTTATCAATATTTACATATGATATAATAAGTTTGGACTAATATGGTTTTGTGATATGTTGCCAATAGAGTTTGTTCACTACAAAAGAAAGAGGTTAAAGGCTTTTAAACTCAATGTTACTATCTTTCTCTATCAAGTTCACTTCTTGGAGCTACTAGTTTTGACCTTAGCTTAACTCCTCATTTAGATGGTGTTCAATGTTTGGGATATTGAAGACTTTAGAGAATCAGAGACAATATTTTCATTAATCTTATTCGACTAGCTTTGTATGAAATTAAGAAATTCTTCATTATTTTTCTTCCTAAATTGATTTAAGTTGCTACCAGACACATCCTAAAGCTTAAAGTGTCTGTTAGCAATTTTCTTTATTATTACAGTAGAATTCTCTAGAGTTTTCTCTCTTTTGGATAGTTATCCTCCTATAGTATGCAAATAGCTATTTGTGTAATTATTTTGACATAATTTTTAAAATGTCCTTTTAGTTCACATTTTTACTTTTTTTTTCATTAGGGGATGTTATGACTATGTTTTGTTTGTAAAAAAATCCTAATTTCATGAAAAAAAAGGGTTTTCTTAATGAAAATTTTCTCATGTTGCAATTTCTCATACTTTTGTTTATTTTGTTATTATTATTAATGGCTCTAAATAGATATTCTATATTGTTTTCATAGGCATATATCTAAAATCAATAAAAGAACAAAATATTCACCTTATATTAATTGACAGACTCATAATATTTTTTCCTGAATTTGTTTTATTTGTTCAAAAATTTGTTCAAAAATCATAATATTTTTTCCTTGTTTTCTAAAAAATAAAAAGTCACCATGTAAATATTTTTATTGACCTTTCTTTTCTTACAAATATAACTCATTATTCACATTTCCTATTATTGATAAAAAAGTTAGAGACGTTGGGGAAGATTGTTGCGTAGTATTTTTTTAAAACACGTTGTGGAACAATTTTGTTACTTGAAGGCTTAAAGATGGGATATCAGATGTTAAGTACCTAAGTAGATCTTTATTAGGAAGATTAATCACAAAAAGATCCTAGAGACTATTTCTATATCAATAGTTGACTTTAAGACATTATCATCAAACTCAGAGCTCACTGATTTTCTGCTAAAGAACAATTTCACCTTACTGACTTCGTATTACTTTATCTTTTTGATTTTTGTGTTTAGACTTAAGAGTACAAGTAGATATGGATCCACTTCATCTTCAACTATCAACTCCTCAAGCAAGCTAATGTCTTTAGATTTAATAGACTTTGCTGCTACTACATTACTAGACTTTGTCAAATTTGATTATGAAAACATGATTTCACCTTTTTGGCTATGTGTAAAGGCTTTAAAGGCAAATTTAGTGTTAATAACATTGTAAATTGTTTTGTTAATCAAAGCTATAGGAATTGCTATAGGTCTGAATCTTTTTGTGGGTAGACCACTAGATTTGCGGGAATCATCTGGATTTGAATCATCCTTGTGTGGATGATATTGTTGAGAAGGCATACAACAAGTTTTAGATCTTGTCTTTTTTCTTCGTCATCTAACATACTGCTCATCATCATCTTTACTGTCTAACTCAGGGTTAAGATAGACTTCACAATTTTGTTCGCACATAGATGGGTCAACATCCTATACAAAGTGTCCACGATGATGGTTTACATGGACTGGATCTCTATTATATTTAAAATAATGAATAGGAGGGCTAGATTTACCTTCCATATGAGAAAATATAGGCTAAATCAGAAATATAACACTGGATGTAGCAGGTCCAGATGGATCTTTTTTGGGCCTTGTATAGATGGACTTCACCGTTCCACCTTTTAATGTCTTTAGAATTAAAGGAGTTATTGTATGAAAAGAGTGTTGATGAGGTGCATGGAACAACTTTGGTAATTGGTGATCCATTCAGTAGGCATCGACTTTCAAACTTCACAGCTAGTAATTGCTTCGGAATCTGGATGATAGTAATTTTATCATTAGAATGATCATCAACCATTTAAAGAGCATCTGAAGTAGAATTTGGAAAGTTGAGGTCCAAAGCATGATTCTGCAGACAATAGATCATCTAGTGATGTAAGGTAGCTAGATCATCTAGTGATGTAAGGTAGCTATGATGGTTGTGGGATCTTAATATGCTCCAGTGATCTAAATCTAAACTTGTAGTTTCTCAGACAAAGTGAGATCATCCAACCTGAAGTTGAAATCAGGTGTTATTGTTAGAATGAAACTTCCATTGTTGAGAGGAATCAACAAAGTACCAATCAAAGCATTTTAATACATTGTGTAGTTAGTGTCGAGTAGAGTTATCCTGATTATAGCAGGTATTCCCTTTCTTTCATGAAGTGTGAGAATAAGGCATATAGCTCCTATATATAGATGTGTATGGTTGTGTTCCCTCCAGAGAGATCAGCTCATTTGGTATCTCAAACTTTGCATATTGTTATGTTGTAGTATATCTAAGACCACATTGTTTCAATCTAAAACTATAGATTATTTCTTTGACTTTTGGTCTAGACGTAGACATAATAGTACATATAATTCTTGTCTAAGAATGATCACAAGAATAAATACTATAAAGATTTAACAAATGTAACGAAGACTCATAAACATGATTTTTTACAGGAACATGGGTAATTTCAACTAAATTTTCTATATGATTAGACAAAGCACGTTTAACACTTGAAGGTAGACTAAATATATACAAAGTTGAAGACAAATGAACAAGGTCATTTGGTAGTGTTTCCATAACTATTGGGCTCTCTCCTTACTCACTCTTATCAAGAGACAATGTTACCGTCGGCCAAGACACGAAAGATGGCTCTAATACCACCACCGAAACCCCGAAGGGCACACAGGGAAAGTACGACAACCAACTAGCTAAAACAACACCTTTAAACAGACCATTGACTAACCAAAGTCGAATTGTAGACTATTGCAGTGTCTTGTAGACTATTGTGGAACAACATGGGAACCTTGTGACTATCAGTAAGTTCCAGGAATGATGGCCGAGACACAAAGCCCTTCTCTCCATAGGCACACAACTATCAGCTTTCCTTTTAGGAACCTTACACTCTCACAACTCTTTTTCCACTTTGAAATAATAGTCGCAATAGTACCTACACTCTTTCCTGTTAAACTCTAATTTTACAGTGGAATTGTTTTTTGCAGTCATAGAGTATCTTAGACTTTCTAATACACAAGATCCTCAGAAACGGCTACTGTAGAGCATACTTGTCTCTGTATAATGACAGATAGTAACATTACTCAAGACTTAAGCTTTCAGGAAAGGGAGAACTTAGAGAAAATGGAAAACACACAAAATAATATTCATTGAAATCAAACATTGAACTTCTATCTTAACTTTTGCCTCTACAATGAAAGAAGAACCTTGCTTTTATAAGCAAAGTAAGGGTAGGAAAGTAAAACACTTAAAAGACACAATGATTACAACTTTAAAAAAGAAAGCAACTTTAAGTACAATCATCGCACTTTTCATAAAGCTACTTTGAAAAAGCAAACAAATTTCTAAAAAGCAAACTGTATGATGATAAGAAGGAATCTTACATAGTAGTTTATGGGCTATAAAGATTCTCTTTCATCAAAAGACTCAAAAAGAAAAACGACTAAAAAGATGAGTCCTATGAAATCCAATGCATTATTTGTCACGTATTTGTTCATGCCATGATTGAAAATTGGATGGAGAGGCTGGATCACTGGAATTGTCAGTATCATTTAGATATGTCTTTTGTCGCTTAATATGACGGAGCTCACATGTGTGAAGTTTGTGTAGGAATTGATTTAAGTCATCTTCATTAGGACTGTAACTATCATCATTAGGGTTTTGAGCATCCTAAAAAATTGAGTCAAGAGGCTGAGAAGGTCCTACAAGGTCTGAAACTGATTCTTATATGTCATATTGAGGACTATTAGGACCTAGTATGTCAACATTTGGTGCTTCTAGTTCACAGGAACAAATTCACCTAGATAAGGTCCAATAGAGGAGGAAATGATTGGTGTATCAAGAAAATGATTTATCTCTGTGAGAAAATCTCAAAGAGCTTGGAGCATATTGTCTTGATATTGTAGCCAATATAATGAAGTATGATAAAAATGGACACGGTGTTCAGTGTAAAGGGCTCCAGTATAGGTTTTATGATATGGATGATGAAGAAACAATTAGTAGATTGTCATCTAGCAGAAGCTTTCCATAGACGATGTTGTGTGAAATAACTATAGAACATTGTTGCTTCCATTGATCTAGTGGTTCAAACCATTCAAGAAATGTCCATAACAAAGACCTTTCATTATTTATGTCACAAAGATGTTGGTAGAGCTGAAGAGGGGATAGAGTGATGGCACAAGCATAGAGGGCATAAAGTGACCAAAGATACCATAATATGTTTTCAGAAAGGTGGTCATGAAGAAAAGTCACATTAAGGTAAGGTGCTTTGAGGTTGAACATTATAGGACTACTAAGAGAGTTATTTTCACTGAGAAAATGATGCAAATAATAAAACAAACTGATACGAGCAAGTGAGGCAACTTTAGAAACATTATTAGGTATAATAGCAATGGGAGGAAAGTATTTATTTGTGATAGCAGAAATGGTTGGATGAGCCATAAGAACTTGATAATCAGAGAGTTTAAAAGAAAAATTTTTTGAGAAGAATTTACCTCTGTAATACCCATATACCCCCGGAAGGATATACAGATGTCACCTCCGACAGAACTAAAACATACTAAGCATTTCATTTATATTTAACTTAAAACATAATTTAACCAGTACACTGAGTTTATCCAGCATATGTTTCGAATCCTAACCCACTTTGAATTCAGGCTATCAGATTACAAACCATTAACAAAACAATACATATCATATAGATGGTGTTTTACAAAATACATAAGTTCAAATCCACCCTATAATATAATGTTAACAAACTTTTGAACAAACTACATCAAGTCTCATATTACATTATTTATAACTCAAACAAAACACAATCTTCATTGGCCACTATGATTGTCTTTGTCCCAGTCTTTATACCCTTCTATCTGAATCCACACGGGGCAAATCCACCGTGCTAAGCACATAACTTAGTGGGGAATAACTAAACATGATACATAATGATAATTGTCTCTAATAGTCATTTGATGTTCACATATACAAATCAGATCACATTTTGAGCAATATGCATCTCATATCAGAATAAATCATATCAGAGTAGAATATATCTATTTCAGGGTAAAACTCACAAGTATCATAATAGAATAACATAATATCAAAAATATAATTTTTGAGTATCAGAACAGAATTTGTTTGTATCAAAATAGAATTTGTTTATATCATAATAGAGCTTAGTCATTTCAAAACAAAGTTTGATTATAACGGAGTCGAGAAAATAATAAAATACAAAACAAGTTAGCCCACTAATCCTTTTTACAGAAGTGGGTAATGAAACCAGAACAGAAGATACCATAATTGGTATCTAAAACAGAAGAGACTTAAGCCTCTAAAACAGAAGACACCGAAGTGTCTGGAATCAGAAGACACCAGAGTGTCTGATCATATAAGACACCTTAGTGTCTAATTACAGAATTAACTACTAACCCTTCTAGGCATGCCTATTTACCCATGACTAGGACTCAACAACTTTAAAACAAACCATTTCAGATTTTAGGATCTTATGCAAAAGATGAAGTACAATATATGTCTTTATTTTATTTTGCTCCAATTGAACTTATTCATTGAATTTTACATAACATACCTTATAAATACAAATATGTGCAATTATGCATCAATAGAAGTGTTGAGTCATCACACATTAAGTATAGGCACCAAATTAGAAAGTACTTCCAATTCAACCCCAACTATCAAACTCCTTGGACAACTAACGGTCCAGAATTATCACAATATTATCGCAGAAATTCCCAATTCACAAACATCCATATCCAATTCATAATACATAAGCCTTTGGAACTCATTCATTCATGATCACACTAAGCAATTCAACACTGCATTCATCATTATTAAACCATACATCATTTACATTATCATTTCAATTAATAATGCATAATTAAACTAACTATTATTACTTAATTACATCGAATACCATTTTAAGTTCAAACACACCTTAAACAAGTCCATTTAAGTCCGATTGTACCCAATAAATTAAATAAACCTTATATAGTTCATAAATTACACAAAACCCCTTTTTTCACCTTCCTAACCATTTCCCACAATTGTGGGATAAGTGACATAAAACCTTCAAACAACTGTTTTCACAGGATAAGTTTTTGGATCAGTTTTATATGGCCATTCTAACTTAGAAATTGACGTTTTTAGACAATATGTTCTTCTAACCAAAAGTTCGTCTATGTATTAAGTTTCAAAGGAAATAAAGTTAATGCAATTTGGTTCAGTTTTTGGAGATTTACACCCAAAATACTACATACTATTCTAAACCTTGGATAGCAACTAGAACTCAACTTCAAGCCAAATTTCAAAACCCGTAATGACAGAAATCAAATTAGATTCCTTGAATGTTGTATATATATGTATCTAGTTTAATCTAAATTTAAAATCATCCCATTTTGATGTCTACAGGTTAAAATATGGCTATAATACCGATGCATGTTCAGTAGACCCACTCCTTCTAACAAGTATCCAACATGTATTAAGTTTCTAACCTCAATTCTTTATTAATTCAATACACATTTTATCCACTTCAAACATAAAACAATACATGTTCTAACATGATACCAAGTTTATTATTCCCTTACCTCTTTAAACTTCAAAGAACAACTCTAAATCACTTAAAAGATCCAACTACACTAACACTTCCTAGCAATCAGCTCTTATCTAAGTTAAAGGTGAAACTTTCAACACCAACAAGATAATAACACATAAAATTACAAGACTATCTTCATGATAAAATAACTTACAAAGCTTCCAAGTGTTGAGGATTCAAACTTCAAAAAAATTTCAGAAGTTAAGAGGAAAAAAGAGTAGTTTTTGATGGAGAAAATGCAAGAGAGTGCTGCAGAATCACCAAATGGCCTAAGTGATTCAACACTTACTAGTGCTAGGTGTCATTACCAACACATGACACTTAACACCACATCATGAAGTCCATTTACCCACCATTTAATTTGCCATTTGGCCATTTGTAGCACTTTAATTAAGCCACTTGTCCTTTTATTATGTTGCTAAATATCACACAATGGATGATGCCAAATGTCAATGCTTAAACTATGCCAAATGTCACTAACTCATAAGCTTAATCATTCTAATTTTCATATACCAACTTAACTTGTCTCTTGATCATTTTTCCTAGTCCAAATGTATATTTAAATACCTCAATTCTCTAATGGCTTAATTAATTCCAATTCGCTAACTACGGTCCATCAAAACCAAAATTCAAGTCACATGTCTTTCACTTTCAAATCATAGCACAATTTTAACTCATACAATACATGTACTTTCATAAATATGTAACATTTGATCTAAGGAATATTTTGGGGCCTTACAACCTCACTGAAGAGGAAGAATATATTTATAATAAGATAAATGAAAGAAAATATCTAAAGGCTAGGGTGGATTCTGTTTGAGCAACTTGAATAAACATGAAGTGTAAGCTGTCATGTGTAGTTTGAACTCACGAATGTAATTAACAATCCCTCAGAATTGTTGTTTTTATTTCACAGTGAGATCTTCATAAAGAAAGTGCAACAACTCTTGTGCTATATGTGGACCATTATGGTAGAATCTATCTTTGAAATGCATAACCAAAAATTCAATATCCTTTGTACCAATGATGCTTTTAGAGGCTAAAAGCATGATGCCATACTGTTTAGTAAGATCTAAGAATTACCGAAGTAAGGCTTGATGTTTGTCATAGGTCTTTGAGAACAGGAGAATATTATCAATGTAGATGATTGCACTATTGAGGATAGGCTCATAAATCTTGATCATGGTTTTTTGAAACAGTGATGGGGCAACGTTAAGCCCAAATGGCATAACAATCCATTGGTATTATGAATTGGGAATGCATAATGTAGTTTTGTACCGTTCAGTTAGTTGAACGCCTAGTTACCAAAATCCTGCTTTAAGATTAAACTTGGAAAAGATAACAGCTTCTTTTAAAAATAGTACTTGAGAACTGATCTTAGGGAGAGGAAACTTGTCATCTTGTTGGAATGCATTCAGAAGCTTGTAATCAATCACTAATCTCTTTTTACTGCGCTTTTGCTCTGAACATTTATTCACATAGAAAGCCTGGCAAGCCCAATTTGATTTTGTGGGCTCAATGAGTCCTTGCTTTAAAAGGATAGCACGCTTGGTTTGTGCAAGTTTGAGGTCATTAGGACATTCGTGGATATGTAGCTTTCATAGGATTGATATCCTCATTCTTTTTAAAAGGTAGACTTATGAAAAAGTTGGATGAGAAAATTATGCATGTGATTCAGGACAGTAGTTTAACAATTTATCTCACAATGAGGTATATGGTGTAGGAACTTAAGAAAGTTCAAACACACTTTTCAATTCAGTGTAGGGATTGTAAAATGATCGATACTTGAGGTCTATGGGTAGGATCTGTAAAGGTGAGGCTTTGCTGTATACTAATATGTGTTTAATTATTGATATATTTAATCATTTACACTTGGCAATTAACGATACAAAAATGTTTAGAATACTCACTATAATTCATATATGATTTTAGGTATAATTTGAAAACATATAAATTAAAGTGAGTCGAAAGCACTACATTTGGGTTGTTTTATGAAGAATCACAATCTTTTGTCATTATAGCGCAAGAATGATAAATATTGGAAGAAGTAATTATTGCCAAGAAAAATGAGACATATGTTAAAAATACAAAGAAGATTAAAGATGAAAGAAGCCAAGTGAAGAATCAGCCAAGACGATAGCGTTGAGAGCAGCAGAAGGCTACGGGCTAGGAGTGAAACGCATGCATTTAACGCAGTGTCCTATAGTAGTGAAGGAGCGAAGGTTTTAAAGAGTTGGGACGTTAATTCTTCCCATCAAGCTACAGAAGAGGAAGAGGGGCACAACAGGCATAAGAAAGGAGTTGCGGTTTGGGGGCCATGGATGGTTTAGCAGTGCAGGCCTGGAGAAGAGCTGCAGATGAAAAGCTGGGATAGGGTTTGGAGTGGACCAAAAACTACGAAGTTAATTGGTCACGTTTAAGCTACAGTAAAAGGGGGTGAACAGTCACGCTGGACCAAGAAACCCTCAACTAAATGGTCACATTAAGGAATAGTGGAGGCGACAGTGGACAGTGAGAAGAGAGGGGTCTTCAGGTAGGGACATTGAATGGAGGATGAAGTATCTTTTCGGGAGAGATTCATGAAAGGCTAAATGTCTTGACGCCAGTTTAGAGGTGACATCAACATCGACAACCCGGGTTAAGTATTTTTTAATTATTTTGTTGTTTCTTTCTCTCATTAGAAATTGATTATGTTATCCTATGTTAATTGATTTGGGTATTGTTTATGGATAATCGGATTTTTGCTATTGTTCGTTATTTGTGTATAAACCCATTGGGTTTTGTAAAAAGATGATTTTAATGCATTTATTGAATTGTTTAATTGCAAACCCATTGCAAGAATTTTGATATAATCCATAATTGTTATGTTGAAATTCATGTGTAGCAATTAATAATTTGTAATCATTAGGGATAACATGACATACGTCAAATGACGCATCGTATGTGGTTATTGCCTTGATTAATTGGTTTTCCTATTTCGTAATGCTACTGCCTAATTAAATCTAGAGATTATATCTTAGGTTGTTTAGTAGTTAGGTTTAGTTAACGATCGTATCTTGATTAAACAAAACCTAAGGAAAGACTCGGGATAATCATTAACCCACAATTAATAATTGTTAGGAGAGGTTTAAGAACAACAAATCAATAAAATGTGCTTAGTTAGGGTATAGGCCGAGATTGAACCAAAGAACTGAGTCCCTACCAACTTCCCCACTTTTATCATTTTTTATGTTTTCTTTAATTTGTTTTTATTAGTTAGTTTCATTTTATTTTCTTCTTTCAAAAATCCAAAACCCCCATTTAAACCTAAACACTAGTTAATTTCATTTCATAAACTTTACACATACTCTCTGTGGGATCGGCCTAGACTCACCACTGCTATAGTAGTAGGTCTGGTTATTTTCTTTTGACTAGCATAATGACACGCAGTCAAATTTTAGTGCTATTGTCGGGGTGCACGGTGTTTTAATTTTTGTTTGTGATTTAATTAGTGTTTTGTAAATATTTTTTCGTAATTAATTTCTTTTCTATTGTTCGATGATCTTTTCATTTTTTATTTTGTGTTTGAAAATTTTTTCGATATAGACGGAAGTAATTTCTTTTATAATTCGTATTCTCAATCCTATAACAATGTTTGGACTGATCAACCTAACTTTTGTTATGGATGGGATAATCATCAGAATTACTTCCATGATAGTTTGTAAGACGCACAACAATTCTTATACAAACCAGGAGCTTCCTATCATGACTCCGGTCTATCTCTGGAAGAGTTGAATAATATTTTGAAAGCTAATAATTTGCAAATGCAACAGAATACTCTACAATTCTAGAAGGATGGAGGGTAATTTCTAAGAAACACATGGTCTGGCGCCCAAGATTCGAAGAGCCAACACGATTCAGGTGCATCTTTAGAAAAACTTGTCAAGAATATTGCCACTAACAATTTGCAATTTCAACAGGATATGCGACAATTGCAACAGAATATGCAGCAGCAGTTGTAAGAATTCCGCCAAGAGACAAAGGCAAGTCAACAGAGGAGCATGGAACATCAAATGGGTCAGATGGAAATAATGCTCAGTTGTCTAGAATCGCAAAGTGAAGAGGAGCAGTCGTATCAATCCGAGGTGTAGCCAATAGACGTTTGTACGAAAACTTTACAAAGTGATGAGGAGCTTGAAAATTTTGAGGTTAACCCTCAACAAATTATTTGTGTCAAAGAAGTGAAGAAGGAGCTCGAAGCCAAAAAGGACATATCTTTTAGCTTGGAGGTAAGTACTGAGTCTATGATTATTCTTGAAACTTACTCTTTATCTTTACATAACAAATTGGAGGGATTAAATGATGAAGAAAAAGGTGAAGAGATGTTTGAAATATTTTCGGAGTGTACGGACTCAGTCAAGATTAAGAATCTAAGGATAAAGAAGACGCTACATGAGGATGATGATCAACTAAGGCGCTATCCGTAACTACCTCGCGTGGAAGTGGCACTAATTGTAATACCTGAAGATCACAATTTCTTCACGTGAGGAGAAGAAAGTGTCGAGCCAGTGACCCTAAACTAAGGCCCTTCTTGGGAGGCAACCCAAGGAAAGTAAATTTCTTTTTCTTTACATTTCTACATTATTTTTTATATGCATGTGTTTTTTTTAATTTGTTTGTTTTACTTGTTTTTAAGTTTTCAATCAAAGTGAGAGAAATAATAAAACTAATGCAACAAACATTTTCTTACATTCTATTACTTCTAGGATTATATAATCATGATTAGAGTGTGGATTGACTAGATAATTTCATAACAACTTTAGCATGTGCTTTTGCTTTTGTGATTGGTCGATATGCATTATCTTTAGAAGAGTAGTAACTAATGATAGACAAAGCTAGTGAGATTTTGAGCCTTATTTGACTGACACATCCATATCAGTCTCGTTACCTTTTGATAATGTGTGACCTTTATGACATGTATATCTCGATTTTGCATTGAATTTATATTCGAGATCACATTTTTATCACATAAATTAAAATGGATATAATTAGGCATTCTTTGTTTTTCATAAACTACATTAGCCAAATAACCTATCCTATTGACACGATTTTTTACTTGATAAACCCCTTTGAGCTTTGGCCTTTCTTTTGTTTAAACCACATTTATGCTTTTAAACTTAACCAAATGTCCTACCTAAATCATAAAGCTAGTGAAACATTTGTTATTGTTGAGTTTGTGGATGTACAAAATTCTAAGTGTATGGGTATACATATATAAGGGTTGATTATAATATTGGGATGTTATTTTATGTCCTATTATTGAAATTTTCATATTGATGTAGTTTATTTTAACTTTTGTAAAGAGAAAAAAGAAAGAAGAGAGAAGAGGAAAAAAAAGAGATAGGAAAAGAAAAGAAAAAGAAAAAGAAAAAGAAAAGAAGAAAAGAAAAAAAGAAAAGAAAAAAAAAGGAAAAGGAAAAGAAAAAGATTGTTTAAAATAAATGTATCAAGGAGCAATTGCATATGTGTTGAAAAATTGTTTATGGTTTATGCATCTTCCTAGAGTTGTAATGAATGTTGTATTTTAGTATTTTGAATGTGAGGTAGACGTTGGTTTGGAAGATTCACCCTTGTGATTTCATTATATTGTTGGCATAAATTATATGAGTGATTCATTTTGATTGATATATGCTTCATATGATTTGTGTGTGAGAGCTGAATGGGGTTATAAAATATAAATGTTGCATTCGTTATAGCTGACGGTACCTAGTTTTTGATAAGTGTTGCTTTCTTTCACTAGCTT
>JANJEY010000235.1:36533716-36557763 GCA_024703695.1 Erythroxylum cataractarum
TATTTTAATTAATTATATTGTTGTTAATTAATTATTAATAATATTTTAATTAATAATTTTTGGAATCTAATCAAGTGAAACACAAGAGAGTGAGAAGTGAAGTAGTTCAGAGAATGAAAGAGCAAAAGAGCGAGACACTACCTCAAACTTCAATGTAATTGAATTCCTATACTTAAAGAAGTAAATTTAATTTATAAAAAAGATGAGTTTCGATTACATGCATTAATTGAATTCATCCAATTTTTATATTTCCCAAATAGTTGAATTGAATTTAATTACAGAATTGAATTCAATTTAGCCCTTTCCAAACGAGTTGTAAGTGTCTGTTTGGATGTGCATATATTAGTAGAGTTTTTCTAAAAAGAGATTTTTTAAGAAGTCAGTTGATTGTTTGATTGTCATTTAAAAAAGAAATTTTTTGAAAGAGCTTCATACAATAGATTGTTTGACAATATAAAAATAAAAAATACTTTTAATTTTAACTATATTTAATTTTGTAATAAAAATTATTTATACATATAAAAATTATTTAAATATATATTAAATAATATGCAAAGTACAATATATTAATTATTATATAATTTTAAACCATATAAAATATAAATAAAAATATATTTAACCAAATCTTTTATATGGATTATAATATAAGAAAAACTAATATTAAAAATAAATATTAAAACATATAAAAAGTCAAATAATATTATATAAATCTCAAAATAAACATGGATATGTGTTTGTGGGTATTATTTGAATTATATGTAAACCATACAGATGAAAGGGACTAAAAATAGGTTGATTAATTGATATAAAAAATTTACCTGAAAAAAAGTATTTTTTTGAAAAGCTCTAAATTTGAACTTCTCATAAAACTGTATTTTAGCTTCTGGAAAAGTCATTTCTATGAAAAAATGCTTTTGGATTTTACAGCCAAATACTCAATTTTCTTAAAAACAGCTTTTGCAGTAAAAAAAAGTGCTTATTCACCCTCCAAAAGTTGAAACAAACAAACACTTAAGCACTAAGGTAGCTGACACTCTTTCTCTAACCCTTTTTTATAATAGTTATAAAGTTCTCTCAACTCGTTTCATAAATATCGCTAGAGGTTAGACATTTGTGTGATTATGATGATTGAGATGAGCTAGTTTTGAAAATAATTTAAGAGAAGAAAACAATCAAATTTTAGAATAAGATACGAATTATGATTCATGCTTTCATTATAATTTGTGTTAATTATTTTATGGAATTAAAAGCAATCCTAGCTTTCATAAAATTAAAACGATAAAGTTTCGTAATTATTTTACTGCTAGTGAGATGGAATTTCATCATGATTTTTCAACATTACTTAATGTGTGTTTAAAGTATGGAAAAGTATGTACATATTAATAAAATCAAAAATAGATTCAATTGAAAAGATCATATTAAGCAACAAAAATTCTCTTTATGGAAAGTAAAAAAAGGGAAAAGTTGCATATGATTGCTTAAAGAGATTATTTATTTCATATTTACACATGCATAAGACTACTTAGCTAAAATTATTATTAAAATTACTGTCAAATTATAATAATTCTTAAATCACAAAATTAATTTAATTTAAAAAAAAAAACTAATTCGCAAAATTGATGCCCATTGCCATGTGATTTAAACCAGCTTCCTTCTTGCCGGTACATTTTTACACATCCAATAAATAAAAAGTACAGCCAACAACACTAGATTTATTGAAAAAGAAAACCCCAAGTATTTAAACCTCACCACACCACTATAAAACAAACCCTCTTTTAAGTCTCAGCTAACATTTGCCGTTCCTTCCTAATCAATCAAATCTATAATCAACTGTAGCTTTTCTCCGATTCCTTGCATTACCCACGAATCCCTCATTTGATTTACAATCAGTTTAGGGTTTCCGATTACAACCATGTCGTTGAGACCCAACGCGAGAACTGAAGTTCGCCGGAACCGCTATAAGGTCGCCGTCGACGCCGATGAGGGCCGCCGGAGGAGAGAGGATAACATGGTGGAGATCCGAAAGAATAAACGCGAAGAGAGCTTGCTCAAGAAGCGCCGTGAAGGCCTTCAAGCCCAGCAGTTCCCTGCGCAAGCAATCCCTTCCGCCGTGGAGAAGAGGGTACTTGTTTTGTTTGCTCACATACTTATAAAGTTCAAATATTTTTTTCTTTCTTGGTGCACTGAATTTTCCGTGATTAGGATCAGCTTGGTATTTTTTTATTTTTTGGGTTTTGCGTGAATTTGACAGAAAAAAATGTGATCTTTTCCAAAAAAAAAATTGCAGTTAGAAAATTTGCCTTCGATGGTTGCTGGCGTTTGGTCTGAGGATAGCAACTTGCAACTTGAAGCGACTACTCAGTTCCGGAAGCTTCTTTCCATTGGTAATTGAAAAGAGCATGCTTTATGTCCTTTTTCTGTTTTGATTGTTCTTTTTTATTCAGTGATTAAATGTTCCCTTTTGCAAATTGTGGATACCAGAACAAAGTCCCCCAATTGAGGAAGTTATACAATCTGGGGTTGTTCCTCGCTTTATTCAATTTCTGGTCAGGGAGGATTTCCCTCAGCTACAGGTTTGTAATTGGGTGATGATATGTTTCATCTGCATTTATGATTTTGGTTAATTTGGAGTAAAAGGTTACTAAGCTTGTTGGTGATTGTTGTGATTTTTTAATAGTTTGAAGCTGCTTGGGCACTCACAAATATTGCTTCTGGAACATCCGAGCACACAAAGGTGGTGATTGATCATGGTGCAGTCCCTATATTTGTGAAGCTTCTTGGCTCCCCAAGTGACGATGTTCGGGAGCAGGTATGTGGCTGAAGTTCCATTATCCATAGTGTTAAAATTTCACACTAATGATGGTGTGGTACAGCATTGATAGATTCCAGCTTAACTGTCGGTGAAATTGTAGGCTGTGTGGGCATTGGGTAATGTTGCAGGTGACTCCCCTAAGTGCCGTGATCTTGTTCTCAGCCATGGAGCCCTTGTTCCATTACTTGCACAACTGAATGAGCATGCAAAGCTTTCAATGTTGCGGAATGCCACCTGGACTCTATCAAACTTCTGCAGAGGCAAGCCGCAGCCTCCATTTGAGCAGGTGATTTGCTAATTTGCATTGTTTGGTAGCCTGGGCATCAAACATAAATTCTTGACAGCTATTCTTGGGTGTTTTTTTAACAAATGGCATTTAATGGGCAGGTGAGGCCAGCACTTCCAGCACTTGAACGGCTTGTGCATTCAAGTGATGAAGAAGTTTTAACTGATGCCTGCTGGGCACTCTCATATCTTTCTGATGGTACAAATGATAAAATCCAAGCTGTAATTGAAGCTGGTGTCTGCCCTCGTCTTGTTGAGCTTCTCTTGTGAGTAGTGGTTCTTTTCTCTTGTCCATAACTTCATAGTCAATTAGTTAAACTAAACCTGTTCATATTGTTCTGCATTTCTTCAGCCATCCATCCCCTTCAGTCCTTATTCCTGCACTTCGGACTGTGGGCAATATTGTTACTGGAGATGATATGCAGACTCAGGTACCTTCTTTTAAAAAACTTGATAAGATATTTTCTGCTGGTTACTAAACATCAAATGTTCAATGATGTCGGAATGGCTTATCGTTAGTTTAATTAGTGAATATAAGGCACAAGAACTAGTGCTTTGAAAGTTTAAGATTGTCTGGCGTATAATTACCTTGGCCTTTTGTCCGGCATGTCTTCTTAAGTGCATTCCAGGCATAAACATAAATTACGAATCTAGGACATCTCCAGGAAGCTGTAGCTAAAAAAAGAACAAATTTGTCTTTCAAATCTTCCATTCAAGCAAAGTTTTCCCTGCACCTCCTCATTCTTTGTATGCTTCTCTTCATTTGATGTTTTCCTTTTGGTTTCCCTAACCTATTTCTTCGGGATTGGTGATGTGTTGAGTTTGATTTTGTGGCTGGAACTTATGTCTAACATATGTAATTACCTTGACAGTGCATAATTAGTAATGGTGCACTTTCTAGCCTGTTGAGCTTGTTAACTCACAATCACAAAAAGAGCATTAAGAAAGAAGCTTGCTGGACTATCTCAAACATTACAGCCGGAACCAAGGAACAGATTCAGGTTAGTGTACAAGAAGAGTTATTATGCCCCTGGAACCCTTGTTTGTGCTAATTGAGTTTGTAAATTCATCTGGGGGATTGAATAGTATGTAAACAGTATGTGGGAGGTTTCCCATGGTTGTTTGCATTGTTTTATTTCAGAACTTTTTGAGGAAGAGTGTCACTTATGCTGATAATTACAATCTTTTTGGTTAATAACAATCACAATCTAGGCTGTAATTGAGGCTGGTCTCATTGGTCCTCTCGTTAATTTACTCCAAAATGCTGAATTTGACATAAAGAAAGAAGCTGCTTGGGCAATTTCGAATGCTACTTCTGGGGGAACTAATGACCAAATCAAGTAAGTTAATGCAGCTCCTTAAAAATGTTTCTCAGTCATTTGTTAAGAGGCAATTGACCCATCTTTTCATTGTTGGTAGGTACTTAGTAGGTCAGGGCTGTATAAAACCATTGTGTGATCTCCTTGTATGCCCAGATCCAAGGATTGTCACAGTTTGTCTTGAAGGGTTGGAAAACATTTTGAAAGTTGGGGAAGCTGAAAAGAATTTGGGCAACAGTGGAGATGTTAATTTCTATGCCCAGATGATTGATGATGCCGAAGGATTGGAAAAGATTGAAAACTTACAGAGTCATGACAACAATGAAATTTATGAGAAGGCAGTCAAGATTCTTGAAACATATTGGTTAGAAGAGGATGAAGAGGCGCTACCAACTGGTGATGCTACCCAGAAAGGATTTCAGTTTGGTGGGAGCGAGCTTCCGGTTCCATCTGGTGGATTCAACTTTAGCTGAAGGTATATTATTACCTAGTCGGCATTATTTGATCATAGTTAAGTAATATGTTACTGGACATTATATGACTAGCTGCTTACAAATTGTTCCTTGCATGCATTGCAATCTTTTTATTGATTGAGCTTTACTTTGGTTTTTGCAACTTGAGCAAGTAAAAATTATCCTATCTAGAAGTTGGAAGTTTTAATTGGTTTGCAAAATTCGCAGGGGGGTATATTCTGTGTGATACCCAATCGTGATGATGCTGATTAATATATTGGAGTCAAGTGGGTCTATTATAGATGGTACCTTGCATCTGGTCATAGTCTGGTCTAGCTTCCGTTGTGGTTGACGAGTTTCCTGGGGTGTCCAGTCCAAATAAAAAGGGAGTTGGGGCGATGCTGAGGAGACTGGCCAGTGATGGTTGATATACTTTACCTGTTCTGGACAAGTCTTAGCATAAACAGGGTCAGTTGCTTCGGCTGTACTGGTGGGGGTCTAGTCTAAATGCATGCGGGTCGAAATGCTTTGCTCTTTTAGTATTGGGTTGTGCCAATAGCATTTGTAAAGCTGTTATTTTGTTATGTCTGCATTAACTGAAGGCATATTCAGGAACTATGTTTCTCTGGTGCATTTCAGAGAGGAGGATTATGAGTGGGCTATTTTGGTTTTCTCCCCCAATTTTGTGTGGATCAACTTGTGGATAGCTTTTGATTATGTTTATTGACGTGTATTTACGTTTTGGCTAGTTTTTAGTGAGAGCTTATCTGCTTTCTTCCTAAACTAGTTGATTTGTTATTGTGTTCTCCTGTTTTTTCAAGGGATGGTCCACCACAATAACGGCAAAAAGAAAATTGTTGATACAAAAGGGCTTTTCAAATAAAAGAAAATAATTAAAATTTGTTATTACATGGATCTCTTATATTTTGTTTTCTGTTAAATCAAAATAGATCGTAACAGGATTGAGGACCCTTCTACTGACAAACATTACTACACTATTTAACTAGTTGGTTTCGTACCTTATTTATTGACATTGAAGAATTAATAAACAAAAGGTTCAAACTTTTTTCAAAACATGGAAACAAATTGGTGAAGATTGTCAATATCTTTCTATCCACTGAATATTTTATATTTGTCTATTTATAGTGTCCCATTACTTCTAGTCTTGAACCTCTTTTAGTCTCTTATCTCATGTTTACTAACCTTTGTCCCTGTTTTCTTATTTCTATTGATTGGTAAAATAATGTCTTTCCGATCTATGCTTACCTTGTTGATGTGGCCTGGTTTTGAGTTTAATGAAGTTGTAATCCAAATATAACCACATTTCATATTGTATGTTAAAGGGTTTATAAATAGTAATAATCAATTGTACAAATAATCACTTCTAGTTATTTTGACAATGGTTAATTCAAGTTCAATTTTTATTAGTAAACGTTACACTCTACTTATATTAAAAATTCTAATAATCTGTTCCTGTAGTCTTTTTATTACGTGTATAATGTCTAAATTAAGAGATTACTTCTTTTATTTAATAAATTCAAGGGTAACTGATGCAGAATTTGATGATTCCACTCTATCATAAGTTAGCAATCTACATCCAACAACAAAAACATTTTTATATTTTTTTTAGTTACTCACAACCAAATATATAAAGTATTTTATATAAAAGAATCAACATATGGACTACACACCATTTCGTAAAAAGGATATAATCGAACTAGGGTCCCATTGGCCATTTATAAAGCCCATTTTCAGATCCACCTGTTAGGTCTAGGTGGGCGTCTCTGTTTCTCCCTCTTTGTGAATTGTGATTGTGTCGGTTAGAACTTGTTTTGTCTCTCTATATTCTAGAACACGCACGCACCTCTCTGCCTATCCAATATTCTGTCTCTCGGTGACTGCTTGTCGGTTTATATTGCGTTCGCATGTCAAAAACCATGAACGTCTCTTGATCTCTCCTTACTTATCTATTACTCTATTCGAAGCTTTTGCATTGTTAGTGATTACCCAGTTCAATTCAGATCTCACCACTCATTTTTTTTGGTTTGCTTGAATACCCACTTCTGCTATCATCGTTTACTCAACTGGGGTGGAAAAAACAAGCTGGATCCTAGCGATACGGTGAGTTTTTTAGCAAAAGGTTACTGCTGAATTTGATTCCAGACGTAGCTAACCAAATCTTATCTGTTTTAAACAGGGATCAGAGACGCAAGAAATGAGTGGCAAATCACCAGAAGTAGACAGCCAACAGAGGAAAACATGTGTTGATTGTGGAACTTCAAAGACTCCTCTTTGGAGGGCTGGACCAGCTGGTCCTAAGGTGCTCGATCATAAGTTTTTTGATGGTATTGTTTAATGTTTGATATTTGATTTGATACGACTCTGTTTGATTTGCAGTCACTGTGCAACGCATGTGGTATCAGGAGCAGGAAGAAGAGAAGAGAAGTTGTGGGACTAAATAGAGGGACAGCTTATGACAGGAAACATAGGAAATGGGGCAATCACAATGGATCAAGCAACCATAGTGACAATAGAGGTAATAAGCAGGTAGGAGATGGGTTAAAGCAGAGATTATTGGCGTTGGGGAGAGGGGTTTTGATGCAGAGATCGACCTTCGAGAGACAAAGGCGAAAGCTTGGAGAAGAAGAAGAAGCTGCAGTGTTGTTGATGGCTTTGTCTTATGCCCAGGGTTAAGGTGGTTAATAATGGAGCTGGAGCAAAGTATTAGCTAACAATTTAAATTTGTAACGTCCAAGGGTTGATTTTGGCATCTCTTCTTTTGCCTTTGTACTTCTCTGTGGAACGTTTAGATTGTATTTTGCCTAACTAAAGTAATAAAAGGTTGCCACATTGCTTGCATTGCATATGACTGTACATGCTTTACTTTCTTGCAATGAAATATATAGAAAAGTTTTCAAGGTTGACTTTGTTCCAAATACAGCCAACTTTTGGTGGTTAAGATAACTGCTTCGTTACTTTGTTTTAAAGATCCCATTCACCAAACTTATGGTTAAAAAGCATTCCCTAGATGCAAGCTTACAAAGTTTAACCAAGCATTTGATTGGTCATAGAAGTGGAAGACGGCGTTGAGACAAGAACTAAACATGGGCTCACAAGAGTGGAATGTTTAGTTTAGCTTCTCCTAATGATTAGATCATAATTTACTTTTGACCCTTGAATGTTACATTTCATTATGTATATATATGTATATATATCTAATAATTTTTAGAATGGTATTGGTATTGTATAAATATGAACAATATATAAGCTCGTTGGTGGAGAGTATGTTAGTTTATGCCCTATAATTGATCGGTTTGGTTGTAGTTGAGTGACAATATTTAAAGACATTCTTTATCGTGTACATATTTACATGTACTGATAAAATTCATAAGATAGTTATACATTACAAATGAAATTATATTCATATTGCATTTATGTATTATTACTAAAGTGTTTCTATTTATTGTTTTATTAAGACTGAACATTAATATAATATAAAAAACTAGCAAAAAAACAGTCAATTTTATAGACTAAAGTATAGAGATATTTAAACAAAAATGTGAGTGCTTGTTAGAGAACAAGTTTATTGAATTGAGGCCATATAAGTAATTCATTTGAAACATTACTTGTATGTCTATGAAAATTCTCATTGTGATGATTATGTAAGTGATCATTTGACTTAAGGTCTCTAAAGTTATCTTGTATAGGGATTGCTATAATTTCATACTATTTATGACTTATTCTAATAATAGGTAGTTCAGTTGATAGTCAGTGGATATATCATAAACTATATAGAGATAGTTGAGTGATTAAGATGCAATTTATTACCCGAAAATAATTAAGGAGAATATTTCATTATTCTTGATTAATATTGATTCGAGAAATCATTGGACAATGTGGAATGACATTTTGTAAATAGTTTATAAATGTCATTAATTGAATCAATAGCTAATGACAGAGAACTAATATAATTGGACTCAAAATAGAGTAAACATTAATTTCATGTTCTATATCTAATTAGAAAATTGTATGATAAAAGGAGTAAATTATAAAGAAAAATCATTCATGGAAAGGTTAGTTAAAACTATTTTGACATTGTTAAATATTTAAGTGATCATAATGCATTACTAATTGTCAATCTTGATTTATGATATAAATTATTTAATTAGATAATTAAAGATAAACTAAAGGAGTTTAATTTTATTTAATCATAAATATGATTTAGGATTATAATTTATATTTGTTGCCAACATATTTAAGATTCTAATAGGTCTCATAAAAAAAGGATTGAAAAGAGCAAAGATATTTTAATCAGGCTAGACTTGATTGTAAAGTTTAAAAAACTTTATGATAAAATTTGAGAGATTTAATAAGTAAAGATCAATATGAGATGTTGAATCTTATTTGAGAATAATTGGCATTTAATTAGAATTATTTGTTATTATAATTAAAGCTTAATTGAAAATAGAATTTCATTTTAATTAAATTGCTAAAATGCCAAAAACCTATTATAAGTAGATTTAAGCTCTAATGAAGCTATCACTCCTTGCTTAGCTCTTTTATATACAAAGTTCTCTCATTCTATTACGTTGATACTATTAGAGGTCAAACATTTGTGCAACTATGGTGATTAAAAGTGATCGATTTAAAAAAAGATCTGAGAGATATGACGAGAAAATGATCAAGCTTTGAAATAAGATACGAATTAAAATTCATGTTTTATTATAATTTATCTATTAATCATTTTATAGAATTAAAATGATCTTGATTTTCGAGAAACAAAATACAAAAAGGTTTTTGTTATTATTCCATCATTTTATAGAATTAAAATGATCTTGATTTTCGAGAAACAAAATACAAAAAGGTTTTTGTTATTATTCCACTATAGTTGGGATTAGATCCAGGCCTTATTTCCCAACAATGATATCAGAGCCAACTTTAATTCTATGATTTGATTAAATTGTTTGATTGTTATTGATCTTGGATTATAGAATTGAAATCACAAACCTTGATAATTAGATTAAGATATGATTAACATTAATCTAAAAAGTCCGTATTAAAAATTTTGAAATCTTAAATTCAATTTAGAATTGTAATTACAGTAAGATTTTAATTAGAAATTGAAAAGTCAAAGTTAAGAGTTAACATACATGCATAATCTAAAAACTATAATTTAGAAACCTAGAAACTCATAATAAGATTAGAAATCTAGAAAATTTTAGTTGTTTGATTAGTGTTTTGGTGAGCCACATAAGAGACGAAAATTGGATTGCTAGAGGATGGGTCTATTGCTACTTAGAGAAGTTTTCTCCTCAATCACGATAAACACAAAGCATAGATGAAATGGCTTGACCGCGTATAGAGAAGAGGGTGTCAGAGCTAGTGACAGAAACTGGCGATTAATTAGGCAGATTTGGTCTCCAATAACAAGAAAATGGAATGCTGTAGTTGGAAGTTTTTTTAGATGCCATTCAGTAGCAAAATTTGGTGAAAATATGAGTATCGAAAACTTTAGTCTATAGTTATATCAACTCAGAAAAAAAGGAATATATGGTAGCTTCTATTGGAAAAGAATAAAAACAATTGAAGACAAATGCCACCAAAGCCACTTGAATTAAAATCCACAGTAGAGAATGCTCTTTTTGGTTATTTCACTGGTCTAACTATGGTATTCTTGCGGACTATATGGATGATACTCTTGAAAATATACCCTTTAATGAGGTATTCAACGAAGGACAATGGTGTGCTGATATTATAACAGAACCACCCGACAACATCATTATTGAAATTCTTTCACTCTTTTTCAAATTAAACGATGAGCATGACTTACGGATATGATTATTGAATGCATCTGGAAATTTCTCAATATCCTCTGGTTATCATTTCATGAGAAGGGCGCATAGGAAACACCATGATTTACATTTCATCTGGCGTAAACAAATTCCTTCAGAAAAATTCATTCTTCATGTGGAAACTATTAAATGGCTTGCTTCCATTGTCGAATGTTCTCATGAGAATGGGTTTTAATTAGGGCTGTTTATAATAGGATAACCTAATCCGTTTATAAATAACCTAAACTTAAACCTGAATATCAAGCTCGACAATTTCACGAACTTGAACATGAAAAACCTATAGGATCGGTTAGCCTATTTTCAGGTTCAGTTCTCAGAGTAACCAGAACCTATTCATATGACAAAAATTATAAAAATAAATGGTGAAAACAAATACAAATTATTTGTAAAAGTATGCATATAAAATCCAAAATGTTAAACCCAAGCAAAGTAAAAATAAGCTAAACAATATCTTATAAAAGATTCATTCTAGGAAAAAAAAAGAGATAAATTATTAAACAATTATTATTTTAGTCAATGAATTTTGTCTATTAATAGTTTAATACTTTGATCAATAATTTTGACACATATTAATTACTATTTGAAGTAGAATTATTGAGTGTTATGTATTAGTTGTTACTTATAAGTTATAATAACAATGTTCAAGCTTAACGTTTAATAATATAGAATTAAAGTAGTTTTTTCCTTTTCTTCTTTTTTTTTACTCGATAATTAATAAAGTAAATACTTGTGAATTTTTATGATTAATTTCCTTTTAAATTATATCTAAATACATGATAATTTTTTGAGTATTTCAGGTTCAGGTTTAAACCTAAACCTATAAATCAGGTTCGGATCGGTTAACCTGCTATAGGTTCGGTTGACCTAGAACCGCAAGTTAAAAACTTGAACCTGAACCATGAACCTGATTTTTCAGGTTTGATTTGAACCAAACCTGAACTCAGGTTCAATTAACCTTGTTTACAGGTTCAGTTTATACGGTTCAGGTTCAGTTTACAGATTTGCAGGTTTTCTTGAACACCCCTAATTTTGATATGCCTTCCAAATATACTTTTTTTTTTCTTCAATTGAAGATATTAATCATGTTTTCTTTGGTTGTTCTTTTTCATAGGAAATGTGGAATTATTTCATAACAAGGTTAAACATGCATTTCATGGTTACATCAAATCTATAAGATTGAATCAAACTAATGTGGCATTATAACAAAGAACAATTTGTTGCCCAACATTTAGAATTCTTCTAGTGAGTTTTATTTGTTAGGAGCTTTGGAAAGCATATAATAAATATTTTTTTAGGGTGTGCAGGCTACATCAAAAAACATCTCTAGTCACATTATGAACTTAATTCACAAAACAGATTCAGTATGGCCATTCCAATCATCTGGTGGTGAAGAATTTTTGGTTATCAATGGCTTAATCTCAAAATTATGGAAGCCTAAACCATCGAGAATAATTACTCTCCATTGGGAAACTCCTTCAATCAATTGGAACAAACTAAACGTGGATGGATCGTCTCTTGGTAATCTAAGTGCCTTAAGTATTAGTTTTATAATTAGAAATGCTAATGGTGGAATGAATTTAGTCGGAACAATAAACATTGGCATAACTATAAGTCTTCAGGTTGAATTTTTTACAGCAAAGAAAGGTTCCCATGCTTGTGTTTCTATTCAATTATCTAAGATCATTTTAGAATCTAATTCCCTACAAATGATTTAACATCTTGAATGGTAAAAGTCTTTGTCCATGGAAACTTTGGGAGATTCTTGATGAAATATAGTCTTATGACTGGTATTGAAGTGGTGATTCAACGCACATACGGGGAAAACTAACACCTTAGTTGAGGTCCTCTCTAAAATGTCAAGCTCTTCACAAGAACCTAAACAATTTTGTGTGGAAAAAGATTTGTTGATTCACATGCACCTTCTAACTTTAGATCAGAATCACTTTCCTTATATTAAACTTATTAAGTAATGCAAACTGTATGTTTTGTATTTATTTGGTTTTAATTTGTTGCATAATCTCACTAATCACTTATAATTCACAAGATACTATGATTAATGTCTGCATCCTTTCTTTCAATTCCGAGAGGTAAGTCTCATGTCCCCCTCTCTTATCTATTTTATTAATAAAAGGGTAATCAAGCCCACCAGGTGCACAATGCCTATTCCTTAGAAAAATAGTAGGAATTGAGGCTCAACTAGGTCTAAATTAGTTACATGTGAAACTTTAGAAAAAATTATTAGTTTATACTTCTAATTTGTTCCTTTAATTGACCTTCCTAGTCAGGAAGTTAAAACATTTTTTTTATAATTGTTTAGTTTCTATGTTAAGAAACTATATCAAACCTCTTGACACAAAATCTGTATTAGGGTTTTTTAGATAATAAATTACATTAAAAATGAATCTAACTAGAACCCATAATTCTTAAACATAAAATATAAGGATCCATTTTCGTCAAGTGATTGTTCCTTCTTTCTTCATCCTCTCTATTTGTTACTGTGTTGGTCAAACCCTATTCTATTGTCTAACTCATCCATTTGACAGCGAATAATATGTATGATACATTTTCTATTGGATTTGATGTTCAAGTGTAGGCCCACAAGTGGCATAAATAAACGTGGAAGGTGACTAAATTTAGGGCCTTATTTGTTAAGAGTGATACTTGCTTCCTTGATGAAGGAGTTGGAGAGCATGAGATTGCATTAATTAATCTTCCATAAAGCATTGATCACTTTGATAAGAAAGGGAACTTAAAAATTAAAAAAGAAACCAATTTTGGGTTTAAAGTAGATCAATGTAGTGTGTTTCAAAACTAGGTTAGATGTACCCACTTAAAAGCTATCGAGTGGATTTTGAAAGTTAATGTCTTGTTTTTTTTTTTTTTTTGCTTCATTTAAGTTTTAGTAGATGTTAAATCATTATGAAATTTATTCAATTGATATGGGCCAATTCCTAATTTATTTTCTATCAACCAGTGACAGTTGTGAAATTTGAAGTTTTGAATGAAGTATTTTTTAAAATTAATTTCTCTCTTTGTTAATATTCAAAATCTATAATCTTTTGTTCTTTTTTAAGCTCTACTTGTAAGAGATGATGCTAAGATATGTCTTAAGCTGTCTTCTTAGTTAATTGTGGGTATTATTTGTAATTGGACAAAGTTAAACATCTTTGAAATTTTACTATGCTAAGTTATCTATATTATGTGGGACTCTTATGTGAAGATTTAAATCCTAATGAGGATAGGATTTAATGGGAATCAAATCACCATATCTTGACTAATATAAGATGTAGTTGTTTAGTAATTTTTGGACTCTTATTTCACAACCTATTTTAGGGATAATGGCTATCTAAGATAAGCCAGATTTTTGGAGATTCCGTCGATTATTTTGCAGTTGCATTGTTAATGTGTTTCACATAATTTTTAGGGATTTTTAGTTATTTTTTATAGCTAATTTTTTGGTGATTATGTCCAAATTTTGCAGTTGTGTTTCTACAAGGTTTAATGTGATTTTCTGGACTGAAAGTATGTTGTTTTTTTTAGGGAAAATTGTTCTATTATGTAGCTACGTTTCTTTGTATTTTTTTGTAAGCAATTGCATGCTCTATTGATCTATAGTTGCTGCTAATGTTTTTTCTAACTAGGTGAGAATTTTATGGGCTGTTGAGTTATTGTTTTGATGTGGTAAAAATGTCCAGCAGATTGGTGTTTTTGTAGCTCTATTATTTGTGACTTGGCCGCTGGAATTTTGGGTATCTTGGATTATCTTTTGCAACTAATTTCATAGGGATATCATCCAATCTAATAGCTGCATTTTTTAGGGTTTGGTGTGACCATTTTGGGTAGTCGTTGTTGCTGGATTTTTTTTTGTAAAAACTCCAGAAGTTTTTGTATGGTTACAACTCTATTGTATGCAACATTTCGGTGAAGAAACGCTTGTTTTTGTATGTGATTTTTTTGCTACTATGCGTGGGATGCTCCAATGATGACATTGGATGTTTACAATAGATTTCTTACATTCACTTCCTAATCATTGGTTGACGAAGCTACATTATTAGGGGAGTTTTTTTCTAATCTTAAGTTTTTTTATTTATGTATTGATTGTTTAAATCACTTGAATTATTTAATTCTTATCTTTATTGTTAAACGTTGTTGATAAAATTCTCTGTTGAGGTTAACACGAGCTAGTCATATTACTGGGAGTGATTAATTTTCACGAGTTGTGAGACCGAAGAATAGCGTCAAAAATAGGGTGAATTGACTATGTGATACCTTGAATAAAACTATTGTTGTTCTTTAGTAAATGTAATTAAGCTGGATGAGGGTCTGTAATAAAATTATAAAAGTGACTAAGCTGAATGAAAACCCTGTAAACGTAAGTAAGAAACAACTATGGCGGAACTAGAATTTTTGCAAAAGTATATCCTTTGGAATGTTAAGAGAATGTCAACTAAATATATTTTTGTATCTAAATAGCTATATTATTACACTCGTTATGGATTTGATAACGTTAAGAGGATGATGTGCTCTATGCTAGAGCAAAACGATCTGGGGTAGGCATTTGGAAATTGAATAGTCGTTAGCTATCTTGTTTGCTCATTATGTAACTACCTTATTCCATTCCAATAAGTATTCGTTAGTAACTATCTACCATAATTATATTATCTTTTTCTTATATTAATTGTATTTATTGTTGGATAGTAAAAGATTATTTTTTAATTTTATAAAATTTAAAGTTTATTTTGTAATTTTAAAAAATTATCCCAAATAATATTTAATAATTACCGATACCCATTATTATTATTATTATTATTATTATTATTATTATTATTATTATTATTATTATTATTATTATTATATTTTTCATTATATCATATTTATTATATTTTTCTTTATATCTTTGCTAATTATTTACTGTATTGATTGGTTAATTTTCTTATAATTTTTTAAGAGGGAGAAGTTGATAAGAAATTTGAAATAAGATAATTATAATTTATCAAGTGGATGAGAGGCGAGAGTAATTAATTCAGGAGGTGCTTGGTTCATGGGTTTGGGATAGAGTTAAAAGGTATAGAATAAAAAGTGAGTGATTGGTTGTTGATTATGATTATATGGGTAATGGTTTGATATCCCACTTTAGAGGAATCCTCCATACCCCCATTTAGTAGAGGAATGAAAATCATTCCTTAGTAGAGACTCATTTTATTAATTAATTAAAATATAATTAATTAATTAATCAAAATATAATTAATTAGTCAAAATATAATTAATTAATTAATTAAAATATAATTAATTTACAATATAATTAATTAAAATAATAATATTAATTAATTAAGTACATTATAATTAATTAAAATATAATTAGTTAAAATATAATTCATTAATTAATTAAAATATAGTGATTAATTATTTAATTAAATATAATCAATTAAAATAAAATAAAATAATTAATTAATTACTATAATTAATTAAAATATTATCATTTATTAAAATATAACTAATTAAAATATAATTATTCATTAATTAAAATATTTAATTAATAATTTAATTAAAATATAATTAATGACAATATAATAATCTAAAATATTATTATTATTAATTAATTACATGATAATTAATTAAAATATTATTATTAATTAATTACATTATAATTAATTAAAATATTATTATTAATTAAAATATAATTATTCATTAATTAAAATATTGTTACTAATTAATTAAAATATAATTATTCATTAATTAAAATATTGTTATTAATTAATTAAAATATAATTAATTAATTACATTATAATTAATTATAAATAAATAAATAAATAGTTACAATATAATTAATTGAAATATAATTCATTGATTAAATAAAATACTCTAATTAATTAGTATATTGTAATTAATTAATTATATTATTTTTTACAAACCTACCACTGTCAATGGTAATGGTAATCATTATTTCCTCTTAACCAACCATCATAATTATAATGATAATATCCATTTTCATTCCTCGCTATATTCATTTTCATTCCTATTATCATTCCCTCGTACAAACCAACCGCTCCCTCAATTTCGTCCAATAACTTTTTTCAAAAAAGATATGCATATTATTAAATATATTTAATTGAAATTTTTAGTCTATTTTTAACTTATAATTTAGATTTAAATATAAATTATGTGAATGGTTGATTTAATTTAATGGTAAATTAATAATTATTATCAAAATAAAATAAAACTATTTTAAAATTGACAGCAGCCAGCATTTTCTAGAAAGTAAAATTATTCAGCATGGAATTAATTTATTATAAAATTAAAAATACTAAAATTATTATGAAATTTGAATTTGTATTTATACAAAACATTGCACTTAATAATTTAATATACATTCTTTATAATAATTGCTAGCAGCTACTACAAAATATAAATAAAGGGGTATTAATATTCATATAGTAATTACACATTATATAATAAAGTATATACATTTAAATAAAATATAAAATATATATAGTAAAAAAATTACAAAGATTCAAAATTAATTCTAATTATAAGGAAAACTAAAGAGAAAGGGGCTAGAAAAGGTTCAATCTTTTCTCTTTTGAAAAGGGTAGCTCTTTTTTTTTTTCACTTAGTAAACAATCAAAATTTGACAAGCATGTCTTTAATTAATAATTACGAGCGTGACATAACTGGCAGTGTGACCTGTATTCACTAATTAATTATCATAAGGTAGCTGGAGCCCCTTCCTGTTAAAAGTGTCACTCGTTATAAAACTTGTCAACATGTCATTAATGCAATCCTCCTTCCCCTTGAAAAGGAGCAAAAGATTCCAGAGCGTACGTACACCATTAGAACATCAAGCTTTATCCTGTTGTACCGTAATAAATTGGCTAAAATTAAATGGAAATGACTAACTTGCGAATGTCGATTATTGGTGAATCAAAAGAAGAACAAAGATATATTGGTACAAATTGTCAACCACAATTAGAGAGTTCACTCAACAGCAAGAGAGGAAAGAAAAGATCCATGTAACTTCACTGATATGTTGTCGTCATTTCCAAGTTTCTGTCGGAGAAAAACCTCACGGCTCGTGTCCTCAAGCTTAAAAGTCATCGTTATCGTCGCAGAAGCTCATTGTCTTCTTCTTCTTGGAAGATCAATCACGTTTTGATTCACAGATTCGATCTTTTTCTCAGCTGCAAACTTTCCCAGATTGACGATCTGCCTCGTTATTTCTCTTCCTACAGTTTCTTGATAATTAGCTATGTTAAAACAAAGAAACTAAGGAAACAACCAACAAAAACAATAAAGCTGTAGCTATAAGAACATATCAACTTTATGGACCCCGAAGATGGAGGTGGTGGATTATAATAGTAGAAAGGAAAATAAGGAACAATTGGGTTTGGTGGAGGAGGTGTAGGGAAGTTTTTGTACGTTGGAGGGTAGTAATTGCCGCCGGTATTTGGCGGCGGTGGGGAGTAGTAATTGTAAGTGGAGGCAGGTGGCGGCGGAGAGTAGTAGTAAGAACCGCCGCCGCCTGACCTTGGTGGAGATGGTGGAGGAGGGCAGTATGTGGTGGTGGATGACGGCGGAGGGGGTGAGGATAACGGTGGAGGCGGAGGCGGAGGCGGCGTTGTCGGAGCTGGGTTGCAACAGGTGGAGCACATTGTACAGGCGATCTCGTACAACCTTCTTGAGTATGGCATTTGCATTGTTGAGGACATTGTGGAGGGTATTAGAATTACAAGAGCTAGTAGATAGAGTGTTGATTTGTAGTTTATTCCCATTTTAGACAGATTCTGAAAGCAACTCTCTGAAGTAGAGAAAGCCTGAAAAAGATGGGAGTTTGAGAGGAGGAGAAAATAAGGAGACAAGGAAGAAGAGGAGAGAAACAGAGTTGGTGTGATGTAGTGAGATTTAAAAGAGGACTAACAGTGTCTCTTTCACGTTTGATTTTGAAGCTCATCCTTGTTATGAAGGATGGAAGATGGTTATATTTAAAAACAAAAAAGAAAAAAGGAGGAGGTCTAAAATTCTAAAAGATGACGCCGACATGCTCAACTTTTATCTTTTGATTTAACTACGTCCATACTGTAGCTGTAACAAACTCCAGGTTGGTCGTGAAAGATGTGCTTGACTGGTCGGGAGCCAGCCAATTCAAACATGGAGGCTGTGCTGGACCTGACATGGTTCATTTACTGACCTAAGTAATAATATCAGTAATAATAATACACGATTATAAAAATTAAAAAGAAACTCTAAGAATATTGATATTATTATTAGGATGATGATGATATAGCTTCAATTTCTCTGTTTCTTAACAAATCAGGATTTCCATTGTCTTCGTACAAAAACCTAAATACTTCACGGGTCAAACAGATAAGAAATGGTATGTTATTCAAATAAGGTTCAACATGGTAATGTTATTTCCTCTTCGTCTTTTTATAAGTACAAATCTCTTGTCTAATATTATGGTATTTTATTATATCCAATAAATCTCAGTCATTTATTTATGTGGATCTCACGTGAGTCTCACAAAATAAATAGCTGAAATTTTATTAGACAGAGTAATATTGGACAGAAGATTTTGTGCACTTCCCATCCACAAGCAGCAGCCAAATTAAGGTTATGACAACGCGGTTTAAGTGCTCAAATGATTCCTCCCATGTGTTACTTCAAAGTCTAGCTAGTCTGAATCATCTCCTCTTCCTGGTTTACCTTATGCAGGTATGTTATTCTTATGCATATTGTAAGTTATATTTAACATATTTTTGGAGAATAATAATTACAAAAGGAGCTATTTCCGCTTCTTTTACTGGACACATGTACACCAGATTGCTTTTCCTTAGTGATCAGTGGCTGTAGTTGCATTTGCTTCTTCCACCAAAGTTGTCATGCCTGACGCCATACACTTTCCAGAGGATATGGTTTGGATAGATCATGTTGCCCATGCTCTGCTCTAGTTCATGTCCAAAACGTTTTTAACGTGGAACATTTTATGCATTCTTGGAAAGAAAATTAAAGAAGTAACATCGACACTAATAAGAATTTACAAGCGTAAGGACCGAAGTAAGAACTTTACTCTCATTTTCAATAGAACTTCATGGTATATGATGTAGTTAAATTAATTTATTCATATTAGTTGAAAACTTAGTTCGATTTTGATGTTGGTATAATTAATATCAAGCTCTGATCTGATTTGGATGCAAATTAATTATCAAAATATGAAGCTCTGATTTGTTCTTATAAATTACATTATCTTCGGTGAAACAGATACCGTCATCACACAGTACCTTTCCAGGCTGGCTCAGAGGTGAATGTGTGGACAATAAGGTCCTAAAAACACCATATATCCTTCATGCATGGATGTTGATGTGGGTTCCATCGTTTGACAATAACCAGGCTTTCAGTTAGGCATATATCTTGTACTCGACTATGCAATTAACAAGCGAAGAATCTTTATGTAAAGTTACCAACTAAAGCACATGTAAAAAGGAATATCTAAAGCAATCCCGCATACACCTTTTAACTTTCTTTTACGTTGCACATGATATCAATAAGTTTTTTCACTCACCGTTAAGTCAAAGAGTCCACACCTCAGGCATCAAGCTCAGCATTAAGTACAAGTTAATAGAAGGAAAATGGATATATGAATATCAAAGTACACCCACAAAGTTGCGAATGTTGGATTCCTCCACTTCCCCCATTCTTTAGCTTTCTATACTGTACCATATATCCTTACCACGATTGCGTTGCTAAGAGTCTGGAATATTATTTTATTCCTTATTTGGATAGCTCTATATGATTTGTTATTCTCTTTTAGAAGATGTAAGTTATACACATATAATTGGCTTGATTTATTTATCAAAGCCAATCGTTAAGATGAAATTCGACATTCACATTGCTTAAGTCTGCATTTAATTCAGCATATTAACACGTGTATCAGGTTGAAATAGTGAGATTCAAAATATATTTGTTTACCAACAAATAATTAAGCAATATATGTTGGTAAAAGAAATTTGTAAGAAGTTAAAGGTGCTTAATATTATTACTAAGTTGTTTTTTTAATCACAAAATATTCAACTTGGCAAGTTTTTTTTGCTAACATATGTGAGATGAAGGTATTATCATCTAAATGTATCATTTCTTCTAATAAAATGATTTAAATGTAAGATTTTTCGGTTCTTAATAATCAAACATCAAAGACATAAATCATACATAAATCATGAATCATGTATAAATCTTTCATGCCCATTCACATCCTGAATATAATAATAACAACATAGATGAAGCAAATAAATCACTTATTTTGAATGAAATTCGTCATCATGTAGAGAAGAAAACTTTTACTGATTACAAACTAGATTCTCTCTCTTGACCCTTTTATGTACGATAGCTTGATGGATAGTTCAGTGCACAAATACCTACTCTTTCTGTATTTGTGTTTTGTCTGTATTTGATTAGGGTAGAGAGATGACTAGTTTATGTACATTTCTTTATTAATATTAAATCTTGTATGCTCATCAAGTACTAAATTAACGGTTAAGATTTAATGTATTATTAAACTAAGAAAACCCTAAACTAAGTTTAATATGGGCTTATAGAAAATATGAGCCACAACATTAGGCTATATTTCTTACATTCTCCCAATTAGCCGAATGTTTCATCATTACATTTAATAGTATAACATAAGGCTAGCAAGAATTAAATCTTATAAACTGTTAATATCGTAAGCACCTCAATACAATAAATCACATAATGTGAGTTATGACGGTTATACACAATATAGTCGTATACTCCCTTTCATATACCACTACATTAAGAACTTATTATGTTTAAGTTCATAAGTTGTATATAAATAACATACAGTCCACATACTTATTATAAAAATACTTACAAATTTCTTATTCAAACAATCATGTATACATAAACATAATGAATAAGAATCATAAAATTCGGAAACATATTATTACTGAGCTCAAGAGTGCTAAAATATCATCATCAAACATTATTATCAATCATCAATACAACCAAGACCCATCCAAAGCATATGTTCTGTAAATGTCTTTGGTTGTAAACCCTTAGTTAGAGGATTTGCTACCATAAGACTCATCCTAATATGTTATATATACACTCTTTGTTTCTGAAGTTCTTCTTTAACAATAAAATACTTTAATTCCATGTGTTTTGCGCCTTTGGAGTATTTGTCGTTTTTAGAGAAGAAAACTGTTACAAACTTATCACAATAAATTTTCAACGACTAGCTTACTGTGTCGACAACCCCAAGCCCTGAATAAAGTTTCGCTGCCATAATGCATGAATTGTAGCCTTATAACAAGCTACAAATTCTACTTCTATAGTGGACGAAGTAATGACATACTGTTTGACACTTTTCCATGAGATTACTCCTTTAGCTAATAGGAACAAATAGCCAAATGTTGACCTTTGACTATCAACACAACTGGCAAAATCTGAATCTGAATATCCAATCACTTCTAAATTATTAGACTTTTTATAAGTGACCAAGTACTATACTGTTTCTTGAAGATATCTCATCACTTTCTTTATAGCCTTCTAATGATCAATACTAGGATTACTTTGATATATGTCTAACATCCCTACTGTAAAATTGATGTCGGGTCTAGTACAAGTTTGTAGGTACATCAAACTACCCATAACAAAACCATATGGAATTGTTTTCATTTCCTCACATTCCACATCATTCATTGGACATTGCATAAGACTAAACTTATCTCCTTTTGAATAGAGACTATACTTGCTGAGCACTTGCGTATGTTAAATTTCTCAAGAATTTTCTCAATATAGGCTTTCTAAGACAATCTTAATAAACCTTATGATCTCTTATAGAATATTGAAATTTCAATCACATAGGATGTCTCTCCCATATCCTTCGGTTTAAAATTCTTAGAAAGAAATACTTTAGTCTTATGCAATAAACCCAAGTCATTAGCAACAAGCAAAATGTCATCAATATACAAAACTAGAAATATAAACTTACTCCCACTGATGTTTTGGTAAATACATCAATCAACAATGATTTTCTCGAAACCAAAAAAAGTAATGGTATTATGGAACTTAATATACCATTGCCTGGAAGCTTGTTTAAGTCTATATATTGACTTCTTCAATTTATACACCATACTTTCTTTACCTTCAATGGAAAAACCTTCAGGTTGATCCATGTAAACTTCCTCCTCAAGGTTCTCATTCAAAAATATTTTTTTAACATCCATCTGATGTAGCTCTAAATCAAATTGAGTCACTAATACTAAAATTACTCTCAATAAATCTTTCTTTGAGACAGGTGAAAAAGTCTCCTTATAATCAATGTAATATTTCTGAGTGTAACCTTTAGCAACAAGCCTAACTTTATATCTTTCAACATTGCCATTCAAGTCACATTTGGTGTTGATGACCCATTTACAGCCAACTCCTTTAAAACCTTCTGGCAAGTATAGAAGGTCTTAGACATTATTTTGAGCCATTGATTTCAACTCTTCTTTCATAACATTAATCCATCTTTCAAACTTATCACTACCTATGACTTGTGAAAACAAAAATTATCAATGCCACAATTATAATTCGACTCTTGCAAATAAACCATATAATCATCATAAATAGCCGACCTTCTAACCTTTACAAGTTTATTTAAAGCTATACCAACTAGTTCATTTGCATGAGCTAGTAGTAAGTTAGGTTCTTTATGGAGTGCTTCTTCATTATTTAAATGTTGTTCTTGATTATTTTGATCTTCCAAAGTAGGAATATCGGTAATGGAACATCAACCCTTATTTCATTAATATCCACAACTTGATTTTTAGCACTCTTACTGACCTCACCATTCTTTAAAAATTTAGCATTGGTTGTTTTAATAATTCTAGAGCTATGGTTCGGCCAGTAAAACATTTACCATTTGTATTTCTCTAGGTAACCAATAAAGTAACACTAACTGTTCAAGATTTCAATTTTCTTTCATGTGGATTATAGATACGTGCTTCTGCTGGACAACCCCAAACATACAGGCATTTTAAAGGTTTCCTTCCAGTCCGTAACTCGAAGGAGTTTTGGGAACTGGCTTACTATGTTTAGCAGATACATAGCAGTTTTAAGTGCATACATCCACAAACTTTTGGGTAATGAGGAATTACTCATCATACTCCTAACCATATCCATTAATGTTCTATTTCGCCTTTCTGCTAGACTATTTTATTGTGGTGTGCTTGACATAGTGTTATAGGAAAACCCCGGTGTGAGCATCACATGTCCACAGTGCAGAAAACAAAAATTTTTATTTCGGGACCTTCCCGAAAGCCAGGATCCATGT
>JANJEY010000235.1:36557863-36574406 GCA_024703695.1 Erythroxylum cataractarum
TAGGAATCTCAGTAGTATGATCACATCATAATTTCCTTCATGCTATGTCATATATCATGGACTTCATTAATTTGATTGCAGATCTATATCAGTTCATAAATAATGAACAACAAATTAATGAAATATGCCTTTATTTATTTATTCATAAAGACTGTACACAAATTTGTACAAAATGCGCTAAAGGCGATTGCTTTTAGGGCACTACTCTAACAAGTGTCCTGTGCAGATATACTATGATTTTCGAGGAACTTAGCAAACGGACCAGGACACTATCCATATTCATCATATTTTCCATAATACTTACCACCTCCATCAGATCTTGTAATTTTCACTTTTCTATCTGATCACCTCTCAACCTCCTTTATAAACACCTCAAGGATATTTACAACTTGAGATCTTTCATGCAACAAATAGATATATCCATACCGTGAAAAATCATCTATAAAGGTGATGAATTATTTTTCTCCACTAAAGGACAAAGTGTCAAAAAGTCCGCAAATGTCAGTGTGTATTATTTCAAGAAGCTGTCTGCTTCTCATGGCTCCTTTCTTGCTATATTTGGTTTGCTTGCCCTTAATACATTCAACACATAAGCTCAAATTAGTAAAATTTAGATTCAGTAGAATCTCATTTTTAACTAATCTTTCTAACCATTCTTTCGATATATGACCTAATCATTTATGCCACAGGTAATCAGAATGTTTATTCGTCAAACTACATTTTATTCCAACATTATGATTAACAATAAATAGGGATTCAGAAAAAAAAAAACATCAAGTTTCAATTTATTTAAACCATCCATAAGCATTCAATAACCAATAAAGGAATTATTCTTATATAAATTGAAACAACCATGTCTACCTTTAAAGGTATATCCACTAGCAACAAGTCTAGAAACAGAAATTAAATTTCTAAAAATTGAAGGTACATAAAGAATGTTCATTAGATCCAAGTGATGCCTAGTATCTAATGTTAGCCTGTAAGTCCCTACACCTTCAATTGGGGCCTTCATTTAGTTCCCCATAAATAGAAAGTTGCTAGTTGAGCTTATGGTTTGGATTGTAAGGAATCATTGCATCATATTGGAAACATAAGTAGTGACACCATAATCAAACTACCAATTATTAGAAGGAACTTCAAATAAGTTTGATTCAAAGCATACAGAAACATAATGTACACCTTTCTTTTCGAACCAAACCTTATGTTTCAAATAGTCTTTTTGATAATGTCCTTCTTGCTTATAAAAATAGCATTTATCTAGCTTTTGTCCCTTCCTTTGACCATTAGCTACCTGTGAAACTTTAGCAGGTCCTTTCTTCTTCAAATTCTTAGCCTTTGGTTTGAGTTTCTTTCCAGCTCCTTGACCCACTAGGTTAATAAAATGAATTCCTTATTTCTTTAATCTCACTTCCTCCTAAATAAGTTTACTAGACAATTCATCAATATTTCACTTATCACTCAATGTGATATAATTGATGTGATGCGGTCTATATTTAGTAGGAAGTGAGTTTATGATAAACTGCATTAAAAAGGAGTCTTCCATAACCATACCTAGTGTTTTAGGTCTTACTGCGCTATTTGCCATATCAAGGACATATTGCTGCATACTCTTTGACCCATCAAACTTCATGATCGTTAGTTCAGCCATAAATGTCCTTACATGTGCCTTATCAATATAATGAAACTTATCTTCCACAAGATTAAGAAAATCTTTAGCATTCTGATTTTCACTGCTAGGAAGAGTAGACTTAATGTTGTTAGCAATCGTCATTCGCATAAAATTTAAACATAGCCTGTTAGACCATGTCCAAGCCTTATAGTGTGTTTTTTCAGCCTCTATATTGGTATCATTTAGGTCAGAAGGCTTATCCTCTAATAGAACCAAGTTAAGATCCAAAGCACCTAAATGGAAAGTGACTTATTCGATCCATTCAGAGAAATTCACACCAGTGAACAAGGTAATAAAAGAAGCTTGAGAGTGAAGGCTAATAACTACAAACATATAAACGTTCACTAAGTAACAGATTCAGAGAGGAAGCATATACATTAAATATATTGCAGCTTTCCTTTGGGTAAACACAACAATACATATCATTACCATCATTTAAATGTTATTTAAACTTTATAAGAAAATTAAATAAACTTCGTCAAATACATCTAACATCTTTGGATAACTCTACATGTATGACAAGAGTATATCAATTTTTTCCTTTATATTTATTAGTTATAGAACATTGATTCAACTTTGGGTAAAGTCTTTAATTTCTATCAACTAATAAAATTTTTATAATATAAAAATACATGAATTATATGACCACACATTTAAAACTAATTTGGCCACTTTGGTGACTAACAAATTAATTTTAAGTATACTATCATATATAAATAATAATAATAATAACAATACATCCATAAGATATGCATAAGATGAAATTAAAACGTAAGAAATCAAAATTTTTAAAAGCCAACTTTAAGCATTCAGTATTTGACAATCTTAAGAATATATTATGGTAACGTTAATGGGACAATATTGAATAGAAACTATCAAAAGGGACGCACAGAGGCACAGATGCTTATTTTTCCTTGCTTACAAAATTTTCTTTTAACATTAACACAGTACATCAAGCAAATCAAAGAAAACAACTTTAATAATATACGCCCTCTCTCATTATTTCTAATATTGTATCACCCTCTCCAAGAAGCGTTCCTGGAGCAAAACAACCACTTTCACACTAAAATTTTGATTCTTGAAAGTTAAAGACAATTTGGTGGTCACAATCATGAAAACGACTTAACGGTGGCAACAAAAAATCACATTATTGTTTATAAGGTTGCCACATATCGTATCCCCAGATTTCAAGTTCTTGTTGTCTAAAAAAGGACGTAGGTCTAGCTCGGAAAAATTATCATAAAGCCTAAACACTATGCAAATGGTAGCTTAATAAAGAAAATAGCCAAGACCATCAAACCACTATCAAAGGTTTACGGGAAGCGATAACAGGTAGGTTGCATCAACATTTTTTTAATTAAAAAAACATCTTAATAAAACAATCATCAAATCAGTAATCTAAGGATTATTATCTATTCAAAACTCTAGGCTCTGATACCACAATGTAAGATTTTTCAGTTCTCAATAATCAAACATCAAAGACATAAATCATACATAAATCATGAATGATACATAAATTATTCGTGCTCATTTAGATCTTGAATATAATAATAGCCATATAGATGAAGAAAATAAATCACTTATTTTGAGCCAAATTCGTTATTTTGTAGAGAAGAAAACTTTTACTGATTATGAACTGGTTTCTCTCTTTTGACCCTCTTTCTGTACGATAACTTGATGGATAGCTCAATGCACAAATAACTACTCTTTTTGTATTTGTGTTTTGTCTGTACTTGATTAGGGTAGAGAGAGGATTAGTTTATATACACTTCTTTATTGACATTAAATATTGTACATCCATCAAGTACCAAATTAACGGTTAAGACTTAATGTACTATAAATTAAGAAAACCCTAAACCAAGTTTAATATGGGCTTATAAAAGATTTGGGCCATAACATCAGGCCATTTTTTTTTACATTAAACAATGACATAAAAGTGGATGACAAAATTTGATAATTATTAGAATGAGATTGGTAATGCCATGATAATTACTACTATTTTAAATTTGAGGTACACAATTGTTGCAATTGAATATTATTTCTTGTAGTTGCATAACGATGGAACTTCAATAAATGTTAATATCAATAATTGCCAATCAAGAATAAGTAAAGAGTTGGATCACAACAGTTCAATATTAGCTTCATCTTCTATTGAAACATCCTTATCAAACGAGAAAAGTTATTGGCTTGAGTTTCATTTTAAAGAAATTCATAAAGGGAAAAATGATTATGATTTTATATAGTAGAATGGAGTCGGACAATCATTTAAACCGTAATATTGTGCAATAACTAATAAGCATTTGATATATTAATAAGGTGGAAGTCAAATGGCATCAATATCTAACTATACAAATAATTGAACAATATTTGTGGTTATATAAGTATCTGCGCTTATGTTTGAATTTGCTTTGAATATTAGAGGTTATATAATGAGTCCATATTATCCATAAACTTTAGAAACATTAATATGTGCTAGAAATTGGTATGTACTAAAAATATTAAAGGTAAACTTTAAGCCTTATGGTATGTTAGTTTTTTACTTTCAATTTTTTTATGATTATCTTTCTTATGATTATATATATATATCATTGAACGCATTAATACTGGAGGGCCTAGGTATTTTAAAACTCCGATCAGGAAAAAAATGGGCAAGCTTATGGCCGAGTCCCAGCCCAGCCCGTTGCTACGGACATATTAAGTAGCGTATTATTCGGTACATGAACCTCTTTTTCTATAATCGCAATTGACTAATTATGCTTTGACTCCTCCCCAGGTACTTCCTGAATGGTAACTGGCAATCATCAGATCGGGTCCAAGTCCAAGCACTTTGATTGTTCATACACACCAAGTTTATCTCTTCTCCAACAAAATGTCAATCTTTTAGAATCACTTTGTCAATGGGTTCCGTTTCTATTCCTCAAAACTTAACAACAAAGTGATAATATTTAACTACTTTTTTTTCCCCATGATTTTTTATTAATTCTAATAGTCTAACTTTGAGTCTAAAGTTACTGTCTTTATCTTTTTCCACTAATTTTGATTTGCATAACTTGGAATATTACATTGTTCAATTCCTTAACAAAATCTCGATTTATATATTTCAGATTTTTGGAACGTGTCAACATTCAAATTCTAAACTCGAACTCTTCCTCTTGAGATGTAATTTTTAAATGTAGCCAAAGTCAAAAAATGGTTAACTTGCCTTTTACTCACTCAAAAACCAAAATACAACACATTTCTATTTTTTAAAAAATTTTAATTTTATTTACCAACTCCTACCGGTTTTACACGACATGTAAACGACTTTGTTGGTCCCACTTAACGAATAAGAAATCGACACGTAATCATTCGTACCTCGGCGGGTCCCACTATTTCAAAGATGTCACCGTGCTTTCGCACGCCGCAAAAACCGCTTCCAATAAGAAATAAAGTTGATTATATTGCAACGTGGCGGAGTTTTAGTGGGTGATGAAAGATGACAGTTTGGAAAGTTTTGTATGTTAGAACATCCTGCCACCAACTTTCCGCGACGAATTCAAAATGGAAAGGCACAACGGCTGAGGGAAATTAAGAAAAAGAAACAAGAAAGAGTAATATTAATACTAATAATATTATTTTTTAATTACTTATGAGATATTTTAGAAGAGTTTCAATTATAGGAAGATATTTTTAAGTCATTCACTTTTAAACTAATCCTCACTTGAACCGAGTAGGTCTTTTGTAGAAGGCAAAATTCTGACCCTAAATTTTAAACGGCTACATATATAAGAGTGGTTCGAACCCACAATCATACTTAAATCAGAAGAATCTCTTAATAACTAATCTTGGGGTTAAAAATATTGTTTTTTATCAAAAACAAAACATGGCTATGGCGACGGCGTCAGAATTTGAACGAAAACAGCATTAGTAACCCAAAGGTCCCAAACACGTTCACAGACACGGGCACAGCTCTTATTAAGCTGTCCTAAATAAATAAATATCCTCAAACGCGCTTCCCCACTTTCAACGTTCTCTTACAATAACTCAAAACTAACTTCAAACTCACATTCAAAGTTCATGGCTTCTTACTTCAATCTCCTCTCTTTGCTACTCCTCGTTTCGCTTCCCTTCTCCATCGCTCAGTCGCCCTCCTCCTCCGACGCTCCGGCCCCGGCGGCCACTCAGTGCAATGGTATTTTCTTGTCCTACCAATTCAATGGTGGCTCCCAGCTCATGCCCACCGCTCCCGAACACCAAGCTTACAGGTTCGAGTCTACGCTCAGTCTGCAAAACAATGGGGTCGATGAGCTTAACTCGTGGAAAGCTTTTGTGGGCTTTAAGCACGATGAGCTTTTGGTGTCTGCTTCTAATGCGATTCTCGCGGATGGGTCTACTTTTCCTGCTGAGGTTGGGAATGGGACTGTTTTTGCTGGGTATCCCATGACTGATCTCAAAACTCCGATTGAGACGGCTGGTGATTCCACTCAGACTAGTGTTCAGGTTAAGATAGTCGGGACTGAGTTTGGTGTGCCGTTAAAGTCTGTGCCTTTGCCCGAGAATATCTCCTTGGCTAATGATGGATTCGTTTGTCCTCATCCGGCCACCGATGGTAAGTTCATTTCATCATTTCTTTTCTCTGGGATTTTCACTTTCCCATGTTCAGGAATCCTATGATGTGAAGATCAATTATTTGTGCTGTTACCGATGTGGGTTTAGTTCTAAGCTTCAATTTGTTTAGTAGGTGATTTTAGCCAGTTGTATTGTTCTTTGGAAAAGATGGTTATGGTTAATTGGTGCCTTTTATGTTTCACATTTTGGCATCACATCTTTTAAAGGTTCGATTTACCATGTTTAAGGATCTGATTGTGAGGTGAGAGAAATATTTGGTTCAACCCTATGGGTTGAAGGTGTTTGACTATTGATGACAGATATATATATGTATATCTTTGCTAGACTTGCTTCAGAGCCTCTGATTGTTGATGATCTAACTCATACTCCGCATATTTGGGTGATACGATATGGTGGACTGTACTTGTTCATATGTTGGACTTCTGACCCTTTGTTGCAAGGATTTGGCATCTCTTGTTAGATTTCCTCCTTCACCCCTTGGGTGCAATTATTTTGTCCAAGTTTTCGGATTTGTGTTTTTATTTAATATATTTCTGATCTGATCATAATGATTATGCCTTCGCTACGAACTGTGAATGCTTATACTAGATTGCTGCTAAATGAAAGATAACTCTGTGGAATTGATATCTTAAATTGTATATCTTAACTTGTGTGGTTTCCTTTCCTTTCCTTTCCTTTCCTTTCTTTCTTTCTTTCTGTTTATTTTACCTTTCAATCTGATTTAGTGATAGATATTGTTCGATTTTATAGCTGGTACTATCTGCCAAATTGTCGTTAGTTTCTTCTACTCATGGCCAGTCATCAAAATTAGAAGACCATATGAATTTTCTTTTTTGACTTGCATTTTGAAGTTCACATATGTTGCTTAGTTGTTGACGTGGCGCATTTCTGGATCTTCACAGGTAGTCTCATGTATGTTTGTTGCACCAGAGATGCAAATTTTAAATCAAACATAACAGTAGAGGGTGAGTTTCTGCCTCGCCGGAGTGGGGATCTTACGATTATGTATGATATCATCAGAACATATGAATCTAACTATTGGGCACAAGTTACCATTGCGAACCATAATCCCCTTGGCCGTCTTGACAACTGGCAATTGAGCTGGGACTGGATGGAGGATGAATTCATATATACTATGAAAGGAGCTTATCCTTATGTTGTTGACTCTTCAGACTGTATATTTGGTTCTCAAGGTACATACTACCAGCAATTGGACTTTGCAAATGTACTGAACTGCCAAAGAAGGCCTACAATAATTGACCTACCCCCAACAAAAGCCAATGACACAAACTTGGGCCTGATCCCTTCTTGCTGCCGAAATGGTACAATCTTGCCACCATCAATGGATCCAAGCAAGTCTACTTCAGTTTTCCAGATGCAGGTTTATAAAATGCCCCCAGCTCTCAATCGGTCTGCACTTACACCACCGCAAAACTGGAAGATCAATGGCACACTCAATCCAGATTATCAATGTGGCCCTCCAGTTAGGGTGAGTCCTAGCCAATTTCGAGATCCTAGTGGTTTGCCATCGAACTCCACTGCATTTGCCAGCTGGCAGGTTGTGTGCAATATCACACAGCACAAGGGAGAAAGCCCTAAATGCTGTGTGTCTTTTTCTGCATACTATAATGATTCTGTTATCCCATGTACCACCTGTGCATGTGGGTGCCCCAGTAATACAGCCCGTACCTGTAGTGCCACTTCTCCAGCCATTCTCCTACCACCAGAGGCACTTCTTGTTCCTTTTGAGAATCGTACCAAGATGGCCGTAGCATGGTCTAACCTGAAACACCGACAATTACCAAACCCACTCCCATGTGGAGATAACTGTGGGGTTAGCATTAATTGGCATCTTTATACAGATTATACAGGTGGATGGAGTGCAAGAATCACACTCTTCAATTGGGGAGATACTGCATTTCCTGATTGGTTTGCAGCTATGGAATTTGATAAAGCAGCTCCTGGTTTTGAAGCAGCATACTCATTCAATGGAACTCTGTTGAGTGATCTCAGCAACACCATATTCATGCAGGGGCTTCCAGGATTGAACTATCTTGTTGCAGAAACTGATGCAGCCAAACCAGATAAGGATCCCAGGGTACCTGGAAAACAGCAATCCGTGATTTCATTTAAAAAGAAAAATACGCCGGGACTTAATGTGGCTGGTGGAGATGGTTTTCCCACTAAAGTATTCTTTAATGGGGAAGAATGCTCACTTCCATCAGTTTACCCAACAAGTGACAGTACAAGAATGAGATCAAGTCTAGTTTCATCACTCCTGGCAATTGTGATATTTGCACTGGTGTGACCATACATTGAACTGTTAATAGTTCCTGCATTCTTTCATTGTTGTGGTGGTTACATCCTCAACCAGGAAGTCTGTCATGGCAGAATGACCGCAAGATGTGCACACCAAGATTGGTACATACAGTCTTATGTCATGAAATGTGGTTGTGGATCAATGTTTAGCACCTTGAGAATGGAGCCTCTATACGAAATGCCTTGATAGCATTTCCATATAACTGATGTACAATTTGAGGTTTTACATAGGCATCATTGAACAGGACTTCAGAGTTTGAAGCATTAGATCTGTTGTGTAAATTTAGTCTGATTGTGGCAGAGATTTTGATTGCTTCAAACTTATATATACTTCTTGTGCAAGACTAAATTTGGTTTTTTAGTGGCGTGCTTTGTTTCAGTTTTGTCAAAGGGCTTGTAACTTATCCCGAATTTCAGGGGCAACAGTTCTTGTCGGTCTATCAACCCTTTGAAAACAGGATAGAACTTAGTAGTTCAAAAGTTCGCCGTATTGGGTGAAGTATTAGACATATTGAATGGTTGTTGATGTGATGAAACTAGCTATGCAATATCAAATAAGGGGCGTTGTGTCTGGTTTATGTCAGATAGATACCGTGCCATCGAAATCTCTGCTGAGGTTTACCAGGCTTTCATCGGAACATAAGAAATACCTCAGAACAATGGTGGACTCACTAGCAATTCTCGGTTGGGGCGCCAAGTCTATAATGCTGAATAATTGTAATCTAGTTGATTTGGGGTATGTTACACCCATTTAGAAGGGAAGGTCAATAAAACTTTTGCCAACAACCTTACAAGAAAGAGATCTAAAATCATTTTCAACAATTGTATAAAGCTGATGGTCTATCCTTTCATAAATTTCATGAAAATTCTCTTTTCTAAAGGCGGTATAATAACAATTGTTGCTTGCCTTTTATGCCAACGTCATCATTAGAAGCTCCCACGTACGGGTGTAGCACAAATTCCATATTAGCAAGCTAAGAAGCACATCATCAAGATATATGACTTAATTGTTGAGAACAATCAAATTGGATATGTACATAGAGGCCAATCCTTAAATAAGAGATTAAAACAAAAACATTTACTTAAATCTGTTATTGAGGTTAGAAAATCTGCAGGTATCTAAGTACTTTCAAGTCAACAGTTGCTTCTGCTAGATTTTCCAAAACTTTTGCACATATGCCTTTGCATATCATGCAGCAGCAGTATTATTACATTTAGAACACTTGATAAATCTCTTCCTGCCCATCTCAACTTGACCTCCTTGTTTCATTTAAACCAGCAGAATCTGATATTCTCAAACGAAACGTGGCCACCTTAATCTTGTCTGTTGCGCTAAACACAAATTTAGACCTTCCACAATTCCAAGTAACAGCAACTATGTACACCTGAAACTGAAACAGTGAAGAGATTTACGTAGAGTTCATGTCTTAAACACGAATATTATCGATGGTGTAGCCATCCAAGTCAAATTCATTTCCAGCTGATCCAATTCCTCCCTGCTGCTGCAAAAATAATTTTCACACTTCAGTTACTCGAAATTTAGTTGCAAATAGAAACATTGGACATTATATGGAAACAAACCTGTTTGAGAAGTGCGTTCATGAGATCATCCTGACCAAACTGTTCAGTTAACACTGTCATCTGCGGATTTGCATCAGCAATTCTTTCACTCTTAACAAGTCTCGCTGTATTCGCTGTGAAAAAAGTATCAAGTTGTTGTCCAACACACGGTGTATTACGATGTTCAGTAGCTGAAAATTTTGGTTTTAGAACAGATACATTATCGTTCTGTCCGCTTCCTTGGCTAGAAGAGAAACCTTGATCTAAAATTGACTGCCCAACATCTAAGTTGCTTTGAAGAGAACTGGGTTGTTGAGAGGCATTGAAGGTCAACCCTACATTCTGCAATTCCCAATCATTGGATTTGTGCTGATGCAAAGCACTGAAAATGTCATAACTTGGCGTGTATCCTCCTGACACTTTCATCTCTGAGTTAACAATCTCCTCTTGATATGGCACTTTAGAAGAGAGATTGGGTATCCCTGGAGTACTTCCGAGAGGAAAGCTGTGGCCTGGGAGTTCTGCAGAGTTGTTCATGGGGATGTTCAACAGTGAAGCAGACTGGGAAACTGGGTTATATGTCGCACCTCTCCCATTTTCAGTCAACCCATTCCTAGCCAAGACCCCACTACTACCAGCAACTGGGGTTGACGCAATAGGTTGGCCCATAGATGATGGAGGTCTGGAGACCTGGGTGGCATTATCATTTAGCACTTGACCTCTAGGCTGCGGTTGTGACATCTGCATTAACAAGGAGTTACTTTGAACAGCCTGATCTTGTTGGGCATTGACTTGCACATTGATACTCCCATGGGATTGGAGTGAATGATGTAAACTTGTGAGCTGCTTGGGCTCCATGGTTGTAGGGATTCCATGGAGCAAATTCATCTGCCTATTGTTGCTCAGATGTTGCTGTTGGCCATCCCCATATCTTACTTTTGGACTTCCAAAGCTAAAAAGGTTCCTTTGATCCACAATGGGCATGGGCATTCTAGGTTTTGCTGGTGAGTGACCAATTCCTCCTCCTTGCAGTGTTGCAAGACTTTGTGCTGGAAGTTGACCAGTGGCAGCAAGTGTTTGAAGCTCAAGTCCATTTAGTGAGGATAATGCTCCATAAGCTGCATCTTGTGGAGTAATAAAGGAGTTGCAGTTGCTCAAATTGTTCGGGTGCTGTGCAACCCCACTTAACCTTCTAAGATACAGGCGATATTTCTATTTGACACGGTAGGAAAATATCAGTATTTGCTAGAGATAAATTTAAGATAAGCAGGTAATCATAACATACCTCAAGTCGCAAATTAAGTAATAAAAGAATTATGCTGGTTGCTGGTTAATCTTCATTAGTGAACTATTTTAAGTTATACTTGAGTGTATCATACCTGAAGATGACTGGCAACATTTTCTCTGGTGAGCCCTTGAATATTCATCAATTCAAGAATTTTCTTTGGAACAGCCTCTGTTATTACAGACCAATGTAGGAATGTAAGAGGCAACAAAATTTGAAATCAAATTGAAAACAATAATCTAATTACTAGAAGACAACTAGGAAAAATGGATGAGACTTGGGAATTAATCTGACAGTAGACGTAGCTGTAGGATACGAAATAAAGTTGGAAGAGCATAGTTCAGAGGGCAAACCATAACCGATTGAAATTTAATCGCAACTAAGGGTTGCATGTATTATTGGACAAATTCCTATTGCATGATTTATTTTCTCAAAAGTCCCCTAACTCATATTTCGACTATAGCTTATCCAAAATTATAAAATTCATTATATAGATAAAAAGAGAAGGAAAAAAAACCAGCTATTTGAATAGAAGGACTGTAAGATACGCACTGTCAATGCCTAGTTGATTAACAGCTCCAACAAACTGTTGATGGAGCTCAACTGACCAAACTACCCGTGGTTTCTTTAATGTGGACGTATCTTCCCTGTCCTCAATTTCTTCTTCTTCATTTTTCCTCTTCTTTGAGGTCCTCCAATTTCCTTCATTTGCTGAGGATGAATAATCCACATCTTCAGATAGTTTCTGTTGCCTATCTCCCTCTTCTGCGCTTCCTGATTGCTCCAATTCCCTATACTCATTCTTTTTCTTCCGAATCACGTGCTGCCATATGTTCTTCAGTGCCTCAATCCGGACTGGTTTAATCAGGTAATCGCATGCACCATGAGTAACACCCTTCATGACAACGTTTTTTCCATCATCAGCAGACATCACTGCTTATTCATGGATTATGTGTTAGACACAACGTTGATCTAAACCATATGACCAACAACTCTTACCAAATTATATTAAGCCATTACAGTTTGAATACTTACTGATCACTGGCAGATCCATCTCCAGTCCAATATGCTCTAGCAGTTTGAAGCCATCCATGTCAGGCATATGGACATCACTAATAACAATATCGTACCCATTTTTGTTCTCTCGAAGCAACAACAAGGCAGTTTCAGCTCGATTGCACTTTGTTACTGAAAAATGTCACCACAGAAAAAAAAAAAAAGAATCAACCACTTAATGAAGACTAACATGAGCTTTCTGATCTCTTTCTCATTCACAAACATCCAAAACACGGATATTTCTTTAATCCTTCGGATGGCATACAAATTACTTCAGCGAAAAAGATAAGGATTGACTTCAAAATTATCAGGAGTTTTACGAAACTTAGCAACACCAAACCAAGCCACAACTTGAACATAAACCACAGTTTGATTTACAGCTCAAAGGAATGTTAAAATTGTTCTTCATACACCTAACATATTCGTGAAGAAAAACCATAGAAGAACACAAAATAGTAATCCTTTACATGTTTAACTTCTAGATGCGTCTGAAGAAACTAGATTGATACCAAAATCGCAAATTTGAATAACAAAAGTGATACCAGCACAGCAAAATTAGAGGCGCGATGCTTGCAAGAGTAACTACACTTCATAGAAACCTCTATCGTACCTTCATAAAGACATGTTCTGAGCATCTTCTCGAGGATCATGAGGCATGTTGGATCATCATCGACAACCAGAACCCGTAGACCGGCCGGAAACTGATCGGAGACCACGTCCCCGGATTTCCAAGCAACACTAGTAGTACTAGAACTAGCCATTGACATAGATCTCTTAACGTTGTTCAGATTCATAGCTGAAAAACTTGGATCAAGAAACAAAAAAACAAAGATACAGAGAGCACAAAATTCACATTCATGGACTTGAACTTGGCATAAAAAAATTGATACCCGGCTCAAAACTGAAAGAACCCAGTTTAAGATATTGGAAGAATTGAGAGAAAGATGGAACTTTTGGAATTACTAGAGGGGAAATTTTTTAATGAATATATTTTAGACGAACGAATTTAGAGTTAAGAAGAAGGCCATGGCGTGGCAACTTGAAACTCCAGTTTCTTTGTTTCTTGAATTATTATTTATATATAAAAAAAATTTCCGACTATTTTATTCAAAAGTAGGTCAGTCCTTGAATAGTGGATCCAGCTCACACATGTAAGTTAACTAAGTCAACACTGCATCCCCAACCCACTTCACAGCAGGCAGCAGCACACCCCTACCACCAAGGTTGAAGTGTGTTCCTAATTTCGCTGTTTGGTTTTTAGTACTTTTGTCTTGTCTTCTAATCCAGTAGGATATTTTCGGTTCTGAGTTTTTCCTTTTTCAAGCCCTTGAGTGGAAATTGATGGTCTTGGCAATTATCGTTCTGATTCTCTGCAAATCCATTAAAAATGGCTCTTGTCCATTAATCCATGCCTTTTGAATAGGATGTTTAATATTACCCGTTATTGCTGCATATAATTCATCTGATAGTGACTCCATCAGAACTTGGTACTTACCCCATCCAAGTTTGCATCTTCATTCTCAAACCAACTCCAATTTGGTATATGTATTATGATAAAGGAAAGTTTAAATTTAGTGAGTTTTGAAGTTGGCGGAAATTGACATGGTGGGTTGGCTTTGGTTTCCACTTTCAAGTTTGAAAAAGGGTGGCCATATCATATGCATGCATTATCACATAATCACATACACATACTGTATGTATATAATATATAGTTGAGTTCACTCTTTTTAGGTTTTACCTTTTAAGGTGTTGTCTTCTTGAGGACCGGAAAGCTTTCTGGTATTTACCATTCTTTATTGGTCAAAAAATGTCAAAAGAACAAAATTAAAAAATAAAAAATATATATATATAACCAATACCAGTTCTTACTTACGGGGATTCCTCGTGACAGCCCCATCACAGGGAACTGAAATGGGCATCCGGTCCGAAGACCTTTTCATTTTTGAATTGAAGCTCTTCTTTTTAAGTCTCTCAGTCAGTCCCAAGTCCCGACCTTTGATGGTAACTCTCCCATAGCATCACCTTTATTATATTTTTATTGATCCTCAACTGATATGGGTGACCCATCTTTGGCTTGCATTTTCTCGCAATCTCTTCACTTTTATTTCCTTTCTTGCTTTCATTTTGCGCTTACAAACACAGAGTTTCCAGGTTATGATATTATGTAGTAGTTATATGCATTTCAAATATATTAAATTCAACCTTGTTGCTTGCAGTCCATTTATTTAAGTGAGTAACAATTAGGTAGGAAAAGAAGAACTACTCGTTCATCAAGATTCATGTTGTTATTTTTTTTCCCCGAAAAACCTTAAACTTGAAATAAGCTTTGCTTTTCACTGCAAGAAAAGCAGCGAACTTGCTAAAGTAGCATGCTGCAAACGTATATTCCCTGCAACCTTTTCTCCCTTCCGATGAATATCTGAATATGAATATAAGCCTTTCAACTTTCACCGTCAAAAACCGTGACTTTCCTTTGCCTTCGAGGTCCAAAACCCAATAAATATTGAGAGAAAAAGAACAGTGACAGACACCCATTAACACTCCAAACTGCTCCTGGACGTACCCATCAAAATCCTTAACTAACTACTGGAAGTAGTGTATGCTTCAGGCTTTCTTCTTTACCCTTTTACATCCTCTGCTCAGTCAAGCTCACGCGAGGATTAAACAATGATTTACTTTCAGGAGACGTGGCGTTTCCTGGAAGTTGGACAAAAGTCCAACCAACTTTTCCCATCCCATTTGTTTTTCTGAGAAGTATATGTGTTTGTTTTTTGTTATGTTCTGAACGGGCCACTTCTGGGCTTCCAACTCAATAATTAGTTCGGAGGTCTTTTTTACATTTACCTGCCCTTCCTGTAAACCCTAAATGGCTATCCATCGCATTGTGCGAAATGGTCGATCACAGAGCCAAACAGAGGAAGGAGAAGCTTGAAACTAAGCTTGATTTGGTAAGACGTACGTTTGAATTTGTTTGTGTTCTACAATCATGTAGACACGTCTCGTATCAACTGTTGAGTGAGTGTTGAGACCTGTTTAAATAACCATACAACTCGCTAACGGCACTTGGCACACACACGTGATGTTGTTGACATTGTAAGGATGGGTCCTGTCTCCAAAAGTTGGACATTTTAGTACTACATTGATTTTTCTTGTGAAGAAAATCGAAAGTGGATCCAAACATTTGAATATTTAATATCAAGTTCTTTTGTTATATTTTGGCTGGGTGTAACATTATGCAATTTGTATTAAAGATGATAGACAATCTCGAGGTATTTCAATTAATTTTAAAATAGGGTAAAATAATGATGGAAAAGGATACCACATTTAATATCTTTATACATTTCATTGTGAAAATGGAAAATTGTTCATAATATAATTACAGTGCATTTATACATGTACGAAACTCTATTTATGGGAACTTTGTAGTTTACTAAATGCTTAAAGCCTATGTGACAATTGAAATACTAATACTGACTCGACATAAAATGTTTGGGTAAAATGATTCTAATCAGATGAATCACATTCAAACTAAAATGATTCTAGGCAGTGACGAGGGACATAGGTGGAAGCGACAGTGACGAAAGAAGTAGGGATGCAGGTGTTAGGTCATTTAACAATTTTCTTAATGTTTTTTTGTGAGTATAATTAATAAGAAAGGGCGTAATCATTTTTAAGTTATTTTGAAACTGTGATTATGGTTTTGAACTTTTAGACTTATAAAGTATTAATTAAGTTTATGTGTAAAGATTCAAGACATTTCAATGATGCTTGATTCTCAATTCTAACAACAACCCACACAATCAAAAACATGTTATTTGCATTCAAGGCAATGGCCGAAAGTAATTGCCCACCATGCTTTCCACTAAGGCTCTGATTGTTTGGAGGGTTATTAATGGAATGAAATGGAACGTAACACAGTTCCATCATTTGTTTGAAGGTTTCATAATGGAATGGAATGGAAGCGGAGATTTTCATGTTACGTTCCATTCCATCCTAAACAGTGAAAATAAGAAACCTCCGATTTGGAGGGTTTAGGATGGAACGTA
>JANJEY010000235.1:36574506-36585827 GCA_024703695.1 Erythroxylum cataractarum
CCATATATGTTATTGTGTTAGGTAAAACCTAACCAATAACCATCTACCTCATTCTTGTGTTAGGTAAAACCTAACCAGTCCATATGTACACTAACTATTAAATGGTGCATCTACAATTAGTGGTATACCATATTATTTCTATCTTTTATAACAGAATCAAAATTATCTTGTGGATATTTGATGTTTATAGTTATAATACTTTGATTAACGGGATGGTGACAAGTACGTGTATGGTGGATGCCGTAGAGGTATTTGATGAAATTCTAGTGACAAGTGTGGTATTTGACATAGCATGTTATAATGTCATGATTGATTAGTTTTTTAGAAGAGAGGAATATGCTGAGGAGAAGAAGATATGGGAGAGGTTGGTAGAAGCATCTTCGATTAACTTGAATGCGATTACATATAATTTGATGATCAATGGGATTAAGGATATGGGCATCTAATAAGTTGATTGAGGTTGATGTATGAATCATAATTCATTATTCAAGAAGGGAAAGTTTCGTGTCTCAATTAAAGAGGCCACCTATTTAGTTGAACAAAAAGAGGATGAATAAGAATGTATATAATCTTCATTTTTCAATAGACCATCTCTAAGTTAGTGAGCAAGGGCAACATTAATTTTATTTATTCTTATTTGATTTTATGATAGCTTTGTTATTATTGAGACTTCAACAATAAACCTTACCTTATATTTATTTGATATGAATGCAACTCACACATCTTATGTTTTTTTAGTCAACCCTTCTGGTTTTTATTTGGTCATAGTTTAGTTTCTATCACTGTCTCACTCTCAAGCATTTTGATATATGCTTAATTGATTATGAATTTATTCCAAAACATTTAATGATCATTATTATGAAAATGATTAGGATACTCACTTTAGTTCATATTTGATTTTAGGCACAATTCAGAAGCAAAAGAATGAAATTGAGTCGAAAGCATTATATTTGAGTCATTTTTTGAAGTTTCATACTTACTTATCTTCATGGAGCAAGAACGAGAAGGATTAGAGCAAAAAGAAGACAAGAACATGAAGAATATACATCTCTCATAACTATGACAAATATGTCATGGGCGTGAGAGATGAATAGGCGTGACACTCAAGTCATGCCCATATAAGGTGGCTCATGGCTGTGAGACATCACTCATGACCATGAACACCAAGTCCACATATAAGAAATGTCTAGCTATCCTAAAACCCTACATTTCGTATAAAAAGAACATGTTGCTACGACAAATGTGATGTTTTCATTGGGAGAAACTTCTGAAGGGTTTCAAGAGGAACCAAGGGCAACAGAGGAGCTACCTTGGAGACCTATGGAGGGCTAGAAATTCTGATACCATTTCAGAGGTGCCATCGACGCCGATGACCTGATTAAGTATTTCTCTCATTGTTTGTTGTTCTTTCAATCTATTAAGCGTTTCTCTCATTGTTTGTTGTTCTTTCTTTTAAGGATTGATTATGTTATCTTATGTTTAATGTTTGGGTGTTATGTGAGAATGATTGAGTGCTCTATTTGATTATTTTAATGTAAGAACCCATTGCTAAAATTTTAATATAATCCATAATTGTTATATTTGAGGATCAATTGTAGCGCTAATAGTTAGTAATCATTAGTTAACATAACTTAGGTTAATGACCTGAGCTTGTGTGGTTGTTGCCTTGATTAATCTGTTTTTTTAATTTGTAATGTGGGTGTTTGATTAAATCTAGAGAGCTTGTTATAAGATATTCGATGGTTAGGTTTAATTAACGAACGTCTCTTAATTAAACACGATTTAAGAAAAAACTAGGGGCTAATAGAGCTTGTTGTTAATCTAAGATTAACAATTGCTAGGAAAGGCATAAAAACAATGATTTAATGAAATATGTCTAATTAGGTGTAGGCTGAGATTGAACTAAAGAATCATACCCCAAATGAATTCATCGTTTTCATCATTTTGCATGTTTTCTTTAATTTGTCTTTACTAGTTTAGTTTCATTTTATTTTCTTGTTCGATAAACCAAAACTCCCATAACTTAAACACCAGTTATTTTCACTTCAAAAGCGAACTGAACACTTTCTGTGAGATCGATCTGGACTTACCACTATTATAGTTATAGGTCTAGTATATTTTGTATAGCGTTAAAACATGTTTATGTCACATTTACTTTGTGTTGATTTCTTCCAGCTTAATGCATTATTCTTTCTACATCAGTGTAAAAAAAGGTTAATTAGTATTATGAATTCCTTGTTTCTTGACTCGTGAGAATGTAAATTAGGATAACTTGAATTTTTGACAAGGACTCGTTTACGTTCCATTTTCAACTATTTAGCTTGAATCTTCTTAGCTTCCTACATTGGGATCATATCCAATCATATAATAGGTCAACATCCAGCTTCTATAAATGTGACAGGCAACTTTGCCTTCTTGCTTTAACCTTTGCACATAATTACCTTCTCTTGTTTTATTGTTGTATTCTTGCAAAATCTTTAGTTGTTGTATTCACTTATTCTTACAAATGAAGAAATGAATATGTCAAGCTCGTCTAGTGGTGTAGCTAGTAAGATTGAAAATCACTTGTATTATTATGATTGTGGATTGGTAACACCTATAAGGACTTTTTAGACCAAGTTCAACCCTGGAGGACAATTTTATGAACGTGTCAAATTTAAGGTAAAATTTAAATATAGATTTACTTTTCAAAATTTGATTTTAGATTGATAGATTACTAAATTTTTTATATACATATTATTTTTAGAGTAAACAAAAAATGTGATTACTTTGTGTGGCATGACAAAAATATTCAAAGAAGTATAAATATAAACAATAAGCTTCGAGAGATCAATGATAAATTAAAAAATCGAAGAGATGATTCATTATTTAAGAGGCTATTGATTTTTAGTTAGATCATTTTTATTATAATTTTCTTAAAAAATTGAATTTTCATTAACTCTGAAAATAGAGGTATAATACACACGTCACATCTATACAGACAAGTTAAAGCAAATGAAGATGTTACACATTTTACTCTTTACCAACCTAGCATAATACAAGACCATAAAAAATGACAATGTAGTACTTCTCCATTTGTTGACTTTTTGGAAAAAAGGGTAAAGAAAATCCCCTCCGCTATTGAAGTTTCCAGAATTTACTCAGTTAGTGATGTTAGGTCAAGTTGCATGCAACTTCTCCTTCCTATCTTTATTATAATTTTTGGGTGTTCCTTAGCAATGTACTTGTTATAAGGAATATGTTTACCCTATTAATGTATGGATTAATTTTACTATTTAATGTATTAATTTATTAGTATTTTCTTATTTAGAAAGGCCTGGAAATTTATTTTATCACCAATTAAGGATAAAAACAAATCTAAAAACAAAGTAATAGGAAATGATAATTCTATTATATATATATATATACTCACATAAAGTAGATAACTATGATTTCCATATATATAGACCATAATTTATTGTCCGAATAGTATCTACATACAAAAATGATATCTAGAATAAACATCATAAACAAAATAAAAACTACATATACATGAGTATATCTAAAATAAAAAATAAGTTACATAAATGTGAATATATCTATATCCAAAATAAGCTCTATATACATGAGTAGCTACTCTCAATATGCACCATATACAAAAGAAAACATAGTTTCTTCTTTTTCTTCTTCTTCTTCTCTTTATTGACTATGTTGGTTCTTTTGTTAATTGCTGGTTTGACTATTATGTATTTTATTGGAACATGTTTTTGAATTGTGACCATATTGTTTGCATATTTCGTATGACATCTAAAATCCTTTTTGAGTAACTTTATATAAATTATGTTCGTCTTTTACCTCCTTGCTCTTTGTCTTTTTTTAAAGGTCTTTTAGCCCTTTTAGTGTATTGTCGTTGACGGATTTCATAACCATGAAACTTGGTAGGGGTTGACCATAAATCTTTACCAGAAATTGGAAAAATCTGACATGCGTATATAGTTTCAAAATTTTCAGTACTATACGTCAAGTTCACATAATCTTCTTTTTGCCAGCATCATGTATGATTGTAACATAAACATATTGTCAAGGAATTCAACTTAAATCCCATCTCCTATATGTGCAAGTCCTGTTGCCTAAATCAACAATATGTTGGCCAAAATTCATATGCTCCAGTTCAAACAATCTCCCACCACTAAAATATGAAATTTAGTTACTAAAAAGTTGTTTAAACTTTTCCAAGGTTTTTATAGATCCTAGGACAAGCAGTATCTTTAAATTTCTCTATCCTTTCCTTGTTTTTGTTAATTCTCTTCATTATTGCCCTTTTAATTATCTCAAACATTGCGAAGATTGGTTTATCATAAGCAACCTTAATGTGAGCATTAAAGCTTTCATAATGATTGTTCAATAACATGTCATATTTAAGTTTACATTATAAGTGTGCCTATGCCATTTGTAGGTTGGTATCTTGTCCCACCAGTAATAGATTAACTTGTCAATACCTTCTAACTGCTTCATGTACCTATTCAAATAAAAAAAAAATCCAACATAGATTAAATAACCATATACTTTGAAGTTTAAGTGCCATCCAAAATTAAACAATCATATACCTTTCAAATTCGTTGAAGTTATATGCTTTAACCACACTCGGCACTATATTCTTTATAACCTTTGAAATCTTAAATTTGGCTTAAAGGTTGGCATAAATATGTCTTGCACTATATCTATGTTCGAAACCAACCATATCAACATTGAACATATGTTCCAAACTTTGTTTCCTATAATCAACAAGGTATGTTAACTATAAATGAGTATTTATAAGATAAAAAGATAAACTAATAACATAACTTACCTTTTGTTAATTGGAAATGAAAACCTAACTGTGATCCTAATGGTGTCTAATGTCTTCTTGTAAATATTCCAGAAATCATTTCCATGATACTTGAGTCTTAGTTCTAACCACAACCTATATGATTGAAAACGAGTTGTTATTTGCATCCAATCCAATGGTCGAAAGTAATTGGCTTCTATACTTTCCCTTTAAGTGACAACTGTTGACATATATCACAAGCCTACAACTAGCCAAGAAACCCTTTCTACAACCATTTAAGCATACGTATTTAGAATCAAAAGTATTTTATGGATAATTGATTATGAAAGTACTACCCAGGTTGTACTACAATATAGCTAATCTATAGCTCCTCAAATCTTGATTACTTTCCCTCTTTACTTGCCAAAAGCTATAATCTAAACTTTTTCGCTCTATATTGCCTTTTGTCTATGACCTTAACATTAAAGTCTCTTAAAAGTGCACCCCTAAGCCCTATATCATTCCACATAGGACAATCTCTAAAATATAAGAGATATTTCTTTACAATCCATATAGCCTTATATTTGTTTTCAGATATTCTATACCACACTCATGGTTGAATTGAAATGTATTAATTTGAAATGTTGTCCCATGTTATGTTAGAGAAGCATGTATCCTCTACCTAAAACCCTTACATACAACAGTTACTCTATAACTCTCATTCTTGATATATACATAATCAAACCCCTCTTCAACAACATATTGCACGAGAGTTTGCTTAAATGCTTTCGTTGAATCAAATAACATATCATGCCAACCTTTAAATTAATTGGCCTTAACATATCATTATGTAAATTAAAATCTGGGAACTTAGGTCTTCTTTTCCCTTCTTCATATGAACTGGCATCCATGCTCCTAAGGTCATCAGAATCTTCATATACTAAATATGTATCTATATCTATTATATTATTTGGTGGGACTTCTTCTATGCCACTATAAATGCATTTTTTCACAACCTCTTCATCATGTCCCTTATCAAATATATCATCTGAATTAGCTAAACTAGTTAACTAAATTCTTCCTCACCCTCATATGTTGGATCATCAAATTCACTAATTTCTCCTTCTTTACTCTCATTTTTGTTAGGCTATTTTCTCTCCCTAGAATTAGGTTGATCAACTTTAACAGCCTCATAATTAAATTGTTCACCATCTAAACACCTTTTCGTATATCTCAACAACTGTATGGTATCACATATCTTCCCTATGTTATCTCAACTACAATCATAGAAGCCTAAACGGTATAATCTAAGAGATAATACTGAACCATGCTTCCAAGCATGACAAGGAAGGATACATGGTTGTTATAACTATATACATTTAGTAGATCTAGAGGGAGAGAAATAACAAAAGGTTTGTAGAAAGAAAAAGGCATTCATACAATCCCTGATATCATCTCTAACAATATCAGAGAACAACTGATCATTAACAAGATGGAGGAAAAATGTGGTGAGAGACTAGTTACTTCTTGGAGAATCTAACGAATCTCTAAAAACTCCCAACTTTATTTCATCCGTATAACCATGTGCATAACATTTACTGGAATATAAAAGGAAGCACTTACCTTTTAGGATCTCTCCTCCTGGAGGCCTCTTGAAGTTATAATCGTGAGTTGAAAGATTACACCTATGGAAAACCCATCATGTTAGCCTAATCAGAGAAGCGAGATTAAGAAAGAACGAGAAACGAGGATTGAAGAGCAGCCCAGAATTACTTACCTCCATAATCAGCCAGAGAAGGTTCGAACCTAATTCGGAAATTACTGGAGACGTTTTTGCAGGGGTACATTTAGGGTAAATCTTAAATTGTGATTTGGGGAAATCCCAAATGAGTTACTCCTTCATCTGTTTGCCTTTTGTGGAGTTTTAGTCTCTTGATTACAATGTCTTTTAGATTGGTTTTGTTATTAGCTACGTTGACGTTTTAATTGATTTTTGTATCCTTGGTAAAGGATAGTGTTGTACTGAACATTATTTCCTTATTAATTTATTTAATTTTTCAAAAAAAGGGATACACGAAATTATCTATAAAAAATTCCACAATCTCAAAGCCTTTTTTTCAATTACATTAATCATGATGATTATGTCATTCTCACTTTTTAATTCTCTAATATCATCCTCAAAAGACTTATGAGGAAATTTATAACTAGAAACTCTAACCTCTTTATAACGCAAGTCCCTTGTTGTGTATATAAATTGCAATAAGATTAAATGATCTTAATGTACTCTAAAATTATACATTTCTTCTCCTTTATAATGCATGGTTGGGATAAATTTGAAGGTCCCACCTTACTAATACTGAAACTCAATCCTAAGGTTTGCAATATAAGAAAAAAATAAACAAAAATAAGTTATGAAGTATTTAATTAAAACATGTTCTTTAATTCCAGGAAACATAACATATGAACCTTTCCAATTTTTTCAACTCCAACTTTTCTAGGATTCATCCTTGAGGTCTAACTCACACGCTAACTCGCAAGTGCCAATGTTATAAAATAATGAAAGAGTTTACATACAAACATATTTTATGAAGCTTGAAATAATGAAAGAGTCTACATACTTAAACATATTTTTTGAAGCTTTAAATGATGGAAGAGCCTACATACACAATCATATTAAGCAGCTAAATGAAAGTAAACCTGTATGTTTTACAAAATGTTGTTCTATCTCTCTTCTAATTATATCTTTATGTGACTATTTATCTAAGCTAATTACTTCAAGGAACAAAAAATATTGCTACCCAACAATCCACTAATAATTAGTATGTGTAATATTCATGAAATATTATGCTATAATCATTTTCACCTTTATTGGTTACACATATTAAGCTAAATTAAGTTCATTAGCTAATTGTTATATTATATTAAGATCTTACTATATTTTAGTGTAAGTATTAACATTCAAATCATGTTACAATATAAAATAGTGAAAGAAGATTGAATAATGCAAGAGATGATCAACCTACCAAGAAAGAGCTAACAAACATATTAGTTTGTATACATTTAGTGTCTCTTTAACCATTAATCTAATTTCATACTTGGGACTAAATTATATCAAACTATTTCTACATGATCAATGTTGAAATTGGTGAAATAATAAAATTTAAAGGATTTGGTTGATATGGTAGACCTGACAAAAATTTACAACATAAATAGGTACAAATTTAAAATATGAATCTCTTGCTTCTTTCCATCTAATTCTTTTTTTGTAACTTTTGGTTTTTAGTTTTTGATTCTTAACAAGGCATGTGAAAAAATGGTCTCAATTGTAGTAAAGCAACATTGACTTTTTAAAAAATTTCACCGGACTCATTTAAGACATTTTGAAAGATAGCATTAATGCTTTTAACGTCTTAAAGAAGTCTTTTATAAAACATAATCATATCTAAGAATCTAGCTACAACTCCTTAAGAATATATACAATTATGTCACATAAAATAACACCACAAATCATGAACATAAATTGACATTGACTTGAGGTGAAATCATAAATCAAGGAGAGATATTTCATGATACGGATAAAAAGAAACAATTAGTACATAAAACAATAGATATATTTCATGATATACATAAATAGAAACAATTAAGAAAATAGGATAAGAATTAAGAAAACATGACATACAAATAGAAGTAAAAAAAATATTGAAAACACAATTTCACAATTTAGTCACTACTTAATCTATTAAGGGAAATAAGGAAGAAAAAAAACACTAAAATACAAGAACATCTATAGAGAAGAGTGTAAATATTCACCAGATCACGTATCACTAAGAAGACATGATGGATGATTGATGCTTGTAGTGCCTACACAATTTTGGCCATACTAAACGAGAACAAAGTAAAGCACTAGATTATCTTAATATTAACATAATAATTTCAATTTCTTGAGCTTTTTGCAGCTCCTCTATAACCACCTAAATCCTAAATCATCCCTTGAGTACCAAATCAACAAAGGCTCTCTAAACCCAATTCTACATTAAGCTCAAAGTCAGAAAAGTCAACGTACTTTGTGAAGCACTAGATGATCTTAATATGAACATAATAATTTCAATTTCTTGAGCTTTGTGCAGCTCCTCTATAACCACCTAAATCCTAAATCATCCCATTGAGTCCCGAATCAACAAAGGCTCTCTAAACTCAATTCTACATTAAGCTCAAAGTCAAAAGAGTCAACGTACTTTGTGTACAAGGTTCTTCGCTTTGTGTGGGTTGAAAGAAGGTCATCAATGTACGCAACTTTCTGTTTGTAATTTTTACAAAAAGACTGTTTCTATAATTTGAACCAGTGATCATGTGGTCACAATGAATTAATTTTTACCGGTTACTCCAGGGCTCTCTCTCCAATTCTACATTGAGCTCATTAACTAAAAACAAACCATATTAACTATTGGTATTCATTTTATCCTCAACTTCATGGTTATTATTTATATAGATGGAGAACTCCTCCAAATATAAAAAAGACTCAACCTAGCTTAAAAAGAGAGGCCTTGAAAGAGAGACAGTAAGAGAAGCTAGAAGAGTATAAGAATTTTGGATTCTAATTAATTCAACAACTTGCGATGATACCATTTTACCGAATTTTTGCATACAATATAAGGGAAAATGGTGATTGATAGAAGTAGGAAGTTATCATATGAAGGCAACCATAAAAGAAAAGGGACCAAGAATTACATCTATGTCTGTCACCTACATTCCTACTGGTTGTCGTCTCCACCACCACCTGTGTCCCTGTTACTTGTGTTGCCACCACTTCCAGCTATGTCTTTTGCCACCACCAAGAATCGTCTAAGTTTAAATGTGGCTCATATGTTTAGTTTAAAGATTTAGGAGAAACAAACAAGTAGGTTAGACATATTAGTTTAAAGATTTAGGACATATTACTGGAAGTCAACTACAAGGAGTTTTTCTAGTGAATGTGAAATAAGATAGGCTTTTTCCAAGAATTCTAAACTACAATAAGTTTTTCCAAAATTTTCACAAGTACAAGAGGTGTTCCTTAAAAATGTTGTCATAGATGATAAGGAAGAGCAGTATGTTACGAAATCATATCCACACTCACTCAACTATTATGCTACATTTTCCTAGGCTTGCAAGCAATTCTCATGCACTGACTTCGACTAATCAATTTGCAATCTTTATGATTTAACACTCTTAAATTACCCATATCAAATAAATTAATTCTTTTTAAGTAAATAATAAATTCAAAAATAAAATAAAATAAAATATTTAACAGGGAAGGATGAATTTTAGAAAATTTTGCAATTCAAACTCAAAACTTCTAAGTAAAACTTTGCCTCACGGTCACTGTCACACGCACGTCCTGTATAGAAGGAAGATGCTATCATTTATTCTTCAAGTGGTGTCTTATCATCCTCTCCATATTGGAAGATATAAGTATAGCTTAAGTTCAGTTGAGATCGAGCAAATTACCCTTATTATTATATACTACTTTGCCACAACACGAGATGTGATGGCTTTCACATTAAGATTGCCAAACCCCATAAGATTTTTGATCATTTTCTTTTCGGCAGATTACATCATATCTTATGCTCTCCTCTAATCTCTGAAGAAATGCCTCTGGTATGGTAATAAAATGTACATTGTACATCAATCCACCTTCTGAGTTCTGATTGACGGAGACAGTGGGTCCAAAGTAAGGCTTGTCCTTCTTTGCTGTTTCATTTCAGCCGTAAAAGGGGAAAGGCCATATACCTTGGGAAATAGCATGTTTCTCAGGTTAGCAACTTGTATATATATTTAGTAAAAATGGAGTTTATATTCCTGAACCACTTAGCCTTATTATTTCATATTTAATTAAATAATTTTAAAAGTATAAATATTGATATAAATTGTTCTATACTAGACATATAACAAAATTTTCAAAATGATTTAATTAATATGCTTTTAGTAGTAAATGGTTGAAATTAAAGATATATATATATATATCATCTCATATTTATACTTATATGCAAGTCATTTGCGTGTGGAGTGGAAGATATGTAAACTTTGGAACTCCACATGGCATGTTCAATAATGATACACTTGAATTCTTTTTAACTACTTAATTTTGCCTTGCGCACAGGTTAATGGGCAGCATATGCTCATGCAGTAAAAAGGGGGTAGCTAAGATTGTAGTATTCACCAAGTCTTTCCCTGTCATAATTAAAGATAATGCTCCGGTTAATGGACATCATATGCTCATGCAATGAAAAGGGTTTATCTTGTAGCTTTCACCAAGTCTTTTTAATAATATTATTAAAGATATATAATGCACACTTGTATCGCTTCTAAGGTATGCTTATGGTTTTGAGCACAGAGATTGGATCCTTTCGCTTTTTTGCAATCATTTTGAGCTAAACATATACAGAGTGTTCTAATTTGGCAACTATAACAGAAAGCAATCTCACTGTTGCTTTACACAGGACATTCAATTAATCGCACATGGCTCAACATAAGTGAACTTCTTCATTTAGTACCA
>JANJEY010000235.1:36604420-36619350 GCA_024703695.1 Erythroxylum cataractarum
AAAAATATATGTTGTCTTTGCACTAGACATTATGATTTTTATTATTCCAATTTTATGATTTTTTAAGACATACAAATCAAAATCTTGTGTTATTATTTTTAAAGTAATTTTGATTTGGAGCATTCACAAAAATCTGCTATTTATATTTTTTAATTAGAAATTATATTTTAATATGCTATACAACCCGATGAATATCCAAAAACTCGAACAATCCAATAGATTTGGATATGGGTATTAAATAATAAAAATCGATGGATATGGATATGGATGTGGGTTGAGTCATAAAAATAGATATAGATAGGAGTTGAGTAATATTCAAACCGAATGCTACCTATTGCCATCCCTAGTCTTAATCGCGGAATTATGCAGGCATTGGTGAGGCATGACCATTATTTGACACTGAAAATAAATGAACAAGGTAAGGACTTATAAGTAGGTAACAAAAATGAGCATTATCGATGAGTTGACATCAATGTTATGAATATTGTACTATACGATATCGAATTTGGTTATGGCACGATATTGTAGCGATATTGATCAATATCGAGTACCATTTTAGGTAACTTTTAATTTTATAAAATAGTTCATAAATTTTTTTAAATTGCAAAATAGTCTTACAATATATTGTATTATATACTTTATAATTTTACATCAATCTTGTATCTAAAAATTATAATAATAGAAATTTAAAATGACAACAATTTATTTATTTTTATTAACATTATTTTCACATATTTCACATATAAATAATAATTACAATTAATATGACAAAAATTTAAGATATTATAATTTCAACATATAATAAATAATAATTTCATCAAAAACATCAAATGAAAAGAATAATAAATATGCATTACTCTTTAATAATTACAATTTACATAAAGAGTTCATGCCAAAGAACTAATTAGAAGTGAAACTTGAAACAAAAATATTTACAATTATATTACATATGTAGAATTTGAAACAAAAATATTTACAATTATATTACACATGTAGAATTTAACATATATGTCAAATATAAGTGAAATTAAAAGAAGAGGATAAACAAAAATTTGGAACTTCATTCATCGAAAACTCATTATAACTGCATTGACTCCAATTGTAATTTGGTACAAAATTCTCATCATTGAAAAGAGCCTCACTATCACCATCATTTAAATTTATTGTACTAAATGACATGACAAGATTGTCTTTCAAATCATTCTCATCTATCAAACCTGGTTCCTCAAAAACTCAATTTGTCAAAAGATCGATATTATCAATGCAAATTGGATTTATCAAACTATTTGTTCTATTAAGAGTCATAGTAAACAATAAAATTAAATTATTAAAATATAAGAAATTATATCTAACTCAATAATGATAATAACATACCTTTCCCGAAGTTTTAAATTGTATCGAATAAAGACCATGTCATTCAATCTTTTATGCTCAAATCTATTCCTTTTCTTAGAATGGATGAATTCAAATATGTTTCACTACCTTTTACAGTTTGTTGCACTCATACGTTGACTTATAATTCAAATTGCAAACTTTTACAATTTTGGAATACTACTTCTAACTTGGTCTCACCAAGAAACTATAAGTTGTAAGAAAACAAAAGTAGCATTATAAACAAAATAAAGTGATGATTAATTTTCAACAAGTAACAAAAGTGAAAAAAATATATACCTGGATTAAGTTTTTCTCTTTAATGAATAGCAATTGGCATCCTAAACTAACTAGAAGCGTCCTTATAAATTTTCATTTGTGAGCTTTGGAGATCTTGCATCATCTCATGTGTAGTAATTGTCGTAATAGTTAATAGCATTCCTCTATTAACTTCACTTTTCTTCGTAAAACCTAGTATGGAATAGACACTAGGATTAAAAAATGCCTCAGTTACAAACAAAGAAGAGTAAATTTGTTTTTCCCATCTCTCATTGATGACTGCAAGATAAGATTTGTATAAAGAAGTCCTATTTTTTAAATTAGTTTTGATGGCTTCCTTCGCCCTCTCCATGACATCACCAAAATAACTTATTATTTCCTTTTCATCACTATCAGTTAGACGAAGTGCCCTCACAAAAGGATCATAAACTCGAATGGAAAATTGACATTAGGACCACAATTTAGTATCTTTAAGTATAATTTTAGAAATTTCCAATCCAACATTAGACTTAGCATGTTAAGATTCAACTTACTTATAACGTGTAAACATCTATCTCAACTCTTTCTTCATCATAATAAAATACTAAAGTGATAAGAAAATTTTAACAAATCTTGTAACAATAGGACGCCCAAATTTCTACCATTAATGAGATCCTTTCTCATTAAATTCTTGACCCACACAGAACGTAGATGAGCTTAGTCACCCTTCTTGCGTTCTGCATAATCTCATCAATAATAGAAAAATATATAGCATCTTTTATATTTTTGGCATTAAATTACTGCAATATGCATCACAAGAAGTCCAATAAAAAGAATTATACTCGCTTTGTAATTTTTTTCTGATCGCTTTATAAGAATAATCATTGTCATTAATGAACTGAACAATATTTTCTGGCTCAACTTCATTCACAAATTTATCAAATGTTTTAAAAAAATTATCATCATTCATAACAAGGCAACTTTACAAAAAAATACATTCATAACAATACCAGATGCATTAATATACTTTAAAAACATTGATTCCTTTGCATAATAAACAAAATAATAATAATAGACTTATTTCTTCTATTTTGCTAACCATCATATATGATTGAACATGCAAAAGTATCCTGAGTCATTCTTTTTTCATCCAAAAATATTGTAATTTCATAAACAGAGCTACTAAAAATTTTACCTTTGTAGTCATCAATTGAAGGAGCTTTACATCTTAGACCGTAAGAGGCAATAACATCTGCCATCATCTAATAATAATAAGACCAGGAAGCATTAATGTTATACCTGAATCATACCACTATCTATCCATTGCCATATCCATATTATGAGTCACTTCCCTTAATTGTAAGCCACTATAAATTAAATGTTGAGCTCTAGGATTTGTTTATGATGTAAAGAATTAGACACTTATCTTTTTTTATTAACATTAGGTCCAAGTGCAACATTTACTTCTTCTTAGGTAGGAATACTACGACCTTCAGCATATCCCATTGTCATCCTGAATACCAATAAACAAACTTCCACTACCAATTTCGTAATTCAATCTCTGCCTTCTATCTTTCTCATGCTGATACTCTTAAAGCAAAGTCTTCATTTGCCATTTAACATCATGACTCACTTTTTTACAAGGCTCCACATCTCCTTTAACCCCACTTAAATGCTTCTTTAATCTATTGATTCCTCCACCTTTCAAATGCTTATTACAAAGCAAGCAAATGGTATGTTTCTTCATTCTAGGGATCAATCTAATATGAACCCAAGCTGGATCATTATATCTTCTTGAAGCGGTTAAATTATCATGAGTATTTGAACTTTTTTTCCATTTATCTGTAAAAATAAATGAAGACATATATCAAAATTAACTTAACAACTTTATATCAAAATAAAGAACACATAATTTCATTATCAACTACTATCACAAAATATGTATTGTTCAACTCAAAAATCCAAACTAACACAATTACACAATATACAATACACATATACATCTTATATAATATAACTTATTTTGTATAATTACATCTAACACAATTCACCAATACGTTAAAAAAAACAATTCAAGTACAAAATACACAATACGCATATCCATCTTATATAATATAACTCATTTTGTGTGATAACATCATTCACAATTCAATTTCACCAAACACAGTTCACCAATAACTCAAAAATTAACAATTCAAGTATTCAATATACATAATTACACAATATACATATACATCTTATATAATATAACTCATTTTGTATGATTATATCATTTAACCATAAACTAAAGACGTACACTCACAACTATAACATGTTTAATTTGAACCATAACTCACAACTATAAGTTTACAACTTACCTTATGTAATTTAACTATAAACTAATATAATTTGTTTACTTATACAATTCAATTTGTAATGCTTATAATTATTTTATTTTCTTAACTAATTTTAATCAACTCTATTAATAAGATCGTAATTCCTAACTTTAATTTAACAATCTTTCATTCACCAATTTTTATCAACATTCTTATTTTCTTACTCAAGTTAACTGTATAATGAAGACTTAACATACTATACATAATTCAATTTCATCCAAAACAATTCACCAACAAGTCAAAAAGTATTCAACATACAAATTACATAATACACATATACATCTTATATAATATAATTCATTTTATATGATTACTTATGCTCACAACTATAACTTATTCAATTTTAGCCATAACTCACAACTATAAGCTTACAACCTCTTTTATGTAATCACATAATTCAACTATAAATTAATCTATTTTGTTTGCTTATACAATTTAGTTTGTAATGTTTGCTTATACAATTCAATTTGTAATGCGTATCAATATTTTATTTTTTAAAATAATTTTAATCAACATTGTTACTAAAATCCTAATTCCCAACTTTAATTTAACAATCTTTCATCCACTAATTTCAATCGACATTCTTAGTTTCTTACTCAAGTTAAACCTACATTCAATATACATAATACTACAAAATTCAATTTAGTTCAACATAATTTAATAAGAACCAACAATTTAACACACAAAATTACTACATAACATAAAGTCTCAAATACACAATTCAATGTTTAAATTAACAATCAATATTATGAATAAATCATCAACATTTTCACGATTCCAAAATTCACAACTTGACAATTCTATCAAATTTGTTACAATTTTTTGCAACTTTCACTTAGTTAAATCCTCTATGGAGTTTTAGAGTTATAGGATAGTAGGTTGACATATCGATTAAGGTTGGCTTTGAATATGGATCTGTTAAAGTCGATATCTTGATATGACGATTTTGATATATCCAGGCAAGTTGTGGGCTAGTGACGATTATGGAGTTATGGATCAATAGGGGTTGGAAAGAGTAGCAGCAGTTGTGGAGGCTTATGTGGTTGGGCTTGGGCATTGGGCATGCAAATAATGTAAGGAAGAGATGATAATGGCTAGCGATAGCAACACATGAGGTGGTGAGGGAGAGACAATGGTGGTTGGAGCTAGGTTGAGAGCTTTGAGATGTCATATAAAGAGATGAGAGAGAGAGAGAGAGAGAGAGAGAGAAATCAAAAGTGTGTGAGAGAATGAGAGACTGGTTATAGAAGGTGAAGGGGACAATGAGTTTAGTTAATTTTTTTTGCAAAAAGTCCTTTAATTTTTTAAAGTTTATCGATCATTACCATACAAATTGTTTATACTAATGACCAATACCAAGGAGGTACGATATAAAACTCTTAATATTAGTTGACATGCATTGGTTGACATTAACATAAATTTTCAATGAGATACAAGATTCACATATAAGACCATAAGATAACTTAAACTGGACCTTAGGTTAAAGGTTAGTTAGATTACATACATGAGGGAGACATGTAAGAGCTCTAAGGACTTAATATGTACTCAAATAGACAGTCCATGACTAATGGACTTGACATGGGTAAGCATTGGACTGGACTAGTATGCTATAAAAGGCTTTAGCATAGATGACTCATCATCAATAGATAGGTATAAAGGGGAGATCTTGGATTATGTGGTGGATAAGATCACAGTAGATATATATTAGCTTTAAAAGATAAAGACCATATGGGAGAATCATCTAAAGATAGTAAAATTTTCATAGATATAGATGTATATTTCCTAATTAAATGAAATCTCTCTTTTGTTAGTTGTGATGTAGCTAAATACTATCATATAGAGTCATATTTAGATGAGGGTACCATCTATTTAGTTATTGTAATATACTTTGATAAGGATAGAGATGATCTAGTTAGTTCAATTTAATTAGAATTCTAAATTGTAAAGCCAAAGGTTCTTATAAATAACTTATTTAATTCATACACCAAAATCGAGATAGGTAGGAGGGGAACATATTGAGAGAGAACATTCCTTTATATACTTCTAAGGAAGTAATAAATGTTAGTTTTTATCATAGCTCTTGTGTGTTTATTGTTGCCTATGATTATTTAATACTTTTTTAGTATTCTTACTATAGTGTAAGATTTAAACACTTCGAGGGTTATGATGTATTTGAGAACAAGGTATTAGTCAACAATCATATAGAAAAGTTGAGTATTGCCTAAACGAACCTAAGTGAGATTATCTTATAAAGGAGTAAACATGACTTCTGTATAAGTTTGTTGTCTAGGAAAACCATTGTAACAACTAGTATTAGAGCTAAAATATTGATATGATAGGAGGAAATAATTTCATAAAGCGTGTTAACAGAGTGGAGGCACTTATAGGGCCAATTCCCTGAGGAGAGGAAATGGTTACCTCTTACTAGTCTCAGTTTGAGATTTTGGAGGCACAAATCCAATTGTTGCAACATCAGATAGTAGACTTGATGAAGGCACAAGAGGATTCTATATTAGAGATCAGATTCTTAACAAGCGTCATTGCAATGCAAGATGTTGGGCATGTCAAAAGGTGTGAGAGCCCTAAGTTTCCCTTGACATATGGATTGCCAATAAGCTCAAAAAAATTTTTATGGGAAACATATCCAATTCAAGAAGTTGTTGATCATGACTATGTATATAGTGGAGGATGCAAAACTATGGTAAAGAACAAGAACCTCCAATGACATCAATATGGATAAACCTCCCATTGACCCTTGAGAGAAAATGAAGGAGTTAACAAACTAGTTCCTCCTTAATAACACTTCATGGCTCATGAAGAAAGCTTGAAAGAGGTTAAAGCAAGATGGCTCGGTGTAGGAGTATATGGAAAATTCATATCTGTGATGTTGGATATGCAAAACATGTTTGAGGATTAACTATTTGTAAAGATGGCACAAATGGAGCTTTAGAGGTTGAACGGAGAGAATTCCCAAGGACAATAGTAGCTATGGATGCCTTGGTGGATCTCTAAATGCCACCATCAATTTGGACTAACAAAGAAGGTATGAATAATGGTGGGGAAAAGGCAAAGAGAAGGTATGCAAACCTTCTTAATACAAGTCTAAGAAATAAAGAAAACAAGATATTACATGTTTCATTTATGAAGGGTTGCTTGTGAATGCCCAAAACAGAAGGTGAGTGAGAAGCAAATGGATTTTATAGTTACAAAGGATCAAGGAGAAGGAAAAGATGACTCAATGGAAGAAGCCTACCTTTATAATTATGTTGTTAGGCGTAATAAGCCATGAGAAGGAGCATCCGAACAAAACTAAGAACAAACTCGACGTAGAGGGAAAATGTTAGTTTAGAGATGTGCCAATGACTAATGAGTCTTTGAAGGGTTCCGCTGCATCCATAAATTATTTGAACAAGGGTGACGAGTTCTTTTAGTGAAGGTGATTTATTAGACCCCTAAGTCCTAACTGCAAAATTGTGTAGGTAGTGGCAAGCCTTGAACAATATTTGACACTCAGGATGATGAAAAATGGAAAATACTTACGAATAGGTAAGGAAAATAGGCATTATCAATAAGTTGACATACATTGGTGCACATTGGCAAAAATGTTTGACGAGATACAAGATTCAGGCGTAAGACCAAAAGATAGCTTGAGATAGACCTTAGATTAAAGGTTAACTAGATCATTTGCACGAGGAGACATATGAAAGCTCTAAGGACTTATTGTATTCTCAAATAGATGGATCACGATTAATGGACTTGATATAAGAAAGCATTAGATTTAACTAATGTGCTATAAAAGACTTTGGGCTTAGATAACTAATCATCAATGGATAGAGATCAAATGGAGATCTTGGATGATGTGATAGATAAAATCACAGTATATATTCATTAACTCTAAAAGATAAAGACTATATAGTAAGATCATCTAAAGATAGTGAAGTTCTTCATAGATATGGATGTATCTTTCCTAATTAAATGTAATGTCTTATCTTATTAGTTATGATGTAGATACTTCCTATAAGATATATTTCTATTTAAATGGGGGTTGTCATCTAATTAGTTAGTATGGTGTAATTTGAAAGATAGATGTGAGCTCAGTGCAATTAGAATTTTGAATTGTAAAGCCAGAGTTACCTATAAATAGCTTATTTAAGCTTGCCCTAATAAGAAGATAAGTGGGAGAGGAACATATTTAGAGAGAGAATTCATTTTTATACTTTTGGGAAAATAATAAAGATTGGTTTTTACCGTAACTCTTATGTGTTTATTATTACCTATGATTATTTAATACTTTTATAGTATTCTTATTTAAGTGTGATAGTTAAACAATTCAAGAGTCATTAGGTGTTTAAGAACAAGATTTTTTTGGTCAATAATCACATGAAAAAGCTGAGTCTCTCTTGATTGAACACAAGTAAGATTGCTATGCAAAGGAGTAGGCATAACTTAGGCATAAAATTAATATCTAGGAAAACTTTTGTCATACTTAGCCAATACAAAACCCCAAATCATATGCCACCCACTAACCCAAGCTAAACTTTGTCAAACAACAACCATAACCAGTGGGACGCCACTGTTGGAAGGAAGTGGAGATAAAGCTAGTATCAGTACTAGCCACAAATTGCTAGTTGCGATCATTTGCCCTCGCTATCAAGTCTATACTAACGTCCTCTCAATCATCAAATCGACCCTGAAGATGATAACTCTTCGGAAAAGATCGACGATGACTTTCCATAGCCAAGCTACCTTCTGCATCTATCTCACCTAAATACTGCCCTATAAACTTGCTGAAGTATCATCGTTAAATGTTCCTACCGCTAATGTTTAGTTTTGAATTTTTTGCTCCTTTCTTGACTCCATATCTTGCCAACACATGGAAGGAAGGGGCGATGACGTTTCTGGTTTATTGTTGTGGTCTGTGAAAAGGAAAACAAAAATGTATGTCTAAAGCAAGAAAGGAGAAGACAGTTACGTGAGCTGACAAATAACAAAACAAACAATAACTAGTTTTGTCCTTTTTAACAAGTGATATTGTAAACTATAACAAACTTTTGTATATATATACTCGTTTGTCATAAAGACAGAGTATTTGTTAAAATTATCGTCACTCTCTCATTTCTGGAAATTCACTGTTCACATTCATCCTCTGTCTTGCTGTTTTTCTAGAAAAATATTGTTCATGTTCATCCTCTGTTCATCGTTTTTTAACATGATATCAGAGCCCATTTGTCCTTGAAGCGTTGAAAATAGCTTATTCCGCACCAAAATTTGCTCATTATTCTTATGGAAAATCAGATTTTAGCTTCATCTCACAATTCCAAATTCTCCATACTTCATAACGTAATCATAATACACTGATCATATCTCCAAAACTCGCAACACTCAACTAGAGCAGGTCATTCATTCTTGCACTTTCAATCAGAAATAGGAACGGAATGGCTTCATAGATGGTACAATTTCTAAACTAGACATTAATGATCCACTTTACAATGCATGGAATTGCTGCAGTAATCTTATCATCTCTTGGCTTTTAAAATCTATGAGCCAATCATTAGCTTCGAAAGTCTTCTACATAGACTCAGCTACAAAAATATGGGAGTTACTCAGAAAATGGTTTGGTATGCATATTGCAATATGATCTATCTATGTTAAATCAAGGAAACAAATCTGTTGATACTTATTATACAGAACTTACCATGATTCTTGAAGGGCTAAGGTACTATAGACCTTATCCTCATTGCTTTCAGCACTACGCGGATCAGTAGATGAAGGATGTTGTCTTTAAATTTCTGAATGGATTAAATGAAAGTTACTCTCGTCAGTCTTCATAAGTTTTATTGATGAAACCATTTCCAACTTTGGAAGAATAATATAATATGGTAATGAGGGATGAATCTAGAAAGGTAATACAAGGTTTGTCACAGCATCTAATTGACCCATCTGCACTAGTAAGTATCCTTTGGAAATTAGATTAGGAAAGGGAAGACAGAAGTTATGTGCAGTCATTGTGGAAAGAAAGGGAAATGCTACAGAATAATTGGTTTTCCTTTTTAACTTAAAATTCACCAAATAAAAACGTCAAAGGAAAGCGTTGGTGAATATGGTTAGTTCAGACGAAACGATGTTGCAAACAACAAAGAGAGTGACTCTACTAAGGTTCAAGAAACCTTTCCAATGACACTAACGAAGAGTCAAATGTAGAAATTACTGGACCTTCTAAGTGGATAGGTACAGCCCAGTCATCAGGCTCGAACTTAAGTATTCATAATACATAGCCGAATGATCTGGTAATACATATTATTCCAACTTCGCAAGTGCATCTTTTACCTTTTCTGATTCATTCAACACAAGCGTATTTGATGCATTTCATAAATCCACAGCTTCATTGCATGATAAATGGCTATTAGACACAGGTGCTTCTGATCATATGTGCAGCAATGCTTCACTTTTATATAATCTCAGATCCATTAAAAACATGTATGTCCAGATGCCAAATGGCTAAAAAGCTCAAGTTACTCAATCACTTTTCCCTTCTCTACACATCCATAATGTTATGTGCATTCCCTCATTTAAGCTCAATCTCCTATCTATTAGCAAATTTACAAAAACTCATAAATGTTCCTTTGTGTTTTCTCCTAAACACTGTGAAATCCAAGGCCTCTATCCCAAGATGAAGATTGGTCATGCTAAAGAATATGCAGGTTTATACTTTCTTCAACAAGTTTAAAATTTCTCCGAAAAAACTTCTGGAGTCACCAGAAAACTTGGCTCGGTTTTTTTTTCCCAATGTAAACACTAACCCAAGACCATCAATGTTTGATATTTGGCATTATAGACTTGGACATGTTGCTTATGATAGATTGAGTATAATAAACAAATCCTTCTCTGATATAATGTCTTATCCCAACAATATCTGTGAGATGTACCCATTACCGTGCCGCTTGTGCGACGATCTAGAACAAATCATGCGGAATTTCATCTGGGGTTCCTCCCATACTCAACGAAAGGTTCACCTGGTTAACTGGGAGTCGGTGTGTACGCCTAAATTGAAAGGGGGGGTTGGGCCTCAAACGAATCCGTTCTATGAACGACTCATTTCTGGCCAAATTGGGTTAGGGTCTGCTCACGAAACTCTGCAGCCTTTTGGGTTCAAGTCCTTCGGGCTAAATATCGTCTGGATACCACCCACATTCCTTTGACGATCTCTAGGCCAGGGGCGTCCTCCGTTTGGAAAGGCATCTCGGCATCCTGGCATTGGATCCGGCAAGGACTCAAATGGCATCTCGGGAATGGGAGGAGAGTGTTATTCTGGATGGATCACTGGCTGGCTGGTTGGGGTCCTCTTATCCAAGTGGCCTCCGCTCCAATCCCGGGTCGGCTTCTTTTGACTTCGGTCGCAGACCTCCAGGTGGTCGGGGGCGGTTGGATGTGGCACGAGTTTCAACAATACCTTCCGTCCACGGTTTACTTGGCGATAGCGGCCTTTGACCCTATTGCCGGGTGTCGAGAGGAGGATAGTTTGGTGTGGGGTCCTTCCCCTCACAGGGGGTTTACTGTGGCTTTTGCTTATGCGGTTATCGAAGGTCTCTCCCTAGTCAACCGGCATCGATTGTGGGAGATTATTTGGAAATGGGAGGGCCCTCAGCGCATTCGTTCGTTTATCGCGTCTTCTAACGAATCAACAGCGCGTGATTCGCCATTTAGCCATCGATAATCGCTGTCCTTCCTGTGGGCAGGAGGAGACCACAATTCATGTGGTCAGGGACTGTCGTCGGGTCCGAGCTCTCTTGAGTCTTTTCCTTTAGGTGGAGGTGGATGGGCCCTTTTTCTAGCAAGAGGTAGACACTTGGCTGACGTGTAATCTCACTAAGCAGACTCCGGTGCAACAGGAAGCGTGGGCTACCGTCTTTGGGGTCGCTTGCTGGTTCTTCTGGAAATGGCGGAACAACAGCATCTTCGACCCGACTTTTGTTTGGCCTACGGTAAGGCACCACGTTATCATGGACTACGTGGGCTGGATTGCCAGAGCTAGGATGATGCAAAAGTGTGTCTCCCCAGTTCAGGGATTACCGGTGGGTACCCGCGTGGGGTGGACGAAGCCTGAGGCGGGCTGGGTGAAAGTTAACACTAATGGCGCTTCGCACCCCACTTCCATCCGGTCTTCCGCCGGGGGTCTGATCCGGGACTGCCGTGGGGAGTGGCGAGGGGGATTCACGCAAAATTTTGTTAAGAGTTCGTCGTTAATAGCGGAGTTATGGGGGGCACACTCAGGGCTCACTTTAACCTAGGAGCTGGGCTATCGCCGAGTTGTCCTCGAAGTCGATTCGCTGGAGGTCATTAACCTTCTATCCGCCCCTATTGACTTACTGACAGAGGTTTCTATTTTGGTGACAGGTATCCACCAGTTGTTGCAGCGGGAGTGGACAGTCTAGTGGAAGCATGTGTTTAGAGAAGGCAACCAATGTGCGAACAGCCTCGCCCGATTTGCAGGAGTGTGCAGCCCTAGGCTTTCTTTCCTTTACGAGCCCCCTTTCGATGTTCAAGAGATCCTCCGGCGCGATACGCTAGGCACGCTGATCCCAAGAGCGTTACATTAGTTTTGTAGTCATCCCTTGTAAAAAAAAAAAGAGACCCTTTTTCCCTCGCATATTAACAACACTGAAAAGCCATTTGATTTATTACATATTGACATTTGGGGACAGTATTCTGACCCAACAATTGGTGGTTTCAATTATTTCATTACACTAGTTGATGATTTCAATAGAGTTACTTGGGTATATCTCATGAGAAACAAGTCAGATGTGCAAGTCATTCTACCTACTTTTTACAAACTGATTGAAACACAATTCATAGAACCATTAAAAGAACGTGATCAGATAATGCCAAAGAACTTGACATGAAGTCATTCTTTACCAAAAAAGGAATTAAACACCAGCTATATTGTGTTAAAAATCCTCAACAAAATGCAATTGTCGAAAGAAAACATCAACACTTGCTTAACGTTGCTAGAGCTCTCATGTTTTAGTCCAAATTTCTAAAGAAATTTTGGGGAGAAGAAATTCTCGCACCCTGCTATATAATCAACATAACTCCTGTAAGAGTTTTGCAAAATCTAACACCTTATGAAAAACTTCTTGGAAAAACACCACACTACTCACATAAGAAAGTCTTTGGCTCACTCTGTTTTGCTTCCACACTTCACAATCAAATAGAAATTTGACGTTAAAGCAAGGAAATTTGTTCTTATTGGATATCTCGTTGGCATTAAAGGATGCAAAGTTTATGATCTTGCTAATCATCAAATCTTTGTCTCAAGAGATGTTGTTTTTCATGAACATGTTTAAAGCAAGGAAATGTGTTTTTATTGGGTATCTCATTGGCATTAAAGGATACAAAGTTTATGATCTTGATAATAATCAAATCTTTGTCTCAAGAGATGTTGTTTTTTCATGAACATGTCTTTCCTTTTGATCCAGATTTTTCATCAGACATCAAACTCAATAATCATTCTCATCTTCTTTCTAATACTGATTGGTACAATTTTTTATCAAACACATTACATTTTCATAGCAATGACAACAATGAACCTACAGATGCATCAAGATCTGTTTGTGATCCTATCACTTCATGCCTTACATAACCCCCATAAGAAACATCTTCTTCATCTATTCAATCACCTCAACTTTAACCACTTAATCAACCCACCAGCTCTCCACAATTTATTAGACGTTCAACTAGGCAACCCGAAATTCCCAAATATTATGACATATATTAGTATAATATTAAGATGAATTCCTCATCAATCACTCAACACCCCATCTCCAATTTTCTCACAACCTCTAACCTCTCAAAGAACCACAATTGTTTTGTATCTCCACTTAAAACCTTACAGGAACCCACACATTATCACAAGGCTGTGTATGTAGAGCATCGGAGAAGAGCAATGGATGAAGAGCTATATGCTTTAAAAGAAAATGATACTTGGGAGGTGGTATGTCTTTCATCTAGGCAGAATGTCGTTGGCTGTAAATGGGTATATAAGATGAAGGTAAACAATTCAAAGATTTTAGGGAAGATTTGTTGCAAAAAGGCTAGTTTTGACTACAACGAAACCTTCAGTCTAGTTGTTAAACAAACCACCTTATGACTATTCTTCAATTTAGCTGGAAAACATAGTTGGAAGTTGCAACAACTTAACACCAACAATGCGTTCTTAAATGGTGAATTACTTGAAGATGTGTACATGAAATTACCTCAGGGTAATGAAGTGAATGGGAAGAAGGAGGGAGAAACTGATCATATAGTATACAAACTCAAAAAATCACTCTATGAACTAAAGCAGGCACCTAGATTATGGAACTCTAAATTTACTGAAGCTCTCCTTAAGTTTGGTTCTCTCAATCCAGGTCAGATTACTCCCTATTCACTAAAATGTCTTCATCCAATGGTCTAGTATCATTATTAGTTTATGTAGATGATATTCTTATTAGATGTAAAACACAAGAAGGAATTAATAGAGTACTCAATTTCACAAATACAAAGTTCAAATTCAGAAACTTAGGATAACTTAAGTTCTTCTTTGGAGTTGAAATAGCTGTTGAATATTGGCTCAAATGAAAAGTCAGAAATCTCAGCTACTTTCGGTGATTAAAAATGGTGGCTCAACAATGGAGGCTTGGAGGCTTTCACACCCAATGGAGGCTTTCACACCTTGGAGGCTTTCACACCTATGGAGATCTCTATAAAAGGGAAGCAAATGAAGGAGGAGAAGTAGAGCATAAGGAGAGCTTAAGGTTTCAGGTGTGAGAAGAGAGTGTTGTTTAGTGAGAGAGAAAAATCTTTTGTTTCTTTTTTTTGTGAGCTTGGTTTATTTTGGGTCTCTTCAAATAGAGTGACAAACACCATTGTATGCTCTCATTGATTATA
>JANJEY010000235.1:36641558-36652148 GCA_024703695.1 Erythroxylum cataractarum
ATTCAATAAACAGTCTGGATTAAATAAATGGACGAAGAAGGAGATCTGACTGAATATAGGCCGTCAGATTAAATGAACGAATGGGATGGATTGCATGGTCGTCCATCCCATTCGATCTGAGTATATATACTAAATGAATCAAAATTTCAGTTTAGTGCAGTCATGCTCTTGTTGAGAGTTGAACTCAAGACCTCCCGCTTACTAAACGGGTGCTCTAACCAACTGAGCTACGAGAGCTGTTGAGATTGCAGTAATATAATATATAAAATATTAATTTTCTGTTTCCTTAAGATTCTTTACAAGCCTCAAGAGTCAATAATCTAGTACGCGGTAAGCAGTGTAAAGAATGTGAGACCTTCGACTCCTCTTGTGTGTGTGTCTCCCCATTTGGACCATTTGTCGTTACTCTCCCCAAAATCTAACAAAAGCCAAAGCGCAAGAGACTCTTTTCTTATCTGTCGTCTCTTCCATTCTCTTCAGTCTCTCATCAATTCCCATACTATCCTAATCTTCCGTCTTCATAGGGTTTTTTTATCCAATCCCTATTCATTGTCAACTGTTAGACCCCCTTGTCCAGTTTCATCAATTTCCTCCAATTATCAAGGATTTGTGCACAACTTTTGATAAAGAATGGCTTCTGATTCATGGGGTTCTCGTTTCTCCACTTCTTCAAGGCGGCACCACCTTTCTCGATCAGGTTAATGTCAAAGTTTCTCCATTTATCGTAAAGAACCCACCCTTTGGTTTTATGAGTGTATTTCCTTTTCTGAGTTTTTGTTGATTTCTCTTTTTCGGGATTGTAATTTTTGTGGGTTGACGCGTTTTAGATCTGTATGATGAGGCCGAGGTGGAAGAGGATTTGAGATCGGAGTTTTTGTGCCCGTTTTGTGCTGAGGATTTTGATGTTGTTGGACTTTGTTGCCATATCGATGAGGAGCACCCTGTTGAAGTCAAGAATGGGGTTTGAATTCTTATTTCCCTTTTATTTTATTTCTGTCTGTTTGAGGCTCTGTTATGATGATTTATTTCTTCTTCATTTCATTAATTCTTCTGCGAATTTTGTCTTTTAGACTGTCGAGTTAGTAAGTTTGAAATTTTGGGTACCAAAGTGATGTAATTTATTACTTTAGTTTGATTCAGAGATGAGCTTCTGGTTCGTGCCTAAGTGGTCTGTCAGGGTTTTTACCCTGACGGGAATTTAGAAGTTGTAGGAGCAGGGTTTATAGACATGCATTTCCTTCTACGTGAGAGTATATTGGCTTCCTGATTAAGGTTATTTTACTTTCTAATAATGGATCGCTGAGACCTTTACTCTGATTCTTATTCTGATCTCCGATTTTGTAACTGTTACTGGTGCGAGGCTGCCGTTGTAGGATGTTCTTACTGACTATTGTTGTTTGAATGGTCTTTGTTAGGTCTGCCCGGTTTGTGCCAAGAGGGTGGGAATGGATATCATTGGCCACATTACCATGCAACATGGGAACTTTGTTAAGATATCCCTTAATCTGATCTTGTGAATTAAATGTTTATATATTCCTGGATGTTGTCTGATATGCACTTGTAGTTCAGATTTCCCTGAAATTTTATGAGATTTGATTTAACTCTTGCGATTATCCTGATTCCCACTCTCTTAATTTGTCAGTTTGAGTTCTGCAGTTAAATTGTACCTTTGAGCATCATATAGCTTTTCCTTTCTCATTCGATTTTCTGTTTCATCATGATTACTTTGGAGTGCCCATGTTATTCCTTGATTCCAAATTACGTGCAGCCGAAAAGAAGATTACGCAGGGGATCTAACTCTCCCTTTTCTTTATTGAGAAGGGAGCTACGAGAAGGGGGCTTGCAATCCCTGCTTGGTGGATATTATTTTGTTTCTTCCTCTAATACAGAGCCTGATCCATTGTTGTCATCATTTATATTTAATCCGCCTGCTCCTGAGGAATCTTTCGACACACAGTCTATCCCAACTGTTGATGCAAGCTCAACCAAGCGTAGCAAGAATGAGGAGTATCAAGAAAGGTACGGGTGATTTAATTTATTGCCCTCTTAAATATCTTGACTTGTTTGATATAAGAAAAATGAAGTTTATACTATCATGGTCAGGTATTAAGCTTGTCCGAATTAAAGTGTTTTTTTTTTTAATTTTTGGCAATGGCTTTAATTTCAGGGGCATTTCTTGTTTCCTTGTTCTTTTTCACTTTTGAACTCTTTTTATACTTGTGCAAATTTATTGAAGGCAAAATAACACAGGATCTGACTTGATTGTTGTAAATCTATTTACTTTTGCGCATATCTTTTGAAATTCCAATACCCAATTATCAGGAAAGCAAGCGCCAATAGACTGTAGAAAAACAAAATTCATTTCAGCCCTGCAGGTCCCCTGGGAAAGGTCTTGCATTCAAGTTTTTGTTCTGGGCCTTCTGCTCATCTGAAATGAAGTGAGAATAAAGGAGATTGCCATAGTAACTATCATAATTACGATATTAGAAACCAATGGCATCTGCAATGAACTGAACTCAGATCATTTGTTTGGAAAAGAACAAGTATCGCTTTGCAAAGCATGAAATAAAAGAGGTGGACTAACATCTGCGTTTTGTACTGCGTCTATTTTCTATCGTCATACTGATTTACTTTCTTTAATATTTGACAGGAATGTGCAACCATCAGATATATCTAACAAAGATCAAAGACAAAACTCGGAAAGGTCAGAGTTTGTCCAGGAATTGTTGCTATCCACAATTTTTGAAGACATGTTATGAGCTGGATAGGGAGTTGATGATGCGAGAGATACGTTGATATCATGTAGACGACGTATACGTCCAACCAAGAGGGGGAAGTACTTACGTGAGATATTAGGAGGGCAAGCTTCAATTCATACGTGGGCAATAATAGATAGGTGCTAAACTATTGTAGACTAATGATGTATTCCAGTTTGTGTATAATGGAAAAAGACGAGATAACTTCACGCACTTTCATGCTCTACATTACGCCTTAAGTGTGCGAAATCACTGTATTCTGCTCGAATGCAAGTAAACCTCGTGGGAGAGATTGTCTTAGAATGTCTGTTTTATGAACATGTCGTATGCCTATATTTTTATACTTTCACCTGCCAGTGGACATTACTTGTAAATGGTGTTCCTGGGAGTTTGAGGATTTGGCAAGCTAGATAGACTTGTTACTCATACGAGGCAAAACCAGGGTTCTAGTCATATAAGTTAAACGCCCAGACAAACAAAGGATCCAAAACAACTGAAAACATAAGCTGAGGTCACGGACATCTTATTCACTTGCCCTGGCTCTTCTTGTTAGACCTCATGTACGACAACAAATTTTGATTTAGCCCTTATAGGATAGCATAAAATTGAGTAGGATATGTCCGTCTAAAGAACAAGACAACGAAGTTCAAGCACATACAATAATTTGTTAGTACAAAATGAGCATTCAATGATAAAGGGTCAGTATATACAAATGTGCATAATTTGCAATTCATCCTTAGCATCAACATCATCGTCTAACAGCCTTATTGACAAGGGTGCACCAAACAGGATAATCATAGACAGCCAAAAAGTCACTAGAAAAGCATCGAAAGCATGAATTGCTCTAATAAAACCCAAAAATTATACCTCACTTGAACCCTTACTTAAGGAGAAATGGTTTTGTAGCCAATAACTTTAGGTTGACAATCCTAAAGACTATTTTCACATTTATCTCAAAACAAGGGAGGACATTTGACATGAACCATCAACTAGGTTCATCTTTCAGGGTCGAGTTTCTGATTCTTTCCATCATTCAAAGTCCTGGATATACAGAACAGTGTCACCTCCTGCTGGAATTATGCGTAATAAAAAACCCATAATCAGGAAGATTGACCTGCAACAGCTTAAGCCAGTTATCAGCTTGTCGCAATAGTAAACCAGCCTTTTGACATTCATATACTCCATTAGAATTCCAAAATGGTACTTTGAACTTGTAGGAAGCAAGCCCAAAAGTGGGTAAAGGTAGTTTAATATCAGAATGAACATCTCTAGCACTGGATCCACGACCACGCATCCCATCTATGTTTTGACCTGTTCCAAACCGAAATGTAGTATCAAATTAGACCACATACAGAGGGCTGCCATAAATATATAAACAGATAACAGACCTACACGCACATACATGAATTCACATACATACAGTCACATACATGAGAGAGGGACAGAAAGACAGTACTTTGGGAAGGTGCTGAGAGGGAATGAAAGGTCAGAAAGCAGGCATCAAGATTCTGTAATGTTGTACCCATGGGTATCCGATAGATTGGATACCAAGCCACAGAGATCCAACTTGAAGGTGACAAGTCACAACTTCTATATGTCCTCAGTTCTGGAAATTGCAATGTCAGAAACGAAATCTGTGAAAAGCAATATTGCAAAAGTTAGTAACCAAAAACGATAGATTGACATCTGAATGTATATACTGCTAAAAGCTTTGATGAACTCGCCTTATCAGTTAAAGGTTCTCGCACAAATGGTGGATCGTATTCCATATATTCGAAAACAAGTCGATCTAGAGGGTTGGAAATTTCATATTCATCACTCGATGAACCCTTCAAATGCTTACTTCTAAGAGACACCCCACTCAAACTCTGAAATTTTACACCTGCATTGTTCTGTTGGCCCCATGATTCCCGAACACAATTGTTTGTCTCTCTACCACTTTCACTGCTACCATCACTACTAGTCTCCCGAGATGAATCATTATCACTCTCCTCACCACGTCTCCTGTAAGAAGATGAAAGTAAAAATTAATGTTAGAAAAAAAATTACTAATCAACAAATTATTGAAAACTCAATATGCTGAGATGATTAAGCAATAACTATTCATCTGAATACACAACACACACATCAAGCCACTCAAAATTTATAGATCATTCTTGGAGCAACAAAAATTGCCATATGGCACAACCAGAAGCGGCAGAATGCCAAATCAATGAAAGGAATTCTGCATTACAGTAGTTTTTGGAGAAGAGTTCAAACATTTTTTTCCGCTATCATTTAAGCATATAATGCTTTGGACCATTGAGATGCATTCCATCATATTTTCACCTAATCACCTCTAACATGCTTACATTCTTCAAACTGGCCCTTCACTAAGATTTCTTTTGTGATTTAATTATTCATCCAATTGTGTTCGCAAACCCTTCAAAAGAAGCTAATCACTCTGATGTCTCACTCACATCAAAGCGAAAATCGAGTAAGATATCACAATTCTTTCATTGGATCCAGCCCTGCATTAAGAGTGGGTCTTTATAGACCTCTTCTTGACGTTCCTTTACTACTTTCATATACTTATCCAATATATACAATCACAAAGAATGAGTGATAAAAACAGAAAGTAAGCTAATGATATGATATGAAGAATCATGGCTAAAATATGATATAAAATTTTCCTGCACATTTTCATACAAGGAAATTAGTATTGACAGCAAAAATTTGATTATTTAAAGTTCATGGAGCACTTTGGTGCCAACTGGGGATTATAATCATCAAATTTCTAGGATAGAGGGCGTTCTATAATGATAGACTCACATTTCACGCCATTCAACACTTTAATCTAGGGAACATTACCGGCTATTAAACTGTATCAAGTTATAAACAACCTACCACAAGTCCGAGTAGGAAATCCTCATACTGAACATCATGTTTTCTACAGCATTGCTACAAGAACTATATTGCTTTCTGAGTTTGCAAGCAAAGTAGACAAACTCTACCGACTTAACTGATTCATCATTGATACAAACATGACGAAGAACAGTGTTAAGAAATGGAGCTAAGAACGAAACCAACAATGAAAACAGCCTTGGTCATATAATATTAAGATGGAATAAAAACTATGGGCATTTAAAAGCTAAAGTAAGGTTATAGGAACTCATCTTCGGTGTCTTTAAAGTTTATAGTAATTTTCTAACAGGATGATGCCATCCACACATATATAGAAAAGCTATTCACCACGTGGCACACGCTTCATCCTACTTAAGAAAGATATTATTTCTACAACTGTGAATATTGAAACAATTATACATTAACAAAGAATAAAGATACATGGCTCCAGTGCATGAAACGGCAAATACAGCACATGCTTATCATTGCATAACAAGCTAAATCATCAAGATCGTTCCATAGTAACAGCCATAACCAGAATAAATGAGGAAGTGCAGTAACTCAATAAGGTAAATAAGAGAAAATAAAACCAGCCAACCTTAACCACGGGGATGGTCTCGAAGGGTCCACATACAATTGAATGCCAGACAAGGAGGGACAATAGTACTGCATAACAGTCTCATTCTCATCCAATAAAAGGGGAACTCCAGCTCCATATGCACTCCACTCCCTAAATGATTCCCACAGATCATCAAGCATAAAATACGGGTGATACTCCGGTTCATGAGTTCTCCATCCCCTTACGCTGGTCTATTAACCCACACATGCAACCATATAAGACCGCATTTATTATTATAAACATCAAAATGTAACTATTTCAGATTAAACCTTAAATAACCGCATCCAATGGCAGAGGTTTTGGTAACCTTAACAACTTCTGTAGTGAATTACCAAAATTGGCAGAAAATGAAATTTCAAACCCTAATTATCTTATTAACAGATACTAAAACAAAGATGGAATCTTCAAGTCACAAAGTCCAAAAACCATATAAGAACGAACACAAATACATTCAAACTTTCATCATAAATGTACACATACCCAAAGATTAAACAATCAAATATCCAAACTTCAGTAAAATCCGAAACCCATATAAGAAAAACACCAAAACATTCAAACTCATAAAGTACAAAAAAAAAACCAACGATTAATCAGAGCACCAAAACATTTCAAATTTCATCATAAAGTACAAACCCAAAGGTTAAACAATCAAAGAATCAGACTCCTACTTCTTATTCGTAATCAACAATCGATTATCATTACCTTAGGCAACAACTGGGCAGGAACCACAGGGGTAGTGTGCTCCAAGAAACGATCCAAATTCGTCAGGTTATCCTCACCCACGGTCCGACCCGAAACCGAACAGTTGGAGGACAACGACGAGTGTGAGCCGCATTGATCAGAATCCGACCTCTTACCCATCTCTGACCCAGAATTCTTGGCAACCGCCGGCTTATGCTGTTTCTTTTCTTGTTGCTGTTGTTGTTGCTGTTTACGCATCGCGGGAGACACGTAAAACCGGTTGTCACCACGATTTTTTGGCATCGGAACCCCACCAGATCCTGACATTGTACGGAGACAACACCCACCCAAGCACAGAGAAACTGAGCGTAAGGTAGAGATAGAGAGAAGAAGAGAGGTTTTAGTGTTGAAGCGAGTGCACGAATGCAAAGGGAAGGTGGGTTTTAGTGATTTTACGAGATTGAGCGCATATTCACTGCAAATAAACAAAACATAGAAAGAGAAAACAAATATATTTATTTTTTTGTATAAATTAATGACATATATATATATAGATAACAGTTTCTGTCGTGGATTTGAGAGTCTGTGATGTGTCGTAGCTTCCTTCAGAGAGACGAGACGAGACGAGACGAGACGAGATATTATCTCTGTTGTTGCTAACTACAACGTGTAAGAGATTAAGACAGAGACGACAAAAGAGACGAGAAGACTCGAGAAAGTTTTGTTCCCATTTCATGATTTATCTTTAACCCTTTAGATATATAAATTAAAAACAGACTCTTAGAAGGGATATTCTTAGGGATTATGCCCTGGGTTGGGTCCATTGCTTGGTCTTTGCGGTGTTGGGGATTTTTTTCCACTCTTATCCTTCGACTGCTCTCCGCTGGTGAAATTGAAAGCTAACTTTTCAACAACAAAAAAAGAAGAAAGATTGTCTCTTATTCACCGACCACTGGATGAGGACGCTTTTAAGAAAGTGTCTAGTCCTATTACCTTTTAAGAAGGTGTTTAGTCCTATTACAAGGAAGCAATTATGAAACACGCTTCAACTAGCCTTTAAAAGAAAGGGGAAGCCAAATAATGTTCGTCTCTAGAATCCACAAGGAGAATCTGAAGTCATTCAAATGAAAGAATATGAAATTACTTTAAAAGGAGTCAAGGTCATTTTTAATTAAATCAGAAGGCTTGATGAAGAACTGACAAATTAAAAGTAATTAAAAAAGTTTCCCCACCAAGCATGTATCCCGATATGGAAACTTTAATTTATATTAGAGAATAGCACTTGCATTTCCCTCTAAAACTGTTAAAAGAACATTCCTCGCTAGGCTCCGCTTTATTACAGGACTTCGAAGTATGATGATAATGGCGACCTCTGTTAGAGATACACATTGAAATCCTCGAGGGTGACGTAAAACTTGATCATGGTAGAAGTTAGGAATTATATATTAATGTAAGGGGTTTAGGCAATAAAAAAATTCTTTATTGAAACTTTTCATGTCCACGTTGATGTAATCCACACAATCTTACTAATGGTGTACCTTAAAAAGAGGAATGTCCTGGTTTATATAGGTTGGTTATAGTTTAATGAAATTATTACTTAAAGACATTCTTTATATATTTAAATATATATGATAAAGTTCGTAGAATAAATGTACATTGCACATAAAATTAAAATGAGATCATAATTGTAAAATTTGCATTGTGTTTATTTAAGAGGTGCTTGGTTAAAAGGATTGGGAATGAATCTAGATTTGGAATGAAAAATGTTGGTTGGTTTTTTATTATGATTGAATAATTTTTTTTTATATCCTACTTCTTTGTATTACTGTATACCTCTCACATTTGAGAGGAATGACGTTCATTTCTTAATTAATAGGTAAGTGTCACGGGTGTAACAATCTCTGTCACACTAGTAACAATAAATATCACAGACGTGACACATATTTTTTAATTTTTAAATTAAATATAATTAATTAATTATTTATTTATTTATTTATTTTTCAATATTTTAACAAATCAACCACTATTAACTATAATAGTAATCATTTCTTCCTCTTAACCAACCATCATAATTATAATGATTATATTTATTGTCATTTCTTACTATATTTATTCACATTTCTATTACCATTCTTCTATGTAAACCAACTACCCCTTACTATCTTTAAATTATTCCTAGTCATTGTTTTATTGAGATTGAAAATTGGTAGAGAGTAGAAATAGTGTCACACATTACTTTTTTTATCCTTATGGCAAAAGTAACGTTGTTATAGACTAAAATATGAAGATTCTTTAATAAACAAAAATTTAGCTGCTTGTTAGAGAACATATTCACTGAGTTGATGCAATATGATAATTTCGTTTGAAACACTACTTGTAAGTTTATTAAAATTTTCATTGTGATGATTATATAAATGTTCAATTAGTTCAACTTCTGTTTTTTTGTGTAGTTTTTAGTTATTTTACTTATTAGTTTTTATTTCTCTTTCAAATAAAAACAAAAATCTATTTGGCTGTTAATGTCAATGTAGTTATATTTTTATCACTGATAATAATTACATAGCAGATAAAACTTAAAGATAAATTATTTTTAATTAGAGAAATTTATTTTAATCTTTTGTGTAATATTGACTAACAAACTAGTAATAAAATTATTTTACTTTATTTAAATAAATAATTTACTTTAAATTTTATTTAAAAATAAATATTTATTTTTAATCATTAAAACAAATTTTATTTAAAATTTTCATATTTTCAAGATATTTTAAATTTAATTATATTTATTAATAATTATTAAATTTAATTTATTTGATTTAATTACAAAAATTGAATAAAATTATTAATTAAAATTAAATTATTCATAATTATTATTCATAATTAATTTTAATTAACTAAATATATAATATTAAATTAAATTGTTCATAATTATTTAGCAATTAATATATTAAATAATTAAATAATATATATTTAGTTGATCATATATTAGATTATAAAAAAACCGAAGAAACTAAAATAAAAAACAAAAATTCAAATAACATGCTTTTTTTTACTTAATTTGTAAAAACAAAAACAACAAAACCAAAAATAAAAATAGAAATAAATAGGCCCTAAGTAATTTTTACTTATGATCACAAATATATCCTATATAGGAATTGCTATGTTTTCGTATTACTTATGACTTATTTTAATCAAGGGTAATTTCATCGTTAATTATAGATATAACATTAATTATATGGAAATAGTTAAGTGATTATTATAGATTTATCACCTTAAAGTAATTAAGAAGATTGTTTCACTATTCCCGGTTAGTATTAATTTGAGAAATTCTTGACTAAGGTAGAATAAGACTTTGAAAATTCATTTACAATGTCATAAATTGAATCAATCACCAATAGTGCATAGTTACGAGTTAGAGTAATGGAAACAATCTCTTTGTAAAATACAAAAGGAAGACTGCATACAATTGATGACCCTTCCCCAACCCTCGCAAAGTAGGAAGCCTTGTGCACTTGAGCAGCTCTACCTGTAGGAAAATCCCGGGGTGTTCATCACATGAACACAGTGCGGAATTTACAATTTTGAGTCCCGGGACATTCCCGAAAGCCAGGATCCATGTGTATGTACAAACAATCAAACCATAACGACCAAAGG
>JANJEY010000235.1:36701438-36735065 GCA_024703695.1 Erythroxylum cataractarum
TTCACCCTTCTTAATTAACCTCTGTATATTCTCCTAGTTCCATACCTATCGCCTGGCCTTGCTTCGTCTCTTGACTTGTGTCACTTGTTTCTATTGTTATTTCATTTTCCGGAATCAATGGTAAAAGAAAACTTGTATTATTAATGCACGATATAGACTGATTAGGCTTTGGGGTTCATCCTTATCAAAGCTTGTGGAATTGACGTTCTTTAATAAATGTCCCGTGCTTTTCATTTTTCCATCACAGTCATGTACTTTTATTATTCAATTAGTCTTTAAAATTCTATTGGAATAACATTCTTTGTAATTTTTTCTATCATATGTCGCAAGCTTATATAACTTATGTTTCTAGAAAAGGTTAACAAGAGAATACAAATATCTTATTGTAATTAAACAAATGACCTATAATATTAGTTCTTTTACACCTTAACAAAGAGCCCACTCAATGTCCTCGAAGTGTTTATGGCGACAATGGAACAACACTCATATCAATGCATAAAAGGATTCTTAACTAAACGATTGCAATAAGATCATACCTCCACCTCTTGTAAGTAAAATAAAAGGCAAAATCGAAAGGTCTTAATACAAGATTTTAATTGAGCTTAGGTTAGGCTATCATAAGGATAATAAAAAGGGCGATAAAATTAAAGAACATTTTCGTAAACAAAACAGCATGCAACTTGGTTTTTCACAATATAGGCCCTTCACACAATTATTCCATTTGTACGATAACCTTGATCGATTGCTACAAAAGCTTTAGCTTATGTTCTTCGTCACCCTCACATCCTAAATCTCAAATTTCATCTTCTCTCACGCACTCTCACTCTCACACTAATGTTCTCTCAAACCAAAATCCTTAATTTCTTCTCACGCACTCTCTTTGGCCTCCGATATGATCGTTATTGCTTTTTACCATTTCAGTTATATTGAAACCCATTTTTCTTTCAATGTCCTTAATGTGATCCCTAATTTCTTGATATCCACAACAGTCATTTCGAAAAGCTTACGAAATGAAATTCAAGAACTGCCTTGAGCTTTGGACTAGAGCAATCTATGCTTACAGTTCAAAAGTTTATCTTAAGCCCCTTGCATAACCTTTGGCTCAGATAATTTCAAGGTTGCACGTTTGGTTCAAACTGCTAGGTACTTTCTCCTCAGATTGTGGTGTGTTAAAATGCTCAATCGTATTGTTGTTACAACTAGTACTTTCATCCCTTTTTCTATGCTTCGTTTGGACATGTTGGAGATGAAGGAGTTAAATAGAACCCCCACTAGGGGTTTTGGAAAATCTATTGACTTGTGCACTATATTGAAGGTATATTTGAAGTTTTTGTCTTCTTTTCCTTTAATCTCTTTCGGTGAATTTATTAGTTTCTAAATCAATATTACTATGCCCAGCTAAAATGATCATAAATAGGATGTCATCATTGTATGTTAATTTGGGTAACTTGTATGATAGGTGAACAAACCTATGCTGAAGACACGACCTTTCCCGAAGGCATATATATTTTCTACTGTTGAGGAGCTTGTTGAACATCTAACTTAATGAAGCTTTTCTGTTGCCTTTTCTGGATTGTCCTTTATTCCATTGGAATGATCACATAGTTTTCGTAAAACTAAAAAGATTGGGAGATTCGAAAAGAAATAAGGCAACTTATCTGCTAGGTATATGAGTGATTACCAAATTTGCTCAAGTAAGGGAGGGTTAGTGATGAGTGAGGAATTTATCTTTATTATGCTCCTATGTTCGGTTTGTCAATGTCCCTACATCAAGGTTAATTCACCAATTAAAAATGGTAGTCATAAACAGACACTTTTCTACCAAACGATCTTATAGTACCGTCATTTTTAGAGGTCTGAATGCCTATGCTTTCTATTATCTCCCTATTGAAGTTCTTTCTTCATCAAATTTGTTCTCTCTTTTCTTTTTGACCTTTGTGTTTTTTTTTTCCTTTTTCTCTTAAGTTAGACATAACTTGTCAGGAAGTTCTTCAGACCTACAACAATTTTGTGTCCTTATTTTGATGTTAAAAGGTAAAATGGCTCAAGTCGAAGAAGAAATATTAGTATAAGAAATCTAAGAATAGATCTTCTACAACCTCAAGTCATACAACTTTTAAAGGCGACGATACAAAGCCTTCACTGAATAAGAATAAGAGACAAGAATATCTTGCAATTTTAACAGATAAGAATAGGAATATACAATTAATGCAACAAGTCAAAAAAAAAGGAGGAGAAGTAGATGAAGGATGAGCTTAAGTTATTAGCCTGCCTTCTTGTGATCATGACATCATTTATGAACTATTGTGTTTCTTCTTTTGTATATTCTTTAGATCAGTGATTTCAACAAATAAATTTTTGTATCAGAGATCTAGATTTGCTCAATGTTGGAATGAAATTTAATCCCATTTGAGTTTAATCACCTTCCACATTTGAAGAGTTTCATCTCTAGCAATTAAGTCGAGAGATTAACCTTATTAAGTTCCCTTTCCCTTCTATTAATTTCCTTCTCGTATCAGTTAATATTAACCATTTTAGGAATTTAGTATGAACAAGAACCTTCTTTGATTAACAGCAAAATATCAGAGAAGCTTTAAGAAAATGGTCCCTAGTAACATAATCCTGCCTTTTTGCTTCTCTTGATTATAATGCTAAACATATGAATCTTTTTAATCTTCAAAACTAATCGACGGTTAGATCAAAAGATTTATCAGTTTTCAATAGGTAAAAGAGTTCATTATCATAAAAATGCAATGCCAACTCAAAATTATCCTCATATGTTATTACTAATGATGACTCCTTAAACCATCATATAAAAAGAATGCTAGTTTGTTCTATATGTTAGTCTTCTAAGTCATTCTTTTTTTTTTTAATTTATCCATCAACTATTTTAGTTTAAGCTCTCTTCCATGATTATACTCCCACATTGGATTCTTCATGGTTATATCAAACTTCAGAGTATATATGAAGTTCCAGTCAAATCGGGAAGACATTGGAGACAGATTGGATCTAACCCTGAAACAAGGATTTTCTGGTGAAGATTAAGTTGGTGACGAACATGTTGGTTATGATCTTGATCTCAACTTAAACTTGAAACTTGGTCTTTACAACCATCAGGTAAATATGTCAGTTTCTTACATTCTGCATTAGAAGCCTTTCCAATCTTCTTTTAACAATGATATTTAAGTTCTTCATTCATTTCTTAATAATGGAACCCCTCCCTTAACATTTTCTTCACAATTGTGGAGTCCCCAAAACTAGCAGCAGCACCAATACCATATGATATAGGCTTCATGTGTTGACCCGTCCTGCCTAGAATTAATCCATAGCACAGAGGGTCTTCATAGGATGAACCTGTGGGCTTCCCAAGCTCCTACTCTCCATGTGTGAAATGACATTTTTCTCCAAACTTGCACCCTTCAGGTGCGTTATACTTGTTACACAATCGAGTCTTCACAGTAGGAAGAGATGATCCAATAGGAAAAGATGGCGGGACTCCTGAATTCCTAGTAGCTGGTGAACCAGTTGGATTCCCACCAAGATTAAACATATGTGATAAAAAATTTGAAGCCTTTAGTAACATAATGCAAAAAATGGCATCCCTCACCAAATGGGCACCCAAAAGTAAGACACTATCAAGATGCAAATAAGATAAGAACTTTAATTGAAACCAACATTTCTATAGCAAAAAATTTACATAGAGATCTTGAAGTAACATGAAAGAAAACAAAAGAGCCACATTATTGGACTTCTTTTTAATTGTAATTATAATGAAAGCAAAGATCAATGGACAACTGCCGAAAGTAAAGCAAAATGGGTGAGTACATAGTTCATTTACAGATATTTGTTAAATGAGAATGTGTATGTAATTAATTCTTAATTTTCCAGGATTTAATGTGTCATGAAATGACACATTCAATAGAACAAGTTCACCCGATGACAGTAGATGAAGTGTGCGATAAAGTCCTGGGCACTAGAACAGATTACATTATTGGCATGGGAATTGGGCCTCGACCACAAGGGAATACTTCGACCAGAAAGAGACTTCGAGACGAATTAGAAGAGTCAAAGAGGGCTAATCAGGTATTGCAGTCTCAAGTCGATGAATTGAGTAAACAATTTAAAGAAATGCAGGATCGATTGGAACTTTTATGTTCTACACAGAATGTTCGTTCAGACTAAACATGTACTCATTTTGATATATTAAACACTTATGACGTTTTGTTTATTTTAATTATCGTTTTATGACATATTCGGGAATTGCAATTTAATTAATAAATTGTTTGCATGTATTCAAGTCTTGTTATACATGAATAATTATTGATTATATATTCAAAATATTGTTGCATTATTAAACAAATTTATTTCTTTACTAATATTTAATAGTTATTAAATAAATATTATTTTAATCAATAGTTAAATTTAAAAATAGCAAATAATTAAATAAAATTGTTTCCAAAAATTTAAAACATATTTAAATAAAAAGCTAATAACAAATCAAATTTATTCAAATTAATTTTTCCCCAAAATTTAAAAATTAAAATTTAATAATTAAATTTGATCAAATTATAAATTATTCCAATATTCATATCAATTAAAACAAATCATGAATTCCTAATTTTTATTAAAACATTATTAACAAAATTTACCAAAATTTTTATAAATTAATTATTATTTTATAAAATCTTCACAATCCACGACGTCTATTTAATTAGACGTCGCAGAATTTCTATTTTCTGCGACGTCTCAACCACGTCGTTAAAACTCATACAATCCCTGACGTTTTCACCAAACGTCGGGCATTATACGATACTTTTACGACGTCTTTATTAATGTCGCAGAATCACTAAGCCATCTACGACGTCTTCACTCAGACGTCGAAGAAACCCATTGCCTACCCCACTATCTACGACGTCTATTGTGACGTTCTACTAGACGTCATAGATAGTTTTCTGCGACGTCTTAAGGGATTCTACGACATCTATTAGACGACGCAAAATGTATGTTTTTGTTGTAGTGAATTCTTGTTTTAATATGTATTTAGATGATATTGTCAAATCTTTAGCTTCTACCACTTCGCAATTGCAACAAGAGATAAGATAATTTCAACAAGAGATAAGGACTAGTATCCAAGACTTGGCAAATCAAGTTGGCCAATTAGCCATTACGGTGAGTAACTTGGAATCAAAGGTTTTTGGAAAGTTGTCACCTCAAACAATTGTTAATCCAAAAGAGAATGCTAGTTCAATTGTTTTAAGAAGTGGGAAAGATTTAGAAGAACTAATAAAGAATCTCCCTAGTAGCTTCAGTGTAAGAAAAGGTTAACGAAATTATCTCACGTAGCAACATTCATCACAAGGACGATGGGAACGTTGCCAAAAAACATAAAGAGCCAAAAGCACTTAAGTTTCCTCCATTGTCTAATTATAAATATGTTGTACCTTTTCTCGGGTTGTTTGAATAAATCTAAGAAAGAGGAGGAAGAAAAAGAATTCCTTGAAACTGTTTGTAAGTGTGAAGTAAATATTCCTTTACTTGATGCTATTAAACAAATACCTTGTTATGCTAAATTTCTCAAAAAATTGTGTGCACATAAGAGGATAAAAAAGCTTAAAGGAGTTTAAAAGATTAGAATGGGGGAGAACGTTTTTGCTATGATTCAAAAAAAACTCCCAACTAAATATAAAGGCTCAGGAACTTTCATTATCCCTTGTGTAATTGATAGCATTAGATTTGAAAAGGCCATGTTAAACTTAGGAGCTTTAATTAATGTCATGCCATATTTTATTTATGCTTCTTTGAAACTTGATCCTTTATACAAAATTGTTGTCGTAATTCAATTAGCAAATATATCTAATGCCTATCCTAAAGGCGTAGTTGAGGATGTTCTTGCACAAATCAATAGTTTGGTTTTTCCTACTAATTTTTATGTTCTTGATATGGAAAAAATGATCAAAGTGCTCCTATTTTATTAGGAAGACCATTCTTAAAGACATCTAAAACTAAAATTGATGTATATAATGGTACCCACTCTATGGAATTTGATGGTGAAGTTGTTGAATTTAATATGCAAGATGCCATGAAATTTCTTGACGAAGATGATTCTGTTTGTATGGTTTATGTAATTGATTCTTTGGCACAAAGGGTTTTTGAGCTTAATGGAAAGGATGCTTTGGAAGTGGCCATTAGTGAAGAGCTAATGAAGAGGACTTTGATGAATTTTTAGTTACTAATGGGCTACAAGAGAACATTTTAGTGCTTAAAGAAAATCATGAGGAATAACTACAAGGTAACGTTTCCTATATTGATTTACCTATTTCTAATAAGAGACTTTTACCTTCTATGAAACAGGCACCAATTCTATAATTTAAACCCCTTCCTGAGCATTTAAAATATGTGTTCCATGGAGGAGGAGCAACATTGCCAGTGATCATCTTAAGCAAGCTTAGCGAGCAACAAGAATACAAATTGGTGCAGATTTTTAATAAGCATACGATGACTATTGGATGGATGATTGCTGACATTAAGGGAATTAGTCTATCTACATGCATGCGTATAATTTTATCAGAAGAATGAGCAAAACATTCTTGAAAACCCCAATGGAGATTAAATCCACCTATGATGGATGTAGTTAATAAGGAAATAGTTAAATTGCTTGAGGTTGGAATTATTTACCTGATTTATGATAGTGATGGGTTAGCCCCGTACAGGTAGTGCCCAAAAAGATAGGAATAACTGTTGTGAAAAAACAAGACAATGAATTTATCCCTACTTGTGTGCAGAATGGTTGGAGAGTGTGTATTGATTATAGAAAATTAAATTCAATAACTAGAATGGATCATTTTCCATTACCTTTTATGGACCAAATGTTTGAAAGACTAGTAGGTCGTGCTTACTATTATTTTCTTGATGGTTATTCAGGTTATTTTCAAATTGCAATTGCACTGAAAGATTAAGAAATGACTACTTTTGCATGCCCATTGGGAACATTTACATATCAATAAATTCCCTTTAGTAATTTTATTGTTTTAAAACTTATTTTAAATTATGATAATTTTCATTTTATGGTGGAACAAGGAATAGTTTTGGGTCATGTTGTCTCCTCTAAGGGAATTGAGGTTGATAAAGTTAAAATTGATATTATCCAATCCCACTAACGTGCAGGAAGTTGATTATTTTCTTGGACATACAGGGTTTTATAAGAGATTTATAAAGGATTTCTCAAAAATTACCTTACCTCTATGCAAGTTGTTGTAAAAGGACGTAGCTTTTGATTTTGATGTAGCATTTAAGAAAGCTTTTGATGAGTTGAAAACATTACTTACTCCTGTACCAGTTATACAACCACCCAACTAGAACGTTCCCTATAAGATAATGTGCGATATAAGTTATTATACTGTTGGTGCTGTGCTAGGACAAAGAATTGGGAAGGCATCACTTTCTATTTATTATGCTTCCAAAACTTTAGATGATGCTTAACGAAACTACTCCACCATTGAAAAAGAATTTTGGCTGTTGTTTTTGCTTTAGAAAATTTTTGCTCTTATTTATTTGGTTCTAAAGTAATTATTTATTCTAATCATGCAACTCTTTGTTATTTATTGATAAAGAAAGAGGCAAAACAAATACTGATAAGGTGGATACTTCTCTTGAGTGAATTCGACATAGAGATAAAGGATAAGGAAGGAAAGGAGAATCAAGTTGCTGATCACCTTAGTCGTTTGGCTGGGGAAGAAGATAAGTTTCCTTTAAATGATAATTTTCCTGATGAACAATTATTTGCAATTAAGGAAATAGAACCTTATTCTGCCGATAAAGTTAGTTATTTAGTAGCCAAGACTTTTCCTATGATGTGCCTAAATCGAAAATAGATAAGATTAAAAGTGATGCTAAATGGTATATATGGGAGGACCCTTATTTTTGGGAAAAACTGGGCAACCAAGTGGTTAGAAAATGTGTTCCTGGTAATGAGACTTTGTCTATTTTAATCTTTTGTCATTCCTATACATGTGGTGGTCACTTTGGAGCTAAAGAATGTGGTTTTTATTGGCCAAACCTATTTCGAGATTCATATGTCTTTAGTAAATCATGTGATAATTGTCAAAAAATAGGTAATATATCCCAAAGAAATGAGATGCCACAAACCTAATACTATTTTACGAAATTTTTGATAAAGTGCATTGACTTTATGGGACCGTTCCCAGAATCATTTGGTAATGTTTACATATTGTTAGTTGTTGATTATGTTTCAAATTGGATAGATGCTAAAGCCACCAAAACTGATGACTCTAAAGTTAATGCAACTGTTATCAAATCTCACATCTTTTGCAGCTTTGGAATCCCAAAATCATTGATAAATGACTAAGGTGCTCACTTTTGCAGTCGAACCATTGAGGCCTTACTCACAAAATATTGTGTTACCCACTAGATTTCAACTGCTTATCATCCATAAATTGGTGGTCAAGTGGAGGTATCTAATTAGGAGATCAAGCCTATATTTAGAAAGATAGTAAACCTAAACAAAAAGGATTGGAGCTTGCATTTGGAGGGTGCTTTATGGGCATATAGGACATGTAAAACACCTATTGGTATGTCACCTTATAGGTTAGTGTTTGGAAAACCATGCCATCTTTCGATTGAGATAGAGTATAGAGCTTATTGGACCATCAAGAAATTCAACATGAAGATGATTGAAGTGGGGAACACAAAAAGTTGGAGTTACAAAAGTTAGAGGAGATTTATAACGACGCCTACTAGAGGGCAAGAATTTACAAGGAGAAGAAAAATGTTTTTCATGATAAAATGATTTCAAGAAAGAGATTTAAAGTTGGACAACAAGTTCTTTTTTATAACTCTCAACTTTGATTATTTCTAGGTAAGCTTTGTTCTCGTTTTAAAGGGACTTTTATTGTTACTAATTTTTCCCTCATAGTACAGTTGAAATTCAAAGCGTGAAAACATCTAAGGTACTCAAACTTAATGGTTGTAGACTTTATCCTTATTATGAGGGATTTTAACTTAAAAATATAGAGGAACATTTTCTTGAGGTTCTAGTTTACTTGGACTAAGAAAGCAAAAATTAAGTTGAGCCATTGATATTAAACAAAGGTGCTACTTGGGAGGCAACCCAATGGGAGTTTGTTCCTTCTCTATTTCTTTTTAAGCTAGTTTATTTTTCATTATTTGTTCCTTATTTTGCAGTTAACCTTACATTGGGAACAATGTAAGTTATAAGTTCGGGGAAGGGGATAATTTGAGATTTGTTTATTAAAAAAAATTCCTTCATTTTGTTTTTTGCATGTTAAATTGTTTTTAGGAAGATGGTACATTGATATGTGGAGAGTGAATAACTAGATAGATTCATGACAACTTAGGTATGTAAGCTTACTCTTGTGATTGATTGATAAGTGTTCCATTAGAAGAGTAGTAACTAGTGGTAAACACAAATTATCCCGTGAGACTTGGGCCTACTTGATCAACTCATCAATTCAATCTTATACTTCTTTTCATGTGTGACCTTAACGAACTTGTACCTCCTGAGTTTACCTTGGTTTTTGATAAGTGTAGATTGGATCGTATTTTTGTGGGTTGTTTAGTATGTGTTTAGTTGTTAATTTGATTGTTTAGTGCGAGTTTAGGTTAGAATTGTGCTAGGTAGTAAATATTTGTGCTATAAGTGTTTTGTGGGTTAGAACATGATGTTGATTTTTAATTATATATATATGAGGTGCCTTAATGTAATTGTTAGTGTTTCAGGACAATTGGAGGAGATTTAGAGAATAACTGGGAAATAACCCAAGGCCACAATAGTGGCAAATATGCCATAATCGTGACAGAAGCAAGAGCAAGGAGTCACGATCATGGGGGATATGCCACGATTGTGAAAAAAAGTTAGTGTAGGAAGCCACAATCGTGGAGTTATGGGTCACGATTGTGAAAAAGGTAGAAAAACTCCCAACCATAAATGTACCACTAAGGATCTCGATCATGGCTTGTGCGATAGATACACATATATCAATCCCGACTTGAGTTTTCGAGAAATTTTTTAGACCTTTCAAACCTAAAAAAGACCTTAGGGTTGCTCTAATTGGAAATACTATGTAAGACTTAATGATGTAACCCTATGGAGTTTCTACATTCTACCACTTTTGTGCATAGAGAGATCCTGTGTGAGATTCGATAATTCAGTAGAGGGCTTCTGATCTAATTTAATTATGGTCGTTTATTAATTGAGAGATTGCAAATTTTATAATTTAATTAGAGTTAATGGTTTAAGGAGCAAGATTATAACTTGAGAGAGAGTAATTCCCCTGATGATAGTCTAGAATTAATACGCCAATAACACATAATTAACTAGGTTAGTATTAATGATAGGTAGAATCCCCTCTCTTATAACTTGGTAATTTCTCTTTATTAATTTCTATGGTGACCCTTTGTGTTACTCAATTTCAATTATTATTTTGTTTTAATTTATTGGGTTGAATTCTTAAATCAAATTCCCGTGTTTATATTCTTGTTTCATTTTTAATTTCATTTTATTAATTTTTGAGCCTTAGATAACCTAGGATTATATTAGTTTACCCTCCTCGTAGAATCGACCCTTTAAATACTACAACTTACGACCTATGCACTTATGGTAATTGAGGAATATAAATTGTAAGACTTGACACCTCGATCATTCCTACTCCGTGCAGCATAAAAATGATTAAGTCTTTCTGGATTATTAAACTATATTAGCTAAATGACCTATCTTCAAATATTTCCTTTAGGTTCAACCTTAATGAGCCTACTGCCAATTTCTTTCATTAAGCTACATTATAAGCCTAAGGACTTGAAAAACATCATGCTGACTTGAGCTTGAGAAGTTGGGGAGTAATGTTCCCTTAGTTGTTGCTCATGACAGTCATTCGTGTGAGTTTTTTGGAAGTGAATTATAGGTTAGTTATTCAGTTTGGTACATTTAATTTGAAGCAAGTCTTCATCTTTTACATTCTTAGGCTCCATCATTTGTGTAGTTTACTAATCTACTCTATTGTTGATATGTATTCTCTTTTAAGTCATTTTCATGTTTTAATTTTAAAAAGAACTCGCTAGGTAAAAACCCGAAAGGGCACCTAGGCAAAAGTTAGAGTTAAAAAAAGAAAAAAAACATTTTCGTGGAATTAGTTTATGAATGATAGAGGAAATCCATTCCTAACGTCTTGTACTCTTTCAAGAGTGATATTCCCTTATTCTTTAGTAATAAAGGGGTGATTTAGGATATTTGCTAAGGGTGTACTATAATGATGTTGAGAGTTGGTTTGCAATTTGATGGCTTTGTTGGAGATCTTATTATTCATCTCTTTAAGACTGTGAGGTGAACGGCGCTATATTTACTATTAATCCACCACTTCTTACCCTTTTGATCTTTATTCTCAAAATATTATCTTGCCCTTGCCCTAAGCCTATATTAGAACCCTATAAAAGGCTTTTGATTTGTGCTCTACATGCAAACCTTTGCACCTCTATAGGTTGTGAGTGGGATGATAGTCAAATTCAATGGATTGTCTTGTTAATGGAAGGTATTTGAGTGAGCACTAGAAATTGTTTTTATTTTTAAACAGATGAGAATTTGACTCGTAAGAGTTTACTAATGGATTGCTCATTTTCGAAAGGGAATGGTTGTTGATTGATAATGAGTAAGAGAAATTGATATTCAATTCTTGTTGTGAGTTTTGATGGTTATTGTCTCTCTATATTTTGATTGTGCCTATCCTTCTAATAATTGGGAAGTGAAGATGTTTTTAACTTTTACTTTGTCCAAATGACAGCCAAAGACTAAATGTGGGGAATTTGATAAGAATGTATACTATTGTATTTTCCTCCACTAATCCTTAGTCTTATATGTTTATTCTAAGCCTAAAAGTACTAATTATGAGTATATTTTGATTTAGGTATGTTATGGAAGCAATAGGAGCAAAACCAGAACAATGATTGAGATTATTCAAGTGGCTCCAGAAAGAGAACAAAGAGAGCTATAACTTTCATGTTTTGAGTTTTTAGTCATTATAGCTAGAAGACGTCCAAAATCAGCATAAAAGTGAATGGTGTTGCATTGATCCAACCCAGACCGCGAGATTGCTACACAATAATTAAGGAGATAATTAAAGAAGCTTCCTAAGCCAGCTTGGATGTGAAATATCGACTAAAAGGCCACTTCCTTTAGCTAAGAAGACTTTTATTTGGATTATTATTATTTTCCTTATTTTGGTATTTTGTTGTGGAGATAATATTGGCATATCTTTAGGAGATTTTCTTGATTTTTAACTACTGATTTATTATGTGAAAGAGTAGGGGAAGACATCCAAAAAATTGATATACAACACATGCCTCTCTCTCCTGTCTTCACACCTTAAAGCTTCTTTTATGGCCCTGTGTGGCTAATCTCATTCTTGGACGAAGGAATTGAAACCTCGGAATATCAAAACTGAGAGATCTAAACGAGTTTATTGTTTTAATTTCGACTTTGAGTTTTATTGTTCTTTGATGCTTATTATTATAATTATTATTCATAATTGTTAAGAGGCCTACTAGTTAATTGTGTTTGATAATCTATTGCTAATCAAATAGCAACTAGGATTTGGTAATTTCACTAGTGTTGTTATTAAATCTTAGAAACAACAATAGGATAAGTCTGTCTCAATTGTTAATGGTTATAGGAACTTTGATTTATTCTTAATGTCATTGTTAGATTAGGTCTTTCAAACTGGACTCAGACCGTCAAATAATTAAGGTTAATTGGTTTACTAGTGTTCTTTGTTAACCATATGCGAGGAAAGATAAGAAATACTTGTTTCCTCGATCGACCCTTATTTCTACTACTACAAGTCTAATTTCTAATAGTAAGGTTTATTTCTTGATAACCCTCGATAAGCTCATTATCAATCGAGATATTGTATGATTAAATGATTAAATTATACAAAAAAATTATACATAAAAGGTTAGTTAAAATCATTTTAATATTTTTAAATATTTGGGTAGTTATGATGTATTACTAGACTCCAATTTTGATAAATGAATATAAATGATTCAATTATAGAATTAAAAATAAATTAAAGCTTTTAATCTATCTAATCCTAAACACGATTTACAGTTATAATTTATATCTTCTGACAAATATATTTAAGAACCTAATAAGTTACATACAAAGAATGAGTTGAAGAGAGAGTAGATATTCAAGTTAAACTGGATTTAATTGTAAAATTTTAGAATTTTTTAATTAAATATGAGATATTTAATATATAAGAACAAATATGAGATATTTTATCTTATTTTGAAATAATTAGTATTTAAGTAGAATTAATTATAACTTTAATTAAAGTTTAATTAAAATTAGAATTTAATTTCAATTAAATTATTAAAATATTTAAAGTCTATTATAAATATGTTTAAGATCTAATAGAATTAACACTTCTAACGTAACATTTCTTATAATAGTTGTAGAGTTCTCTTTAACTCATTCCATAAACATTGAATCTATACCCCTACCCTGTACCTACTCTGTCTCCTTTTGATCTCAACTATCCAATACACTTGTATTGGATGGTTGATATCAGAAGGGGACAGAGGGTATTGGGTAAAAGAGGACAGAGGATCTGCTTCCAGATATTAGTTGAACATATATGTGATTATAGTGATTAAAAACTATTTGAAGGGAACGATACAAAATTTGTTATTATTTCATTTTATGTATTAATCATATTATATAATTTAAGTAATTTCGGCTTTGAAAAATCAAATTAAAAAATTTGTTATTATTGATCTCACCTTAATTTCTCGATAATAAGTTTGATATTATTTCATTGTGGCTTGCCCTTTGGTAGGCTGGCGGTTGCTTGTCTATGTTGCTGCCGAAGATGCATCGGAGCTGGTGACTGCAGGCTGCTGCTAGTGATTCCCTGAGGCCGCTCTATGAGATGGGGTGGCTGCCATGCTGTCGCGACGGAGACATTTTTTGTGCTAACGACAGCTTGCTGTCTTCGATGGAAAAGATGTCTGCGGCTTGGAGCCGTTCCTACTGGCGGCGCTGCTAGTAAGTTGAAGGCAGCAATGTTGGAGGTTGGCCCCGATTACATCTGGTTGTAGTAGTTGGCAACAGAGCTCAAAGAAAGTGCAATTATTGCAGGAACTGGCGCGTCTAGGCAGCTGCTGGTTGGAGAAGATAAAGGCTGTAACCAGTGGTGAGGAAGCATGCAACATTTGAGGGTGGTGGAGACGAATGCAGGGGTTGTTGGCGAGATGGTGGTGACAGTGCTAAGCCATAGGCGGCGACTTCGTATTTTGGCAGCTAAGGTTTGCGGATTTTCAACATTAGGGTTTTTAGGAAAGAAGATGGATGTATTTGGACGTTAGGATACTCTCCGAAAGAAAAAACAACAACATTGATAATAATAACTAAGTAAAAATTTTCCTAAATCGGAAGGGTTTATTGGTAATTTTTTGAATGATAAAAAAGAATTAAAAAAATGAATACGGTAATAATAATAATATTTATTAATTAATTAATAAGTATGAGAATGATTTGTACTTGTTTAAACAATAAGGCTAAATCTAAGAGAAAAATGCTAATTGACCTATGAAAACAAAATGAATTTTTTTTAGGAGGGATCCTTCATCTATATTTTAGTACGTTAAAGTTTTTTATTGTTGATCGAAAACTTCTAGCAAATTCATCATTATTGATTATCTCCCCTCAATTCTTCTTAGGTTTTCTTTTTAAGAATTGTGCTTTTAATCAAAGTTTATGTATCAAATTTATTATTTTGTTTAGATAATTATTATTCTATTTATTTAATTTCTTGTTTATGAATAATAAATTTCATGATTTATTACAATAGATATTTTATTGATTAAATTTGAAAAGATGTTTTCATTTATTAATTGAAAAATGAGCTTTCTTTACAATTTTAAAATAGTTTTCTAATTTATTAAAGAAAAAATTTGTAATTAATTAAGAAATTAAGATTTAAATAAATAATGACTTTATTAAGTAAATTAAAAGTGTTTTATTTAATTTTGAAAGTGATTTTTTTAATATTTAGAAAATAGTTTTCTATTTAAGGAAAAGTAATTTCTAATTTGATTACAAATAATTTTCTAATTGGGTTAAAATTTTTTACTTATAAAATTTGAAAAAGAAAATTTCTAAATTATAACAAGTAAGAAGCATAATTTATTGAAAATATTTTTAATTAAAATTTGTGAAAAGAGTTGGGATAATTTGAAATAATTTTTAATTGAATTTGAAAAGTTTTTTCAAATTAAAATAAATTTCTATTTTAAAAATTAATTTATTTAGAAATCAATGAACTTAATTTTGTTTAATTATCCAAAAGATTAGGAAATATTATTTTAGATTATGAAAATTAATAACTAGAATTAAAAAAGGTTGATGTTATATATATATATAATTTGGTTATATGTGCATAAGTTGTTTATTATATATATATATACACACAACATGTATCTTTTTATATATATATATATATATATGAATGGTATAATTACATGTAATTGTGTTTAATAAGTCAAATAAAATGAAATTCCTTATTAAAATATTAAATATACATTGAGAAGGTGATTATTGTCTTCAATTATTTAATGATAAAACTATATTTTTACTTATTGCAAAACTTGTTCAATGATTTAAGACCTCTTAACCTGAATGTGATTTATCTTAAATAAATGGGTTTAAATAAAATAAATTTGTATGGATTGGATGAGTGACTCATGATTATATGAATTTAGAGGTAATATTACGAATACCATATAAGAAATAATTTGGTAGGAGTTATCTCATAATAGATCTAGAAGTTACATGAAATGTGATTAAAAATGATGTTATCTACCTATTTTAAGTTTATTTAGTTTGTAGAGTGACTCGAGGTCAACTAAATTTAAATAGGTTCCTAGTCTACAAATAGTAATGAGGGTTATTATCATGAATAAAATAGTGGAAGTAACCAAATAGATGACTAAATCCTAATCTTATTTGGTATTCATGGAATATAACTAGTTATTTGGTTTTTTTAAATTTATATTTTATTTTGAGTAGAATTTACCTAGTTTAGTATATTGGATACTAAATTAGGGAACCAAATCTTGTAAATGATTTAAGTTTAAAAAGATCTCTTAAAGTTTGATAAAAAAAAGTTGTATGTTAATTATGTAATTTGCTATAAATCCTTGTTGAGGATTTGATATTAAATTTATAGAGATCTAGTATGGGAAGAATTTTTTTTCTTCTAATTTTCGCTTTACTTATGATAGCAATCTTAAAAGATTGACCATTATGTAGCAATGAAATATGCTTCATGATGCTTCAGGAGGAAGGATTTGAGGCTTGATTACAATTCTATAAGGGCTTGTGTCCATGTATCATATTGCCTTGGTAGGTTAATGGTACTTGCTCATTAAAAGTTGTATTTCTACATATGGCCTAATATATGATGTAATTTTGGAGTTTAGTTTTAGGCAATATATGTAATTTTCCTCTTATGTAGAATAATCTCTTTCTTTAGTAGACTCATAAATAAGGACTATAAATTAGGTATCTTCATCTTCACTTATTTACTCTTCAACTATGGCCTCAACTTCATCATAATTCGTAACTGACATAACAACCTCAATGGATTTTAAACATTTCATGTCTCTTCTAGATTTATTAAGCCATCTTTAGGCATAAAGTCCAGGTTTTCCACAAAAATAACATTGATTTCACTTCTTTACTCTAGCATATCATTTTTTAAGGAATATGAGAGTTCTCTTTTTTTTTTTAATTTCCTTCTATATGGTCTTCATGTTGTCAATGCTCGGTCAAATTTTTCTTTTAGAAATGAGACCTTTTTGTATAAGAACATCAGTTTGTTTCTTCATATTTAGTCTTTAAATATACCTTTTTATAGGCTTGTATGAAGTGTGATTTTTTTGACATCATAATCCTGAGGAATTTTTGTTTGTTCATACAAATTCTTTAGAGTAGTAAATGTCTGTTGGTATATCTCTAATAATAAGATTTCCATTATGTCATGATATAAATATTAAAATACTAATACAAATATGAAAAGATAATAAAATGTAAAAAAATATTAAAATAAAACGAAAAAAAGTAATAACTAGTGTGCTAACCGAAGGTATCCTCAGTCATGTAGACACACACACGGTCTTGACACAATGAAAGAGCTTATAAGGAAAAAAACCGAGCTGTCTTGCGAGAAAGTTTCCGGGCTAGTAAGGAGAGATTCTACAAATACAAAAGAAGTTGCATGACCCACTGGATAAATCCACACAAATAAGAACCTAGACTAAACAAGGATCTCGGGTAAGACACAAGAGTGTGCTATTAATGGGAAGCAAGAGGAGAAGATTGATGGGAGAGGATTGTATCTTGCCAACATTTTGTAGACGTTTTTTTGCATGCAGGTACACGAACTATCCTAAGTTGCGGCGATAATATTCCCAATTAAGAGAGACGCAAATTTCGCAAGTTTGTAATGAACGAAAAGCTATTTCAGTAGAGTGTTAATAAATGTCTTGCGCAAATGACAAAAAGAATTTTCAAACCAAACTACAACCTGCTTCTTTCTACGTAAAGACCTCCAAACCAAACTACCTTATGAGCTACGCAAGCCTTGCCTTCAAGAAGTACTACAACTGAAGTTGCTATCCGTCTGTCTGAACTAACCCTCCCATCTAAAGGATACATCTAACTTACAAGTATAGTATAAACTGTCTGTCTGAACAGGTATGCAGGCTACACAGTCCATAAGGAATACCAACAAAGAAAACCAATGACACCTTAATACCAGTAAACCTCTTTTCTATCAAAGAAAAAGGTGAGCTTCAGTAAATGACTCAAAACAAAAGATACTAGTTGTATAGAAAGTAGTTGCTAAGAACCTCTACACTCTGAACCTCCCACAGCCCTTAAAATAAAAAAAAACCATGACACAAATGTGGAAATTTGGTCGTTATGTTGTTCTCATACCTCTCTTTGAAACCATTATCATTAGATTAATAACAACCTCTATTAATTCCAAATTATTCTTAGGTTTAAAACAAGCTCTTTAATTAGGTCTACCTATTAGACAACTTAGAATAAGCTAGTGTGACAACTACATTACAAAATAGGAAAATATGTTATTATAGGAATCAACCATATAAGCTTAGGTCATTTAACCTATGCTATGTTATCCCTAATTATCCACAACCATTAGTTTATCATACGTGAATCAGAGGTACAAAGATTACGCATTGCAATCTAGACTTTAGTAATGATTTCATACACGAATAATTTATTTGGAGTATCAAAATCATTTATACATAAATCCCAAAACATTAATCATAGAATAATATAATAAATTCCAAAAGAGAGTTAAGAACAACATCACTAGATTAATCAATACCCAAATCTGTTCATCGATCTTGATGTCCTTATTAAATTGGAAAGATGAGGTTTAGCTTCTCATAGCTCTGTAAAGAGGAAGGAACCAACCTCTTTTTGAGTCTCAGATGTCTTTATCCCTTCTTTGGCCTTTTAAATCCGTATTTATACTTAAAATTAGGTTTTTATAACAATATATGGTTAGCTACATGGGTGTGTAAGTGATATTACATGTTAATTATGCTCGAAATTTTGAACATATATGTCTATAGTTAGTTACATAGTTGTATAGCTCACTTATATGATCATGTGAGGTCACACACAATTTTGTAGGTTTTAGAGGTAATTGAAACATTATCTTTGAGCTTGAACACGCTTTTGGTGACTTATACAACTTTATACACTGATGTGTAAGTTGTAATAACTCTATTTCTTGCATCCTTTGTCTCATTTTCACTCTAACTTATCTCTTTTTCTTCCATGAAGGAAAATAAAATTGAACATCAATAAAAGGACAGCAGGGATATGTTTTCATCTGATTTTTGTTATTGTTCCTACAAATTATGCCTAAAACAAAATATGAACCATGATAAGTATCTTAAATATAACATAACATTAATCATTAAGCATTAATATAGTCAATCAATCACTTATCAAGTTTCCTCATACTTAGCTTTTGACCTTCCTTAACAAAAATAAAAAATCCAAACACTTCCTCCTTAGATACATTTTCTAAGAATAGACAACTATAAAAAAAAGAGGAATAACTTTCAAAAACATTGAAATATTAAACATTCAATATTTTTACTTATGATCAATCATCAACCATTCTCTTCTAAAGTTGAGCAATGTAAGCGTAGACTTTGAAAAGGGTAGACTTTGAAAAGTTATGTCTAATTATAACTATATAGTCTTAGAAGCAATAAAAAAGAGAGATTATTTTTTATTTTTTTAACTTGCATAAAGAACTTAAAAACAAACAAGAAACAAACTTAAAAACACACACAATAAATAAGATCACCACCACCACACTTAAAAATTACACTGTCACCATTGTAACATTAAATGTAATAAATGGATCATTCAAAAAAAAATGTGAAAATGTAAAGGAAAAGGAAAAAAAACTCCCCTTGGATTGAATCCCAATAAATGCCTTTGCCTATTATCATTGGTTTAACTCCATGTTTTCCTCATCATTTGATGTCATTTAGCTCTTCAAGTATTACTATTTCCATATTCTCTACTTAGAATCCTTCATAGTACGGCTTCAGGCAATGACCATTCACTTTAAATTTCTTTTCAGTTTTCAAGCTTTATATCTTTATTGTACCATATGGAAAAACATTAGAAATATCAAAAAGACTGACCCAACAAAAATGTAACTTACCTAGGAATAATTTAAGTTTGAAATGATAAAGAATGAACTTTTAATTAATAATAAAGCTTTCCATAATAATAAAGCTTTTCTTTAAGATCATCTTATTATGGAAAGCTTTGATCTTTACTTTATATATTATTGTAATCTCAAATGAGTTATTTTGCATCTCTTTAAGTTCTTGTATTGTAGCTTTTTAGGACACCTATCTCATCAAGGTTCACGTCGTAACACTTAATAGCCCAATATGTCTTATATTGTAGCTTCACAAGAATACAAAACAGCTTCCTAAACATCAATCTATATGGGGACATACCAATTGGAATTTTATAAGTTGTCTTATAAGCTCACAATGCTTCCTTCAACCTCAAACATCAATCCTTCCTATTAGGTTGAACTGTTTTCTCCAAGATCGACTTGATTTATCTGTTGGATACCTCAATTTGGCCACTAGTTTAGGGATGGTAGGAGATGAAAACTTTATACATAATATGGTACTTTTTGAACAAAGTTTCCATCAACCAATTACAAAAGTGTGTTCCCCTATTGTTTATGATGACTTTTGGCAATGCAAACCTCCAAAGGATATTAGACTTGACAAAAACAAAAAAAATTTAGTGTCATTAGTCTTGGTAGCTTTAGCTTCCAACCATTTTAAAATATAATGAATTATAAGTAAGATATAATGAAGGCTGAAAGAAAGAGAAAATGGTACTATGAAACAAATTCCCTAAATATAAAAAATTTCACAAAAAGAGTGGGGTATGTGGCATTTGATTTCTATAGGACAAGTCATCTAATCGCTCGTACCTTTCACGTGACTTGAAAAAGATATATCCATCCTTAAGTAATGAGGGCCAATAAAAACTACTCTCCAAAACTTTAGGGTAGTTCTTTTTACCTTAAATTGCCCTACACAAGTATATAAATCATAAAAGGTCAAGACATAAAGTATCACACACTCAGGAACGCACCTTCTTATAACTTGGTCTGCACAATGCCTCTATAGATAGGGGTCATCCCACAGAGAGTAATTGGATTCACTCTTCAACTTGTCCCTTTGAGCTTTTGACAAAATTATGGGTTATTTGTTTGTAAAATTCATGATATCTGCATAATCTGAAGGTGTCCAATTGGTGGAAAACAATTATTCATCTAGAAACATTTCTCTCAAAGGAATATCATCTTCCTTTCAGATTAAGTGGATAAGGTGACCAACAACCATGTTCTTTGTCCCTTTCTTATATCTTATTTCCAAATTAAACTCTTGAAAGAGGAGAATCCATCTATTAAAACCTTAAATTTGCTTCCTTCTTGGTGAGAAAGCACTTCAAATATGTAAAATCAAAGTAACCAATAACTTCAACACTAAACAAGTATGACAGAAATTTTTATAAGGAAAATATAATAGATAAAAATTCTATTTTAATTATGGGATAATTCAGTGAGGTTGGATTTAAGGTTTTATAAGTGTAGTAGATAACATGTGTAACTTTTTTCACTCTTTGTCTTAGAATTACCCTCATTGTATAATCATTTGTGTCATACATGATCTCAAAAGGAAGGCTCTAGTTCGAAGGCTAAATCACTAGTAGGGATGTCAAAAGCTCCTTAAGTTTGTCAAGTGCTCCTTGCACATATCATCGAATTTAAAAGGCACAACTTGTTATAATAACTTGCATAAAAGAAAGACTATCTTCAAGAAATCCTTAACAAAACTACGATAAAAACTTAAATAGCCAAGAACAAAACAACTTCTTGCACATTTGAGGGGTAAGGCAAAGCATAAATTAGATCAATCTTAAGCTTATAAACTTTTATACCCCTCAAAGATACAATATGCCCTAACACTATAACTTGATTAACAATAAAATTAGTTTTTTTTCAATTAAGCACGAGGTTAGTTTTAGTATGTCATTCCAAAATGAGTGTAAGATTCTCTAAGAAATTATCGAAATAAGAACCATAGATGCTGAAATCATCCATAAATACCTTTATGATCTTCTCAACATACTCAGATACTATACTTACCATGCACCTTTAGAAAGTGGTGAATGCATAACATAAACTAAATGGCATCCTTTGGTAAGCAAATGTACTAAATAGGCATGTGAAGTTTGTCTTTTCTTGGTCTTCTAGTATGATAGGGATCTAAAGATAATCGAAGAATCCATATAGAAAATAGTAATATTTATATCCAACAAATCTCTCAAGCATTTGATCAGTAAATGGAAGGGGGAAATATTCTTTACGAGTTACAATATTTGACTTCTTTTAATCAATGCATACTCACCACCTAGTTTGCATATATATGGGAACCAACTCACTATCCAGATTTGTCACAATTTTGATTATAGATTTCTTTGGAACTCCAGTACTAGATTTACCTACTTATTATCGAAGATAGGATAAATAAATCTAGTATCAAGAAGCTTCAGTATTTCATTCTTTACAACTTCCATCATTGGAGGATTCAACCTATGTTGTGCTTGTCTAGTGGACTTGGCATCCTACTCAAACAAAATGCGATGCATGCATATGGAAGGACTTATTTCTTGAATATCTAAAATTGTCTATCCAATGGCCTTTTTGTGCTCTCTTAACACGCGAATCAGTTTAGCTTCCTGATCATAAGTTAGAATTGTAACAATAATAACTAGAAGGGTCTGATGTCTCCCAAATATGCATACTTCAAGCAAGCAGATAGTGGTTTCAATTCTACGTCAAGCACTTGCACATTAAAAGGTAACTGTCTCTAGTAAGATTTAAGTAACTGTATAAAAGAAAGTTCATACCTTGTAAGAGAGGTTTCTAAAGAATGTAAAGTAGTCATCGTCTTAATTAGCTCCTTCGTTAAATCAAATCATCAATGGCTTCCAACTCCAAATGCTTATTTAAAACTACTTTTAATTGATCTTTGTAATTTAACTTAAACATTTCCTACACTAAGGGATCAATCATATCAACAGAGAAAACAAAATGATCATCTTAAGGATGTTTTATAACATTAAAAATATTGAAATGAATTGTTTCCCCATCAAATTCCATTGTGATGGTTCCTTTATAAACATCAATCTTAGTTTGGGTCATATTAAGAAATAATCTCCCTAGTAAGATAAGTATGGGATTATATGACGTTTCATCGTTCATATACACCACATAAAAATTGGTAGGAAACACTAACTTATTCACTTATGCCAAAATATCCTCAACCACTCCATTCAGATAAACATTATTATAATTAAATAATCGTATGATAATAGAAGTCTTTTTCAAAGGTCCTGAGTTTAAAAACGAACAGATAGAGTAAGGCATAACATTAACTGGTTTTATGACTCTCTTAATTACTGTGTTACCAATCTTATAGGGAATGGAAAATGTACTTAGATCCCTATATTTTAGAGGTGTTTTCTTTTTGAAGATTGCATAAACATTCTTACCCATCATGACCTTATGATTACCTCTTAAATTTGTCTTATTGGTACACAATTTCCTAAGGAATTTTATATACCTTGGCATTTATTTGATTGTGTCTAGCAAAGGTATATTTACTTCTACCTTTCAAAAAGTCTCCAATATCTCCTTATTCTTTTCCTCTTTTTTATATTTTTCTAACCTATTAGAAAAAGTTGGATCAAAATTTACATTTGAGCTAGATAGGGATTTCTTTCTTTAGAAGAAGAAGCTTGTGGTCTAGGTTGAAATTGTTATGCACCTTATGGCCTATGTCAAAAGTAGTTTTACTGTCTATTCTCTTTATAACTTAGGTTCAGGTGATCTCTCCAATCAGGGTTGTAAGTCTAGGAATATAAGTTGTATTGATGGGAAAAATTTCCCCTACTGCATTGACATACTCCATGTTTCTTTCTTATAGCATTGGACACCTATTTGTTATATGGTTTGCATTTGCACATATATCGCAAGCTTTCATTTATGTTTGCCATAACACAATTTGTTTGACAAAAGATGTTAGTTCATCTAGATGATTTTCTATGGATGAATTGTTTACTTCATTTATCCCACGAACATCGTTACAGATGCTAAATTGTTGAGTGTCTGCCACTATACACTTGATTAAAGTTCTAGCCTCCATGTAAGTCATTTACATAGTACTCTACTACTTACTTGATCTAACAAGGTCCTCTCTATAGGCAATAATCATTTATAGAAGTATTGTATAACATATAACTTCTTGAAGCATTTCCAATACTTATAAAGAGATTCTCTATGCTGTTATTTTATCCTTCAAACCTTTTTCCTTACGCTGCTTGTAATTGATGTTAAAAAGTACTTCTCTAAAAATAACCTCTTCATTTCGATCTGCGTGCTTACACTCTTTGAAGGAAAAATCAAAAGGCTAATATTTTGTGGTAGCCTTCGGTGAAAATGGGAAAGTTCTCAACATAATATGCTCTTTTGTCACCCCTTGGAGGTTCATATTAAGACAAACCATATCGAGCTCCTTGGGATGCTCACGAGCATCCTCATCTATAAGACCATGAAAATTATGCAAAAGATGGATTAAGCCAAATTTAAGCTCAAAAGTAAAAAGTTCAGTAAAGTTTGGAAAACTAATGTGTAAAGGCCTTTTATTAGAATTTGGGGTATTCAACCCTTTTAGAGTTTTTTGATTAGCCATAGCTCTTCTATATCAATTCTTTGCTCTATTTCTAGATTTGCTATGTTTTCCCTATGCAACCTTTACAGTGTCCTTTAAATCTTAAGATCAAATTATACAAGGACTTGATGAGGAAATCTCGTCACTTCCATACATAAATACTAACAAACATAAAAAGATCAAGAAATAACTATAAAAAGTAATTGTAAATATATATACAATAAATATCAAAACAAAAAAAACTAAATCAATTTACTCCCTAAAAATGATGTCAAAATTCTTGTTGTGTGTCAAACACGCTAGAAAATAAACCTAACTTTGCATAACTAAATTTTTAGTGGTGGTAAGAAAGGATTGTATCCACAAAGGATGTGTGTTTAGCTTTTGTAATGAATAAATCAGTGTTTAGGATTAAGGGGGAGGGCGGTTTGGTTGAATGCAATTAACAAAATAAAGTAAAAATAAACTATAGAAGATAAATGAGATCAAGCTGTACAAAATTGTTGAGATCAATCAATGAGTTTTGAATTCAGTTTATGATTCAATTTCGACCTTCGCATGAATATGCAAAATTAATCGTCATGTTGTTGTTGTACCTCTCATTGAAACTATTAATCATAGATTAACAACAAGATCTATTAATCCTAGTTTTTCTTTATGTTTTATTTGATTAAAACAAGCTTTTTAATTAGATCTAGCTATCAGACAACCTATAATAAACTCTCTAGATTTAACGAGATAACTACCTTATGAAATAGGAAAACAGTTTAATCTAGGAAACAAACATATAAGCTTGGGTCATTTAAACCATGCTATATTATCCTTAAAGATGCAAAATCATTAGTTTATCATAAGCAAATTAAAGTTACAATGATTATGTATTGCAATCTAGATTATGACAATGAGTTCATATATGAATAATCTATTTAGAGTATCTAAATCATTCATATATAAATCCCAAAACATTAGTTATACAATAACATAATAAATTCTACAAGAGAGTTAAGAACAACATCACTAGATTAATCAATGCCTAATCATGTTCATCAGTCTTTATATCCCTATTGTACTGGAACGATGAATTTTAGCTCCTTATAAATCTCCAAATGGAAGGAGTCTTCCTCATTTCTAATATCTTTATCCCCACTTTGGCCTCTTAAATTCCCATTTATACTTAAAATTAGGGTTTTTTTAATAATGCAAGATCAACTACATAGGTGTGTAAATGACAGTGTATATCAATTTTACTAGAAATTATGAACATACACGTTCATAGTGAGCTATATTACTACTTACACAATCGTGTAAGTCCACGCGAGACTATATAACTCACTTATGCGACTGCGTAGGTCCATATATGACTATATAGGTTGTAACGGTGATTACAATGTTGTCTTTAAGCTTTTACACGGTTTTAATGACTTACAAGGTCCCATACACCACAATGTAAGTTGCAGTAACTTCTTTTTTTTGTAATCTTTGTCCTGTTTTCACCCTAACTCATCTCCTTTTCTTCCATGAAGGAAAATAAGATTGAAAATTAATAGAATGACAACAAGGATATCTTTTTAACTCATTGTGATTCTTGTTCCTCCAACTTGTACCTAAAATAAAATATGAACCAAAATAAGTATCTTAAGCACAACATAACATTAATCACTAAGCATTAGGGAGACAATATATATTCAATCAAACACTTATCAATCTTACTTTTTTTTAATTCTTCATAAATTTTAAACAATGTTTTTCTTTTTTTTGAAAATTATGGGTCATAATAGTGCTTTTCTATAATTTTTTTAAAGTTTGAATCGAGCCATTATGCTTGATGAAGTAACTTTGGTTAGCTTTTGAATTTGGAATGATACTGAATCTATCTTGATATATAACTTTTATGTTTTAGGCAATTATGTTTTCAATCTACCAATTTAGTACTTTTTCTATAGGACTCACTGGTGAATAAATTCCATATAAGCGTTCTTGTGTATGTATAAAAAATGGATGAGTTGTCACCTTAGTCATCTCAGTTGTCTTTCTTCGTAAAGGAGGAAACTTTTTATCATACTATTTTGATGACTTTGTTATTAAACAGGGAATTAGGTCTATAATTTTTCTAAAATAGTTGGGATGACTAGATCAAGTTGAGAGATGATTATATCTTACTTCTTATAGAAGTTGATGGAAGGTTGTTGGTCTTAGCCTAAGATTTTTTTATGCCAATCTAGGACTTATAGTCATTGTCAGCACTCCTAAACCATCTCTATGCTCAAGGATGATGTTAGGATCTACATTTGTGCTTTCTTTTGGTCCTTTGAGTATAATAATCTTCTTGTTCAGAATCTATAACTAAAGTATCATCTTCACAACATTTACAATTTAGATGACACATAGATGGATCCATATCCCAAAAGAAATGGCCATTTATTTGATTAACATAAGAGTATGTCCCATTTGCTTAGGTAGAGTGAATTAGAGGGTTGCTATTTATTTCTTTATAAGAAAATGATAAGAGATTATCAAGATTTGTCTAGTAGATTGAAAATTTTCTTGCCCAGTCCTTTTATAAATTGATTTGATAGAGCCATCTTCAGGGTGTCTATAGAATGGTGGGGTAGTCATATCGATGGAATGACAATGAGGGGAATGTAATTCCTTTTCATAATTGGTTATCAACTCTAGAGGTATGATTTCCTTTAGCTTTGTAGTAGGAAGTTGTTTGGGGATCTAAATGATAGTAGTATCTCCATAGGATTTGTCTACCACTATATATAAAGCATTAATGGTAGGGTTTGGGAAATGTAGATTTAGATAATGGTTCTATAAATGACAAATAATTTGGTGATGTAGGTAGCCATGATGGTTGTGTGATCTTGTTCAACATATATAATATGGATTTAGCCATTCAACTTGGTAGAGATGGATATGTAATTTAATTTAATGTTGAAGCCTGGTGCTATTGTTAATATGACACTTCCATAGATAAGGGTGGTAAGGGGAGTGCTAAGAAGAGTATTTTAATATTTTGTATATGATGTATTCAACAAGGATATTTTAGTAGTAACTGCAATGCCCTTTCTACCATAAAGGGTTAAAATTAGTCTAACTACTCCTATATGGAGATGAGTGTACCCTCCTTCTTTCTAGGAGGATATTAGTTCAGAGGGAAATTTTAGAGTAACATATTATTCTACTGAAGTAGTTGAAAGGTCACACTGATCCAACTTGGAAGTTTGAATCATTTCTTTAGATTGTGGTCTCCAGGTAGATATCAAAGACCAAATACTTTTATTAAAACAATAGGTTTGGCGATAAACACTCTACAGACCGAGCAATGACATTTGTGTATCACAGATTCTTGCTTCTTTAGGAGATGAGTTATTTCAATGGATTCTCAATCTTGTTAGAGAGAGTTATTTTCACTGAGGATCGAAGATAAATAAGAGAAGAAGTAGAAGAAAGACTAACAAGAACTATTATAGAGGTGGTAGATGTACTCATATTTTATAGACTTCCCTACTAACTCTTACTATCAATAGTCGTTCTCTTTTCTTCAATACGGAGCATTGTTACACCTACACCACGCTCAAGGGTAAACGGCTTTAGTCAATCCTCCAATCCTTGATCCTTAAGACAACAGTCCAATAGATGTTAAGGTTTCTAGCCCATATATCAAACAACCTATGGCTCTGATACTAACAGAGGAATATTAGGAGATGGACTTAACATTGGTTACATGTCTGCTAGAAGAGAAAATAAACCCCTTATATGGGTACCAAATATCTCAAGGCCTGTCTAGATAACCACTTTTAAGTTATCTCTTAGTATGACTTTGGCAGGATAATTCAGGATCCTCAAGTACAAAGCAAACTTGTAATTTATGTATATTCAGTTATTATGATACATTACTTGTTCTTTTTTGTGAACAGACTCTAAAATATTAAAGAACTTCTCCCAAGTATGAAGCGAACATCACCTATATGCATGATGTTGTAAAATTTTCACCATAATACGCTTCACCAAAGAGAAGATACAAAGGAATCGTTGGAGTTAATTAATGCAAGACTTGACAATGGGCAAAGGGGCAAAGCAGTTAAATTTTACAATTTCATGGAAGAAGTTTAATCCGGCAAACAAAAATCTTTACTGAAGCTATAATACTGACATTGATGGTCGTTGGCCGGCTGGTCTACGCAGTAAGTAGAGGATATGGTCGTTGGCCGGCCTGTTTCATGGTTCGGAACTCGGAAGCTTCAATGAGACGAAGGTAAGAGTCTAATGATATGATTACTTGGTCCTCGCAATTTAAATATGCAAAACAAGAACAGGTTTCTCCTTGTATCGTTGTAGGATTCTTTTCCAATCAAGAAAAGGTGATTTAAATCACTATATTAAACTTAAACACTTTAGATATAAACTTGAAAATGACATGCTTTGGAACAAATCAAGAACAAGAATATTGAAAGGTTATCCAACTATAAATATCTACCCCATGTACACTATCTTCATTATCAAATTTAAGTCTCTCAGCTACATTATCAACGCCAGAAGTACCAAGTTTTACATATTATCTACGAGTTCTAAACTTGGGATACATACAATGGTTGTCTCCACTTCCGATATTGAATTCACTGTGGCTGTGCCCCCAGCAAAACTGTTCAGATCTATGGTTTTAGATTTCAAGAACCTTATCAAGAAGCTGAATCCAGGAGTTAAAAGTGTTGAATATATCCAAGGTGATGGAGGGTCTGGCACCATTACACGGATCGCCATACAAGAAGGCAAGCACCCACCTTTTCTTTTAGTACGTTGGAAGCGTGAATAGTCATGGCTATAGTGTTTCATTTTATTACATTACGTGCTCATTTTCTTACAGGTGAACAATTGAAGGTTGTAAAGAACCGAATTGATGCTGTTGATCCAGATAATTTCTCATACTCTTATACTTACCTGGAAGGCGAAGGTCTCGTGGGAAAGCTTGAAAGCATTGCTTACGAAGTCCAGTTCACTCCTTATCCTGATGGGGGCAGCTCGATCAAGATCAAAGCAACATACACTGCCAAGGGAGATGTTGAACCCACGGAAGAAGAAATCAAGGTTAGCAAGGAAAAGACCATTGGACTTTTCAATGCTGTGGCAGCATACCTTCTCCAGAACCCCGAAGCCTATGCTTAAGTAGTGTCTGTCCTCTATGGTGACCTTTTCCTAGAACTATAATATTGTGGTTTCAATGTGAAATGCCTTTTATTATATCTTCCTATGTTACGGCTCCCACTTCTTGTCTATGTTGGACTTATGGTTTGGTGAATAAGGATGTAACTTTGTGGGTTTCAATTGTGTGTTCCTTTTATGTGTTGAGATAACATAATATTTGGGTCGATTTGAAGTTTCCCAAGATTCAGAAAGTTGAGCTCGCTTAGAATTCTTTTCTCCTTCCTTGTTTTATTTTATCAAAATTTGAAAAAGATGTGAGATTCACTAATTAATAAATCAATTTCAAGAATAATGCGTCAAGTTATAATCACACATGTAAACTGAATTGAGACCAAATTTTATAATCGAGTGACGTTTATGTTTTTGGTTGCTTAATAAAGAAGGATGATTTACAATATACTTTCATATAAAAAATACAAAGTTTCCTATTTTATTAAATAAAGATGGAGAATAACAATTTTAAAAGGAAACTATAAAGTTTAAAAATTCTAAAATCGACTGTAGAATGAAGACTCCACCTCATCCCTCTAAGCTATTAACTAGATCCCTAAATGATTTTACAAATTTAAAGAGAAAAGGTTGAAAAAAATAGAAAAGTATTCAAATGTAAAATAAATGGATTGAATCTTGAAAGACATAAATTTGATTTACAGACATATTTTAAAAAATACACAAACAAAGGCAAAGGAAAGATGCAATTGGAAGACTTATTTAGGCATTAAAAAAAAACACTCATCAAAGATTGAGTTCTCAATGGTTTAATGAAATTGAAAAACACAAAATAAAAGTTTTTAAAAAAATTTCATGTCTTCGTATTGCTTCGGAAGGATTAACAACGGAGATTTGATTTAAAAAGGAAATTCCAAAGTCATGTTTTAAAAAGAAAGAGAATTATCACATCCTCTATAGCCTGAAATTAAGGAGAGTACAAAATTTAAAGAAAGCTTGATTTGAAAAGAGGATTTGAATAAGCTTGGAAAATATTAGGAATACATGAGAATTTAAAATAATGGGGCTTTTAACCTGAGGTGAAAGTCTTATGTTAAAGGAAACGAGACAATTGAATACATACTTTTTCAATAATTTTAAAGGTTTTGAATAGTCTAAAAATTGAGCAATTTGTTGAAAATATTGAATAAAGGAAACAAGACAAAATCTATGAAGCTCAAATAGAATTTTGATAAACCAAACTAGGGTTGATAACTAAAATAAGGGATTCAACTAAATGAGTTTGCAAACTCAAATTAAGATTGGTACCTAAAATAAGATCTAAATAAAGAATCCCTCTAAAATTTTAATGTTCTTGAATTTATTTGAATTTAATGACTAATCCTAGTTTTTTTGTAACACCCTATTATTATAGAGTATATACTCGAACATCGACAAGATATTCAAGTACATATCCTATGAAAATAGTATATTAGAGCAAATATAATCTCTTAAATGGCATCATAAAGAATATATAATACTTAAAACCTCAACACTTCATTTCATTCATTGACAAAAGTTTACATTATAGTTATTGAAACAAATATTTACATTACCAAACATGAGAAAGTTTACAATCTTTTATACAAAATTTTTATATGTCAAAGAAACTACAAAGTACAATTTAGACTCCTCTGATGTTAGTTGACAGGACTTTGAGCCAGATCTTAATCCAAAATGTTCCTCTAGAAAATCTTAGAAAATCTTAAGAACTAGCTAGGTCTCTTGTCTCATATTTGAAAAGTCACATTGCAATTTTTGATGAATTTTGTGATTAATGAGTGAACCATCATTGATAATCTCACTCAAGTCAAATACACAAATATCACACAATTAACCAATTTCACAAACATTTTCCATCTCAATAAGACATAATGAATGACACACTTTCCACGTACATTCTTTTAGAACATGTATAACCCAATCAATCACATTATCATGGCATATCACTTTATCAGCACAATTTCAGAAAATATTTCATAATCATATAGTTCATAAGCATAAATATACAAATGCAGATGTATATGAGACTCTAGATTCGTTATTATTTGTTGTAATCAATGATTTTTTAGATATAGATACAGAAACTAGCCCATTGGACTCAGTCAGATATAAAAATCACGGAGCAAAGCTTTACGTGTAGAATTCTAAGCTTAAAGCTCTTTTATACTGGTTACTTTGATCACAATGCCTTTATCTGAATATACATTTTATGAAATGCATCAAATAACATAGTACGCCATGAATAACATTCACTTATGATGCACAGACAGAATCTTATATTCATCAGACCTCAATCTGGTATTCAACTTTCATTGAGTATTCTAAAATCATTCAAAATTCAGTTGCAAACAGATATCATTCAAATTATAGTTACAAATAGAACACTTCCAATATATTCTCAAATATCAAACTCCTCGGACCATTGAAGTTCGAAGTTCATATACAATTAACAAATATTTCAATAATTGGAAGTTAAACAAAATAAATCAATCCTAGGAAGATCATCTAGGTTAACTTACAGTCTGCTCTAATTTATGTTATTGCCTTGATGGTCAGGCAATGTCTGAATGACGTCTAACTTGAGCGTTTAAAATCATAAAATTTATACATAATTCACATTACAAAGTTGATCAATCAAATACATATTCATTTGCGCACATATATACATATGTCATATTCAATGCATGCTCAATTGACTTTCCCGGGTATGTAACCTTCTTCAACTTTCTTAACCATTCAACATCATACTTTGTATACTACCATTTTGCAATCAGGTTTGTCCCTTTAAAATAACTTGATTTACTCCAACTTCATAAGTCATACTTTACACTTATCCTTAAACATTTCCATGATCAAAAAGCTTCTTATAATGTACACACAATTGGTTACCTTACATCTGAAATTTTTGCAAGCTAAATCTATACGTTCATCAAAAATTTTCCAATAACATATACTCATACATTCACCCAATTCTCATTCATAAATACCCTATTTTCTTCATTTCTCATTCATCCATACCTTATACACATTATTCATGTCCTAAAGATCATTTTTTCATTAAAAGAACTCACTTATTCCTTTAATAAATCAAAATTTCTAGATTTGAACTCAACATATCCAAAACAGTCCCTTCTTTAAGTTATGACTTCAATTAACTACATAAACTTGTCAAGATATCTTCTGGCCAAACTGTTTCATAGAAACATTAGTAAGAAATCAATAATCATTTCTCATGTTTTATACTTTGAGTAATTCGAGCTCTAAAGTCCCCAAAATTAGGAAATAATATAAGGTTCTTGCACAGGGGTCTGTTATAGGCAGTATTAGGGAAAAAAAAGGCATAACTCAAGATCTATTCATTATTTAATCAAGCCACTTTCATAGAGGTCAAGATAAGATCTAGATCTACAATTGCCATTTTTTAAGTTTTTTCAAATTCATGCCCTAAAGATATGTAAAACATGTCGAAAGAGGAAGATGAAATTGAAATCAGAATTTTGACCTACAAATCTAATTTTCCAAATTTTGTTTTACACTTAATACCAAAGTTAAAACAACCTTTTTATAGATCATCAATTAGACCTATATTAGGCCTGAATCATACTCCAATTCGTCATCAATAATCTGTCCAATTCTAGTTCAAAATTATTCAATTAACAGCTCATAAATCCTAATCTTTCCTGCATTAAAAATCAAACCAGAAATCTAACCTTCATTATCATGCATATAGGTCTAATTCTTTCTCAATTCAAGAACACTCTTCTAAAAACCTTCTTAGGCATAAGTTCACCTTATTTATACATTAAATTCCAGTCCAATACATCCACATAATGCCCTATACTCCATAATTTCCATATACCAAAAACAAAATAGAAACACTTCCAAGTTCATGCAACATTTTCCAGCACATAGCTTGACCAATATCACGTGCATTTCATTCCAAGTCAAGCATCATTCTTATATCATTTGACATGCCACAAAACTCATATTGTTACTTACCTATTAGGCTTCCTG
>JANJEY010000235.1:36735972-36752509 GCA_024703695.1 Erythroxylum cataractarum
ATATAAACTTTTTTTACCACTTGGCATTTTTTTAGACCAAATGTACATTTAATTCATTAATCTATCAATCAATAACATTTAATTTCAATGTACTAATTTAAATCCAATCATACCAAAATTCAAGACATATTAATTAATAATTCACATCATGTTCACTTAACTTCTTTCAAATCCTAGGATAAGTCAATTAAGTGCATATGCTATCTTTGTAATGTGTATAAATATCAATTCGTGTATGAATGTTAATGTTATGCATGTATATGCAATACTTAATCTAGGGTTAAACCCTAAGCATATATCGGAAAATAGGATACCACATTTTTAGACTGGTAACAATTCTAAAGTTATAGGTATATTCTTTTTCAAGCAATATAGACTATATCCTTAACTTGATTGACCAAAATATCTTTTTAATAAAAACCCCTAAGAATATATTACTTTTATTATGAATTTTCTTAATAGATTTAACTGTAATGTTGAAGATTTAAGTAGTCCTATCTATAGGACTTAATGTAAATGTCATTATTCATGTTATAATCTATTCAATACATATGATTTCTCAATCCCTATATATGAAATCCAAAATTGAATCTTTTATGTATGTTACTTCAATATAACATAATATATACTCGTAAATAATTCTAAAAGAAAAGTTAGATTTTTCATTATATAAAGAAGTCAAATTAAGATAATAGGTCATAATTTTCATCCCACCTAGATTTATCTCAATTTAGTTCATTAAAAATAAAGGAAACCGGTAATAAACAATTAAGAAAGCAAGATTAACATTGAGTTTTTATGGATCTTGTTATGTTCTTAATTGTATTTTGATAAAGATTCTTTCTTTTCTCACAGTTACTTCCTTCTTGATGTGCTCTTGATTACTTTGTCCATCATCTTGTCCTCTAGCCGTCCTTTGCTCCTACCACTCTTTGGCCTCCCAAATAAATCCCTTTATTTATTATGTCTCTCTCTTTATTATCTTAAAAAAATCCTAAAAAGTTGACCAATATGGGACCATGTTGCTTAATAGTTCTCTTTGAAACTTTTGGTAAAAATCACCGCCAAAATCAAGAAGATGATATTATATTGCACTCATATTGGATTAGTATCTCCTTCAATTTATATATAAGAGTTCATCTATTAAATATGAGTTTGTGTTTGGGTTATGTTGTGGAATATGGATCCCTATTTGGCCCGTGTTCTTTATGTGGCAAATTGTCCCATGAAGTAGAGTGCACTATGGTGGAAGAGGGAGGGAAACAAGTAATTATTAAAATGTGTTCATCTAAAATCACTCTAAAACTTCTCTAACTTGGCACCAACTAAGAATAGCAAAACTTGTCTGGATCAGCTAAATCTAGCCTAATATGACTTAAAGTCAATGTGTCTAACCTAAGTTAACTAAGCTTCAATTTAGACATTAGGTTGGGTTTAGGCCTTTTAAAAAAAATTTCAAGCAACCTAGCCCATTAATAAGTGTAAATTGCATCGTGTTTTACGGCATAGTTTGATATGTGTTTAGTGGTTAATTCAATCTTTTAGTATGTGTTTAGGTTTGAATTGTGTTAGTTTGTTAATTATTTGTGTTTTAAGTATTTTAAGGGTTAGTACAAGCTTTTGAGCTTAAATATTATATTTTTTAGGTACCTTGATGGGTTTCCTAGTGTTTCAAAGTCAACATCAAAAAACGAAGGAGTTTCGGAGACATTCAGGCTAAAACAACGACCCATGATCGTGGTTTGTTAGGCCACGATAGTGACAGAAGCTCTAAGTTTGGCCTATGATCGTGGCCCGCATGCCACGATCGTGACAGAAGCAAGTCACAATCGTGATAGAAGGCTCAAATATGAGCCATGATCATGGCTTGCGTCAGGCATATGCATAGACGCACATAAACTTTATGTTTCAAGGAATTTTTTGGACCTTTCGGACCTCGAAAACACCCTAGAGTTACCCAAAATATAAAAAAAGTATAAAAAGAGCATAAAGAGGTAGAGAAAAGGGAGCTTTCATGCAACCACTTTTGGAAACCCTAAAGGGAAAATACCAAGAGAGAGAAAGAAGAAGAAGGAAGAGAAAGAAGAGGAAGACGAAGCTGAATTGACGTGCTTCTCGGATTAGGAGGTTTTCCAATGTCACTGCCCCTCATCATCTGTTCCAAATTTTATTTCCTTTTCATTTTGATTTAGTTTATGTATAAAACTAAGATGGATAGTATGATAATATGATTTCGGATATTGATGTTCTAACATTTTTTCAGGATTTTATTTTTGATTTAATGATAATTTAGTTGATTGTGTTATTTGGATGAATGTCATGATTTGATTGCGTTCTTACATAATTTAGTAATAAACTGAGAGGGTGAATTGAATGAAAAATGATTAAATCAAATTAATGAGAGTTAGGCAATTTAATAGAAATCGTGACATATTATATTGGTAATTGTGCAGAGGGAGATCCTTTGTGATGTTCCAATAGTTTATTAAAGTGCTTCAGATCTAATTAGGGTTTGGAATAATTTGTGAATTGAGAAATTGCAAAATTTCATAATCCAATGAGGTTTTATAAATTAGGATTTAATGGTTATAACTCGAGAGAAAGTAATCAGCCCCTAGAATAGTCTAGAACCAACACTCCATTGATACATAATTGACTAGTTTAGCATTAATGATAAGTAAAATCCCCTTCCTCATAAATTAGTAAATTCCTTAGGTTAATTTCTGTTGTGATTGCATATTGCTTAATTATTAATCCCTTCGTGTTTAATTTCTGATTTAAGTGATTGAATTAAATTCTTGTGATTACTTTTCGTTGCATTGTTTATTTTGAGTTTCGTATATAGTTGGCCTTAGATTTTAGGATTAGATTAGTTTCTGTTGAACCCCGAACTTTTCTTTAATTTTTATTTAATTTGTTATTTAATTTTTTCTTAGAATTTAGTCCATTAAATTAACAAGCATAAATAGAAATTAGAGTTATTAAATGAATTAGAGTATGGTATATTATTAAAGAGAATAAAGGAGTTAGTAGATGAAATAAATGAAGAAGGGAATAATTGGATGGACCAAATAAGCGAAGGGTAAAGTGGGAAAGCAAGACAAAATTTGTCTTCAATTATAAGAAGAGAGGGAGTCGTGAGAATAAGAAAGAAGAAAAGAAAACAACATGAGAAAGAAAGAAAGAAGGGAAGAAAATTGTGGGAAGCTAGATAAGAAGGAGAAAGAAGAAGAAAATGAGAAATCAAGCTTGTTAGAAGTAAGTTTCATCTTCTTCTTGCTTGACAGAAAAACAAAAGGGATTTGAAAGAGAATGAGTTTATGTAGGAAGAAGGAAAAGAAATCCTAGTTGGGTATTGTGGATTTCTAAACTATGTTGAGTTTTCTAACATAGATGAACTATGGGTAGACCAAGTCTAAGTTCAATTTTTGTCTTTGATTATTAAAGCTTTATGAATTTCCTTTGAATGTGGGTTGAATGAGAACTTGGTTTGTTTTAGGAAACTAAGGAAACTAAATCGAAGAGCAAGAGGAAAGGCAAGTTTGACTTGGATTTTGCAAGCCAATTGAGGTGGATAATGTATTAATAGTTACTTATGTAATGGGCAAATTCTTGCCTATATGTGTATGAGTGAACTTTATGAATTGAATTGCTATGAATGTTTGAAAATGCTTGATGAATTATGACTATGTTATACCTTGAAAAGGGTTATGGCATTTTGTTAAATAAAGAGATGAAAAAGTATAAAAGTATGAGCATATGATGAAATGAATTAGGCATGAATATGTTCTTTTGTATGGGCAAGAGAGGAATCATTTTGTTCATCACGTGCATGTAGACAAGAGTCTTCTCCTAGATTCCCACTTATGGCATATGAGTTCTAAAAAATGAACTCATTTTGTTCATGGTGTAAACTTCAGGTTTGCCATTTCATTCCATGAAATCCTCGAGCCATTTGTTTGTGCATTGCATTGGATTTGTTGAGCATGATGAACAATTGTGTGCTTGAAATGGATGGTTGAATATTCAAGAGTTGACTTGTGATAATAATTGCATAAATATAAGTTTGTGAGATTGAATTGTGGATGATTGAGTTTCTAGATAAAATGAGATATAGATGTATATTGATATACATATATGCATACGCTTAAATTTGTGGCTAATTACCAATGGCTATAAATATATTATCCACTGAGCTTTGTAGCTCAACCAATATTTTTCCTTCCTCAGGTGCAGAATAAGATGATTGTTGAACCTTGCAAGGCATTGGAAACTCCAACATAGTTAGAGATCTTTTGTAATTTAGTAATTATAACTTTTGGGATACCTTTATAAGCATATCAACATGAGCATTCATTGTATTTTTGAAATTTGTATTAAGCCAATGGTATGGCTTTTGATATGTAACTAAAGCTGTTCAACTTTTTTGATTTATAAATGAAATTTGGATTTGGAAAAGATATTTATATATGTTCACTTATATCTTTTGGTTGAGTTGTTAAAATTGTGTTAGAAGTAGGATTGTATGCTGTTAAAAATGGAATAGGATATGATTAGTTGTGGTTGGAATTGTATGTGTAAATTTTGTGTTAATGGTTTGTTGGGATTGGGGTTTTGGCCGAGGGTTTCGCCACAGTGAGGCCCAAAGTTTTCCTCGGTGAACCTTTCTAGAAGAGCAATTTTCGTGTTAAATTTCGTATCTTGGTTGCAATGAAGCTAAAGTTCATGGCGGCATATTTGTCCCGAGGATGCTTGGCTTTAATTCGGGGACTTCACCATGGTGAAGCTAGAAGTGCGCCACGACCAGCTTCTCCCAAAACGTCTATGGAGATAACTTCATGGTTTTGCCGCGGAAAAATAATTTCGTCACCACAGCGAACCTGCCCCTGCCACACTGAATTTCTTATAAATCTGATGCTTTCCACTTTCCTTTCACACCATCCTCACCCGACCGCCATGAATTGAGATCTAGGCCCAACATCTTATAGTATCAGAGCGATAGTTGGACTCCAAAAATGGGGCCTAATAGTTTCCCTCCTCGTAGGATCGACACCTCTTATACTACAATCGTGACTGATGCACTTGTAGTATTTGAGGGCTTACAAAATTTAAAGCTTGAACGATACAATTACCTAGCTTATCTTAAAGCGTAAAATTTTCAAGTAAATGACATTGTTTTCAATTTTTAGAAATTAAAAAATTAATTAAGACTAGCCTAGGCTCAATTAAAACTAATTAGGATTTGGTCAATATCGGTTCGAGCTCAAATACAAAATTTTGAGCCAAGAGGGTTTGGGTAGGTTTGAGCTTGGCTCGACCCATTGCCAAACCTAGCTCTAACGTACCCAAATTCATTCCTTCTTCATTAGAGAGCCAAAATAAGGTTTGTAAATAAAATATAAGCCACATTAAGAATCAAATTCTATAGAAATAATCTAAACGCAAGCCAAATAATCTCAAAATCATGTTAAAAACATAATACAATTAGCATTTATCAAATTCTATTACACTTTTACAATTGCTTATCCTTAATTAAACTAATCTCATTACTCTTATCTTACATAGGTGGTACTTCATGAAAAAATTAACAAATTAATCATATTACTCAAGATTTCTTATTATTTAGTTAATTGTAAAGTTTATCAAATAAAATAATTTAATTCAAACTTTAACTCAATCTATGAAACTCAACTTAATGCATAAAGATAAACATATATGAGAAATATTATCTAACTTTCAATTATTTTTGACAATCCTTATTAAATTATAAACACGCTAATTTTAAATTGACATACGAGCATTTAGAAGCTTGTTTGAAAAGTTACCTAACCTTTTAATGTGAAAGTATACAATTTTTCATGAACATTCTCAATTAATCAATTAGGTAACCATTTTAAATGGCAACTATCACTACCCTTTAACTTCAACCTTTTTAGTTAGCTTAAAGTCAAATGAGTGAATTTATTTAATTCACACTTGTTCTTACACATTTTGTTCCTTTTTTGGATGAGATACTAAAGAAATTAAAACGAGTTCACTTCTAACTCAATTTTATGTTCGAATTATATAGCAAGTATAACAATGTAAATCAAATATCCATTTTTTAAATTAATAAAGCAATTTAAAATTAACTTAATCATAAATGTTTATGACTATTTGCTTAAAAAAAACAAACCACAATAACAACAAAAGTAGTAATGAATTATTTAGATCAATATTCTAAAAAAATCCATAATTTTTTGTATTAAGTTAATTATAACAAAATTGATAAGCACAATAGTTAATTCTCCCCCACCTTAAGTTTTATATTGTCTTTAATATACATATCAAGTAAGAACATCAAAAATAAAGAAAATAATTGAAAAGAGGTAAGGAAAATTGAAACTCTACTAATAATAAAAGACCATCTGCCTTGTTCAATGCTATCAATATATCTCAAGGACTAGAGAAATCTGATCTCTACTTGGAGACAATGTTGCTTATATGCCTGCTGAACTCCAATAAGTCTTGATTAAATCTTGATAAGACTTCTTTCTTTTCTCTAAAATTGCTTGCTTCTTAATATGTTCTTGATTGCTTTGGTAGTCCTTTTATCCTTATATTTTCCTTTGGTCTCCTAAATAGATCTCCTTATTTCTATCACGTCTCTCTTTTTTTTATCTTAAAAAATTCCCAAAATTTTGACCAATATGGGTCTACAAGAATGTGTTAGTCCTTATGTTGCTTAATAATTTTCTCTTTTTTTTTTGTAACAATCACCATCAGTAACATAGTATTATGTTGCACTCATATTAGATTACTAGCTCCTTTATCACACATCTAAGAGTTCATCTACTAAACATTGGTTTGAAGTTTATGAATACTAGTCCATAATTGGGTTATGTTGTAGAACATGGGCCCTTATTTAACTCGAGTTCTTTATATGGGAAATTGTCCTAATAACTATAATGCACTAGGGTAGAACAAAAAGGAGTATGTAATTATGCATGGATTGTATTCCTTCATATGCCAAGTTTTCAAAGAGTTAAATACACTAATAGGCTATACTGGGTTGCATACGAACTAGTATTTAGGTCGTATTAGTGAACATAGGATCATGTTCAACTCACTTTCATCTACAATTACTGTAAAACTTCTCCAACTTAGCTTTGATTTGTTTGAATTCATTCTTTCTTCATTGGGGAGTTAAAATAAGGCCTTAAAACGATATACACGACGTATTAAGTATCAAATCCTATAGAAATCATCTAAACACAAGACATTAACAATAATACCTAGAATAAATTCTGTTGACCTGGGTGGTTTGGGGATGCTATTTCCACTAGTAGATGGGTGGTTTGGGCAAATGCTCCTAAATCATGTTAAAAATATAATTTCGTTAGCATTTATCAATATACAAGAATCAAAAGACTATAAAAGATATGAACCACAACCACAAACCTCCACTATGATTCTTTTCCATTATTCACCCAATGTGATCGGTAAAGGGCGATTAAGCCTTCTAATACAATACAAAATCTACTAAAATCCCTAATATTTTCATCATCTTCATCTTATATTCATCCATATCGCATGGAATGGAAAACTTAAATTAAAATTTTCTAATCAGTCTTTTATTAAATTAGGTTAATTAGGGTCATGTTAGATTATTTATATTAGTTAGATTTATTTTTAATTAGAGTTTAGAATTAAAGAACATTAATTTGATTTGATTTAAGTTTATGTTATATAGAGAAATTTAAAAATAATAAATGTATGCAACACATAATGGATGGAGACATAAATTTGTTAATATTCTTAACTATTTAAGATTTAAATTAAGTAGTTTGCAAATGTGAGGATTCATTTTAAAAGATTTAAAATGTTAAGTTCTAACTTGTATTTTAATAAAATCATAAAATTAAAAATACATTTTTTACTACTAAAGAAATGATGGGATTGGTTAAAAGTAGGAAACATAATAAAATGGTAAGCATAAACAAAAAGAAAAAAAAGGATGGATTGATATGCCTAAGAGAACAAAACGACAATAGAGGAAGAAAAGACAATGTAAATTGATAGCAAGTGAACCACAAAATGTTGATTAGGAAACTATTTTGAACCTTACAATTTGATTCATGACATTCAATTTGAACTCTAACATTTCCAAAATGTACAAAATAGACCCTAATTGAATGAAAAATTTTAGAGAGTTAACTTTTCATCAGTTAAATGTCACATCAACACTAAAGTTGAATTATTATTATTTTTTACAATCTAAAAGTGGATCTCACTACATGTGGTGTAGTAGGACTAATAAATGGTGATTTACTTATATTTTTAATATCATGTTTAATGCATTTTACTTGTTTATTAGATAGTTTTATTATTTTTGATAAGTAATTCATTCCTACTGTGTTTTTAGGTTGTAATTCACTTATTTGGAGTAAACAGAATAAATTGGGACAAGCTTATGGCAATTTGAAGCTATTTTGACCAAGTTATAAGGAAGTTAGAAATCAACAAGGGCACCAACACGCTCATATTGATGGACTTAATTCCCTTAATAGATCAAAAATAGTGTAGATCAATAGAATCAAGGTAGACAACTAAAGAATCAAAGCTTTTTTTTTAAGAACATAGGTGTGAACACAATTGGGTTGTTAACCGTGTAAGTCCCTGTAACTATATTAACAAATAATTACCCTGTATATCACTTTGACATGATTGTTTACGAATTGAATGAAGATATTTTCCTTTTGTTGAGGTTAGACACGCCCATATTGGTGTTAATCATGATCGTCTTGTGTTATTTCTAAACCATGTCAATGCCTTAAACTTTTATTTTTGCATGAATGTTGAATATTTAAGTGAGATTAAGGGATAAGTGGATTAAAATGCCTATGTATAGTGGTTATGTACCACCCAAAGCCCTAATTTTTAAACTATAAAAGGCAAAATTAAGAGGAAAAGCAATAAGGATAGAATACAAATTGATGACTTAAAATGGTAGAAAGAAAATAAACAAGAAAGGAAACAAATTTAGTGTGGATTTCCACCAATCTGAAGTGGATTTCATAAAGATTAAAAGGGATTTTGTTATGTATCTTTTAGTTTTCTATTTTACCTTTAGTTTTAATGTTGTCTTCTATGATTAGGAACTAAAACGTCTGTAGTACTTAGAATAAATGAACCTTGGGATAGACATTGTAGTAATTTTATTTTAATTTAATTGATTCTTTAGTTTTATTAAGAATCAATTATAATTTTCAATTTTATTTTTGTATGATTTTATGCAATTAAGATCAAGGAATCTAATGTATTAATAGATCTAGCATAATTGATATAAGATAATCCTAGAGATAATTCAACATAAATCTTTTAGATTAGGGTTAAACCTAATAATGAAATTCATAAATCAATTAATGCAATTATAGGATTTTTAATTAGAAAAAGATTTTAATTAATCATCTTAGGAGCAGGAGGTAATAGTTTAGAGAAAAATATTATCATAATTGAGGAATTTATACAGTCCAATGTACCTTAGAATAAATTGATTAATGAAATTATGATTGCATGAAAAGTCTTAGGAGGATTTGAATTTCTAGGTATCGATGTTTCCATTGATGGAAAGAAGATAAGTTTTATTGATTCTAGTCCTCGTAGAACCAACTCATAGTCTCCAATTCTAGCTACAATTACATTATACACTTACAATTGATACGTGTACTTTATACTATATTTTGATAAGTGTTTAAGTGTGTTTAGAGGTGTTTATTAGATTATTATTGCATGTATGGGCTTAGAATTGTGTTAATGTGACTTTTTATTTATTACATTTAAAAAATAGCAACTTAGCATTCAAAGTTTTAAGGGAGGAATCAAGTAAAGAAGAAACACATACAAGAGCAAGTGATGATGAAGACCTCACCTTTATCACTAAGAAATTTAAGAATTTTTTGAAAAGAAAGAATTTCTCTAAAGTAAAGGATTACAAGGAAGATAAAGGTGACTCAAAGTGTAAATCCTCTAACATTATTTGTTTTTAATGTGCAAACCTTTATCACTTAAATTCATGATGCTCTCTACTCAAAGATGATGATAATTACAAAAGAAATGATATAAAAGAGAACAAGGAAAAATAAAACAAGAAAACACTTAAAACCTTAACTTTGGATGACACAAATGAATCTGAAAATGATCAATAGAAAGGACAGATATCCCATATATGCTTTCTTATTATGAATGGTGATGACATAATTTCCAATTCTAATTCGTGTGATAACGATAATGATCTAACACAAAATAGACTAGTCAAAAGTTTAGAAATTATGAGTAAGAAAAGAAAAAAATATCTTCCAAAATCAAGGGAGTTTAAAAATAGTTAGATGCATCTATGAATGAGAATGAACAAATAAAATGTTAATTGCATCTCAATTAAGTATCACAAAATTTTGATCATTAATAAAATTATGCATTAGAAATATTAAAGCTTAAAAATGAGACATTGAAGAAGGAAATTCATGTTATCAAAGATTCATTATCCAAATTCACTAAAAGGAATGAAAATTTATGCTAAGAGCTTAAAAGAATTCCAATAATAAGAATGGAATAGGACATACCGTAGGAAGTGAAGCCAATTTTAAAACCATTTTTGTAAAGGAAAAATATTTACATAGTGGAGAATCATTGCCTAATGTGAAAAATAAGTTGGAGCCTCTACATCTAATCATATGCATGCACGGTCCACATCCACTAGGACTCATTTTAAAAGCAATCATAATGCTTTTATTTATGGCCCACAATCTAGGCATAGTTTAATACACTTAAGGGAAGAAGTGGTATAAATTATATATGCAAACCCACTAGTACCCCTTTAGACATTAAAGAATCATGCATCAAGCCTTCATTCATAGTAGGTATCGTACATGTAATCATTATAGCTTATTTTACTACTCTAGAAAAACATTTAACTACTTTAATTTCCAAGGGAAGATTTCTCATTATGCATACACACGTGGAATACTAAGGAATACATTTATGCATCATAATTTCTCATATAACATGATATGTCATTTTTGTGATAAATATAGACATGTTGATATACTTCATTTTACCAAATTAAAGTTGGTAAGCAAACCCTTAAAAGTGTGACTTAAAAAGAAGGAGCCTAACAATCAAGGAAACAAGCTTATTTGGGACCCAAAACACATTAATTATGTTGTTTTTAAAAGGTTTTTAAAGAGCAAATGGTATATAGTAGATAATTTCATCCTCTTTGTGTCCAAGAAAAACTTGAAAATGTTTATGTCAAATGTGGAGAAATTATCCCTTAAAGAGAATAAAAATGACCAAAGACTCTTCAAAGAGCCAATTTTTGAACCAAGTGCGGATGAAAAGAAGGATGAGATGCTTCCAATGCAATGAATATTTAAGAAGAATCATCATTCAAATCATTCATAGGTGATGTACAATAAGAGGGAATTATTAGATAATAATATATGACAGTGTCCACTTATTTATCAATGTGAGTATAAATTTTTAGTAATGAATGTTGGGTTTACACTATGAATAACAAAATGAACAATTTTTGAAAAGGAAACTATAATATGCACTTTAGTACCTAGACTTAGATATTATTGTACAAAATGAGGATATTAAGTTAGAATTTACATCAATTGGCAACAATTTCTCTAACTATTAGATAGGAATAAATTAGAATTGGTTATATGTTATATATGATGAGGATCTATCCCTCTATGCAATTTAACACATTCTTGATTGATATTTAGTTAGTTTATCATAATTTTTAATATTTTGATTTGAGTTTTAAAGTTTATTTCTATATTTTCAAAATGCGTTGGTATTAATCTCTTAGTATCATCAACCAGTGTCCTTAAAAGTAATCTTATTTTTATATTTCTAATAAGTTTATAAGGAGTTTAGTCATTCCATAGTCAACCAACTAGGCACATTAGTCAACCAACATCTTTGAGTGGTTGACCAATGTACCCTTGGTTAAGAAATTATCTTTCCAGTAAGTTTAAAGGATTTTTGTCACTCCTTTGGTCGATTACCTATGCATATTGTTCAACTATTGCCTTTAAGTGGTCTATTAATGTCCCCTTCTCTAAAAAAGCTTCTCTTTCCAATGAGCTCATAAGTAGATTGGCTATATATACTGGCCAACCACACTAGTGATTGGTTAACCAATATGACTCTATGGTCAACCAATGTAATGTGCTCAAAACAAATATTCATCATTGCTTCAATAATTGTATCTGAGATAAACACTAGTCTTCATAATCTAAGCTATTTTTCTTTCTTTTTTCTTTTATTTTTCATTTTTTCGCTTACGCCTCTTAAGACCTCAAATAACTCACTCCTTTCTTTACAAAGACCATCCTATATTGCAACAACAATATCTTCAAATTTTTCTTTCCCCATCATGTTAAGATCATTATCTTCAATTTCATTCTTTTTTTAAAGGAATAAGTGTGATTGCATCGTATTTATTTCAAATTTAAGTATTTTATCTTTTCTTTTAACTTTAGGCCTTCAAAAAGTATATGTTCATTTAAATTGATGGTTAGATATTAAAATTTACTTATATTTTCTACAACTTCAAACTCTAATTTTTTAAAAACTTACTCTTGTTGCTTTAATTGAAATTTTTAGCTTAGGCATAATAATAAAACTAGGTAATTTTCAAATTAGACATAATTAAGGCTATTTCTATCAAAATTGAACTCTTATAAAATTATGTTGACTCTTTAAATATTTTATTGCTCACTTTCTTGAAAAAAAAATCTTGATCAAATTCCTTTTGAAATTTTAACCCAAGTTAACATGATGCATGAAATTTTAAATTTTTACATTTTTAGATAAATGATTTCTTTTTAATAATTCCAAAAATGGAGGGGAGAAAATTGGTGATGTTGGATTTAAGGGGAGTGACGACATTCAAGAAGAGTTACTTTTGTATTATAATATACTTTAGTAAATTCCTTTTATAAATATATGTGACTAATTCTTTGAACATCTCTTTTGTTCTTGATACTGAATTATAATTTATGCATAAGTCAAGGTGCTAATCATTATCTTGATATGAATAGTTATTTGTGTGATTAATTTATTACTATATTCTAATATCATAAATATTTTGTCATCATAATAAAAGGGGAGATTGTTGAACAAAGAGAAGTTCTAATCAACATTTTGATGATAAACAATTATAAGCACTAGTAATAGTTTGTTATTTTAATAAGATGGAATATGAGTAAAAAATGTAGTCATAAACTCAAGAAGATAGTTCAAGAAGTTGATGAAAGAAAATATGAAGTTTATAATTTGCATAGTGAAGACCAAGTTAAGAATAAAAGAAGATAAAGGAAAATTAAGGTCATTCTTTAGTTTATAATTTTAATTTTAATCTCATTTAGTCACTTTGATGTTTTAAAAAGCTCACCATGTATAAACATTTTATGTCACTTCATTATATGAATCCTTTAATCTATTAAGAGGCACTAAAGATTTTGATTTTAGTTGAAAAGCCTCTTGATCTTTCAAACACTCTTAAGGGAACATATTAGGAAGTGTTCAAATCACAAGTGCATCAAACAAATTGATTTTAAGCTTTTGAAGTTATTAATATCATATTTTTATCATTGTTGGTCGACCTATATAGGTTAAAGTTATCATAACTGATATATCGAGAGTTTGTAGTAATATTAGTCAACCAATGTGTCATATTAGTTTACCAATTAACCTAGTGGTTGAACAATGTCTCGATGACTAATGAACCTATGAATTCAATATACACTAGTTAACCAATATGTTATAGGGGTCGATCAATGCTTTGCAATTAGTCTTTTTAATGACTCATTTAATGGCTAGTAAACATCTTAAAATCTTGTAAATTAATGTGTTTTGATTAGTTTATACATTAAGAAGCATTTGGGTGTCTTTTCCACACATTTCTAAGCATTTTTTTAATCATTTGAGCTTCATTATCTCATATTTATATGAGTGAGCCTCTTTAGAGTTATTAGGTGATAAAGTGACATATTATGAGTTATAATATTTAGTTAGGGCATTATATTATTGTACTTGAAGCTATTCTAAATGATATTAAGGTTCCTCTTTACCATGAAAAAATATTGTAAAAAGACTCCTCTTTATCGAGAAAAGATTGTATAAAGGATGTTATTTAACTTGAAAGAATAATTATAGTGGAATTCTAAAAGGAATATAGGAAATGGAGGAGTATAGGAAGTGGACACAATCAAGGCTTGTTTGTCAAACCATTATAAATCGATTTACATTCTCTCTTTCCTATCCTCTTTAAATTATTATTTAACTAGTTAGTTGGTTTATGTTAAACAATCTCTCTATTCTTATATATATATTAATTTTTGTTAAATTAAGTTCATTGATTAAAAAAATTGTCTAATTTTGTAAACACCTAATTCACTCCCCTTTGAGTGCCATTAGGGACTAACAATCATCATTTGTTAAATAAATCTACAATTTGGTGTTATTAGTTCAAAAGATGCTTGCACTTATAAAGGAATTCCCTAGTTTTCCATCTTATTACTTTAGTCAATGAATTTCTTACAAAAATCTCTATGATCTCATTCACCTCCTCATTAATCTTTGTGAAGATAATTCCTTAGGTTTTTTATTCCACCAAAGTTTGGTATGTTAATGCCAGACTTTTATAAAAGAATTGCATCATTGATTACAAGTAATACTAATGATGAGGACACTAAATATGTAAAGCCTTTTATCACTCCTAAGCTTCATGAAACTCTTCCCCTTCCTTCTCTGTGAAGCTTTGCATTTGCATCCTAAGCTTGATAGTATTATGTGGTGGTAAAACTATTAATATAAATGCATAATAACCCCTACTCCCACTCCTCAAAAGAGTTTATCTTTATTACGATTAGTCACATCTTTACTCGATCTCTCATACAATAAGGCAAGCACTTCATCCTTAACTTATTTATCGTGAGTCTATTAAATGGAATTTTTTATATCATTGAGCAAAACTTCTTAACGAATGTGATCAAGTCTTCACTGGGTGATCCACCAAAGATCAGAAGCAAGTATAAATGTACCTAATTTTGCTTGTAGTTCTTGCCCTTTTGATTTAATACATAAGAGACTAGCATTAATTACTAGTAACTAATTTTTCCCACATGCTTATCCTTTGCGGTTATTGCACCATGTTTATAGCTAATTTATCTTGTTATGAAACTGTATCTTCCCTCCTCATTACTCAATTCTTTTTATAGGTTTGTTCAATTTCATAATCATTTTAAACTAGGGACTCCAACATTTCACTCTTGGATCTCCTTATCTTACATCAACTATTTGAAATAAATCAAAAAATAAATAAAACATTGTTAGATCAATAAAAAATAGTAAAACTGGCTACTTGGATACGATGCCAAAAACTTGATATCTATTATTTCTAATATACTAACACAGAATAAACCGTAGGTAGATAAATAAAATTAGAGTGATTTTAGAGTGTCGATCTCATAGACAACTAGTACCAAAGAGAGTTGATTGAAAATAATTAAACTAATAGCTAATAAAAACAAAACAAATAAACTAATGAAATAAATCAATAAGAAAATATTAGGGATTCGAAATTCACTTCTATGGATATCCAAGTATCAAACATACTTGATTATTAAGGTTGAAATAGCAATTAACCCAAAATATTTACACCCTCTTTCAAGGCGCAAAAGTATATTTAACTAAGTAATTACCATCTTTTAATGTGCAATTTAATCTAATCAAACTCATTAGTTATGGTTAACCTATTTAGTTATCACTAAAGCCTAGGACATTATCGTTCTCTATTACTAAAATGATTATTCTCCTAGAAATATATCATACTTCACTTATCAATCTATCATATAATCCCTATAATTGAATTTACGGTGGCCAATTACAAATCAAACAATTAAGATCAAAAGGAATAAATTCAATATATAAAAACAATTAAATATATATAATAATTAAATAAATCCTTACAAGATGTATCCCTAAACCTAACTAAGGTTTTTAGCTATTAAAATGCTGGACCTCGCTTTTGAAGCCCAACATTCAGAGACAATTGACGGTCGAAAGTCATTGCAAAATTTTTTAAAAAACAATTAGAACATATACGGAAAATCGATAATCAAATCAGCTCGATTTATTTAAAACCATTTTAGTCACAAAGATGCAATTATTATTGAACACATCATAGTTTCAGTAATTACTTGGGCCCATCACAGAATACAAAGCTTGTTTTCAAAACATCTTTACATTTCAAAAACCACCCCTTTTTGCCTTAATACAAATACAAAATACAAAAATACAAAAAAATACATGATACAATTGAATGCTTATGCGTAAAATGATTCCAAAATATAAAAATCCTGAACTAACTTAATTACAGAAGTCTTTAATTGTAACATCCCGTCACCGATGGGATGTGTACAGTTCATTGCATACGCATTTGGCATGAGCATGCATTATAGAATTTGTGTATAATTGGCAT
>JANJEY010000235.1:36820676-36857896 GCA_024703695.1 Erythroxylum cataractarum
TCCAATTCAATTCAAAACATACTCCAACATACTCCAACAATTTGCAATTCCATTCCAATTCCAATTCCAATTCAATTCATTTCCAATTCAATTCAATTCCAATTCATTTCTATTACAATTCAATTCCATTCTAATCCAATCCAATTCAATTCCAATTCAATTCAATTCCAATTCAATTTCATTACAATTCAATTCCATTCCAATCCAATTCAATTTCAATTCAATTCAATTCAATTCCAATCCAATTCAATTCAATTCCAATTCAATTCAATTCAATTCCAATTCAATCCAATTCAATTTAATTCAATTCCAATTCAATTCAACTCCAATTCCAATTCAATTCAATTCCAATTCCAATTCAATTCAATTCTAATTCAATTCAATTTAAATCCAATTCAATTCAATTCAATTCAATTATATTCCAATTCAATTCAATTCAATTCTAATTCCAATTCCAATTCAATTCTAATTCAATTCCAATTTAATTCAATTCCAATTCAATTCAATTCCATTACAATTCAATTCAATTCCATTACAATTCAATTCAATTCCAATCCAATTCAATTCCAATTCAATTCAATTCAATTCCAATTCAATTCCATTATAATTCAATTTCATTCCAATCCAATCCAATTCAATTCAAATCTAATTCAATTCAATTACATTCCAATTAAATTTAAAACATACTCCAACAATTCAATTCCATTCCAATTCCAATTCAATTCAATTCATTTCTAATTCAATTCAATTCATTTCATTTCCAATTCAATTCAAAACATACTCCAACAATTTGCAATTTCATTACAATTCCAATTCAATTCAATTCATTTCCAATTTAATTCAATTCCAATTTAATTTCATTACAATTTAATTCAATTCCAATCCAATTCAATTCCAATTCAATTCAATTCTAATTCAATTCAATTCCAATTCAATTCCATTATAATTCAATTCCATTTGATTATTAATTATTAATTTTACATTTGATTATTAATTTTACATTTAGTTTTAAATGTTAATTACTTATTTATCAACTTTTAATTTTAACAATCTTTAATTCTTTATTCTTTGCATAAGACACAATTAATTAATTACATAATACATACTAATCCTATTTTAAATTTCCATTTTCAATTCCAATTACAATTTTCATGTAACAAATTAATAACAAAATTTCAAACCCATTCGATATTCAACAACAATTCCAATTCCAATTCCAAAATAATTCCAATTCGGTATTCAAAAACCAAAAACCAAATCCATTCCTTTCCTCCACAAACACGGCAAAGGCAATTCTATTTTCAAATCGATATTAAAAAACCGAATCCAATTCCTACACAAATTCATTCCAAAACCAATTCCATTTTCATCAATTCATCAATACCAAATCACCAATACACGGCCGCAAACGCAAATCCAAATATCCAATTTCAATCCACGACACAAAAAACAAAATCCATTTACAAGCAATTTTTGGAGTTTCTATCAACTATTCAACGGTAACATACACCTAAAAAAATTATTAAACCGTCGGATTGTCTCGGGTCTTCACTTGGGTATTCGGGTTAGGCTTCAGGTCGTGCCTCTGTGAGCTGTCGGAAGGTTGGTGGTGGTGAGGTGGTGCGGCGAGGAGGAGAGCTGACGTCGAGGAGGAGTTATGGAGGGCTAGATCTACACATATCTACACGGATGAGGCCCGATCTACACGGGGAGGAGAACGGAGAACAACCGGGGCAGGCGAGGAGGAGAGCGAAGAGTTGCGAAGGTGAGAGGAACTCCAGGCGCCGGCGACAAAGACGGTGAGATGGTGAGATCTGTGAGCGATATGATATAGTGAGAGAGAGAGGCTTAGAGAGAAGAAGAGGAGTAGAAGAAATGAAGAAAAAAGAGTAAAAAATTTTTTTTGCACTTTAGTCCTTAAAGTTTTGGAAAATTCTGAAATTGTCCGAAATTTTCCGGAATGTTGGGTACTGGCCAGTACCCAACGGAAAACCCCGGTATTGGCCGGTACCGAGGGTGAGTTCCGAATTCTGTTCTCCAGCCGGAACGGAACGGAATTTGAAACTCTGAGTTAGAGTCAAATTTAATAAAGAGATTTATTTTGTAGGGTGTTGATTAAAAAAAGATTTCAATCAATTAACTTAAAGATATAAATTGTATTTCTTGAGAAAGACTATAATTATAACTTTAAAATTTTTATCGGTGCAAAAATCAAGAATTAATACATGAATCAAAATAATTTAACCATAGAAAGGTTATAAGAGGATTATCCATCCAGATATTGATTATCGATTGGTTGCTTCATTCTTGTTTATTGTTCTGGTTTATTATTTTAGACTAGTAATTTAAATTCTTTTAATCAATGATTAGATAATAGAAAGATAATTAATTACTAGTAATTGTAATCCTTAGAAAATGATAGTGATATTCACCAAACTATACTGTAAGAAGGATAGATGCAATTTCCTAATTGATCTTTATTCTTGCTCGAATTGTGAACGTAGATCAGTAATTTTGTCGCTATTATCATATTCAGCTATGGGGTGGGAGAAGGAGGGACAAAACTTTGTCATAATCTAAAACCATGAACAATAATCTTCCTCTTAAAGCCGTTGTTGAACTCTGTCAGAGAGCTCTTCTAAGATAGTCTTAACGACTTGTCTGTGTAGCTCCAAAATATTTTCCAATCTTCTCTTTGGAGAATTCACAAATTTGAAAGAAATTAATACGAAAAAGATATATACTAAATGGACATGAGAGCAAAAGGCAAAGCTGTTTTATAGTTGGATGATCGCTACCAAAAATTTTCCTACACTTGAATAAAGAAATGATGCTGTACAAATGATGTGCAGATAAAACCACAGAATGGGGTAACAAATGCTTTGGACGTGTCTTATTGAAAAGAATGTGACTGTACTGTGGAGGAAAGGTTCACAAGGTCGCAGATTTACCGTAAGAATCAAAGAGGGTGTAGCAAATGGAGGAAGAAGTTGAATAAGAAGTCTCAAGTTCAGGGCATGGTTGGGGTTCGACAAACTCTGAAAAGCCAATCACATCAGAGCATAGCCATGTAGATGAGGAGGCAGAAGTTGCCAGGGAGACATTAAATAGGCAAATAGAGGTGAAAGGAGATTCATGAATCCCTGTGAAGTTCCCTGGGATAGTGATGTTTGAACCAACAATGTCCTGCAAAGTTATCTTGTCAATAACAGGGAGCGCATTGGGATCAAAGTTATCATCTGGATGCGACCCGCGATCACCTAGAGCAGCAAATGCAATGCTGATGTTTTCCAGTTCAACATTTGATATGATGATTCTTTTGATGTACCCACCTCTGCCCTTGGTTGTCCGGAACTCAATACCACTAATGGAGTCATATATGTCGATTTGCTCCACATGCACGTTAGAAATGCCACCAGACATCTCACTTCCAAAGGAAATAGATGATCCTGAAGATGATTGAAGATGGACCCTTCTTATGTGCACATCTGTGGTAGGCCTGTTGTAATCAATGCCATATTCATCCCACCCACTCTTAAGTGAAATGGCATCATAACCCATTTTGATGCTGCTATCCTCTATACATACCTTATTTGAAGAATCTGAAATTTCACAAAAAGCTATTCAGTATAATAAGATTGCAGATTTATATAAAGCCATTCTCTTTTGGGACAGAAAAACCTCTTCTGTACGATTACTTTTCTTTCCGAGGGCACTGCATCAAGTGGTTCTTATATTTTATTAGGTTATGTGGTACTACTACTGCTTTTTATGATCTTATTGATTACAGATGGCATCCCAAAAAACTTCAAATTATAATAATGAATATTCGTCCCACAAACCTGGCACTATCCCGATGGTGAAGACAGATTCTGGGCTTGCAGAGACAGAGATATTTTGTACAAGCACATGACTGCACCAGAACCCATTATACAAATGTCTAAGCCTGGCCAACAAGTGATGAGTTGAGTGTAATAGGGAAATTGGGCTACATTACCAGTAAAAATTACCTGCAATAAACTGGGTGTATGCTATATGCAGGAGCATCTAAGAAGGAAAGATTTGATACTATTATAAGCTCAGAATCTACAAACTCCACAAGATTTGGGCGACTGTAGTTCAAGGAGTGGGACTTTAACCATTCCCACCAAACTGAGCCCTGCCCATCAATGGTTCCATTATCACCTACAACAGCTTATTAGGGTAAGATCATTCCTTTCCTTATATTGGAAAAGCAAACAGCGTCAGAAACCAAGCAATTACATATAACACTTACCAGTTATGACTACATCCGTCACCTTATATCCGTTTATTAAACTTCTATACCTATCGCCAGGAAGATCTATCCCACGGCCGTAGGAAGGCAAGGGTTCAACTACTTCCCAATGAGAGGGATCCTAACAAGCAACAGAAGAGAGTGAGGAAATCCAAGGATGCAACAAAAATGAACTCAATTGATTGAAGATTGTTCCAATCAAAGAATCAAGTGTGGAACCACCTGAGATCCAAGGATGACAGCACCTTTCTCCAAGAAAAGGGTGAGATGGCTGGTGAGATTGAAACTTCCAGTGAGCCACTTTCCGGGTGGCACGTATAGCTGAGCACCACCCTTGTCAGCAAAGGATTTGAGATAGAAAATGGCATTCTGGAAGGCTAAGGTATTTAAAGTTTTTCCATCTCCAACCGCACCAAACTCCAAAATGGACACACTGTGTGGTCTTGGTTCCAAACTAGGCTTATTGTCACACAATCCACTGTTTCCTTCTCCAACTACAGTTCCACTTGCATCAATCAGTGCCAGCAGTAACAACAATGCAACCTGAAACATTGGAAACTATGCTTGAATATTTTGTACAGTTGTAGATTCATCTTGCTCAATAAAACAACACAAAGCGACCTCAGTTGAAAGGACAGCAATGGAGACCAACCAGAATCTTTCTCCATTTAACGGATTCAGAATCTGCAAGTCTGTAAGCTGGTTACAGACTGTTGGCCGAACCAACCTCCGGAAACAAACTCATAAATAGACAAATTGGCAACTAAACTGAAAGTTGAAGTGAGGTCTGGAAACTCCATAAAAGTAGTTGTAAAACTAAAAAGCTAGAAGATGCCAGGAAAGGTAAGATGACCAAATGAGTGGCAAGGAACAAGAACAAGACGAGCCAGACAACAAGAAAAATATAAAGAACCCGAAATTCAAGATAAGCTTTCACTCACAAAGAGGGAGGACACGATCGAAACTGAAAATCACCATCTCAAGGGAGGAAGAGAGCATCAGCAACATAACAAATACGTGAAGCAATAGCAGTCTATTTATAGCAGCAAAACGAACTGGATTCTTAACAAGATCAATAGACCAATCCTTAAGAAGAGCACATAACAGGTCAAACATATGCTTTCAAAAATCTCGACTTCATCGACATAACAATAGGAAACAAACAAGTTGTTTAGATTTGCGAAACCCAGATTCATAAAACAAAAGAAAACATACTTACTGGCACCTTCATGGGTTCAAAGGCTTGGCAGAAAGGTGACACCCAAAGGAGACAAGAACAGGGTGACAGAAGGAACAATTAGGAACACCCCAAAAACGCAAGCAAAAGGAAGGAGAGAGAGGGAGAGGGAGAGAAGAAGAGGCACCTAACAGAGAGCGAGCAGGTAATTGTAGGATTGCGAATTATGAGCATTAATTATATATAAATGAGACAAAACAAAAGAAATGAGGGACTTAGTACAGAGAAATTAATATTGTTTGAACGTTTATTATTGGTTTGGTAAGATGGAAATGACAGCTTTCCATGCAGAAACTGCAAGAAAAACAATTGTTTAAGAACATGCTGAATGAGTGGGGGAGGGAATAAAGGGATGGGATTTCAATAACACCGTATTTATAGCACTAACTTTTAATAATACATTTTCACTAATAACGTCTCTGGCCGACAAATGTTAATTTGGTCATTGCCATTGAACGCACGAAGAGGCTATAAGAGAGACAGACAGAACAGAAAGAAGCAGCTGTTCGTACTGACACTTAGTTGGCTGACATGGCAACTGACACGTACGCGGTTTATGTGAAGGTAAAAGTGGGATGGATTAAAATTAAAAAACAACGAGATGGACCTGAGACTTGAGACAGCATGTGGGTTGATAGGACAGACAGACAGAGAGAGCAAGAGCGGGGGGGTTGGTGGGACCCAGTTCAATCATGTTTGGAATTGCTAGCCTGGCTTCGGTCACTTGACAGAACATAACAGCACTACTCCAAAACTCCAATCCACCGCAACCCACAGTTATGCCCAGGGGATGAATTCAGGGGGCTAGCAAGGGCATAGTTACTATAAAATTAATTTTTTTTAAGAATATGTGTATATATATAGTAAATTAAGTAAGGCTATAGTCTTTATAAAATTAAGTTTTTTACTTTTTCAAGACTAAAATTCTGAATTCGTCACTAATTATGCTCATCGGTCAAGTTTTAGCAAATTGGTTATAATGAAAATAGGGATGTGACCAGGTACATTACAATCTTATCATAAAAAGTTCAAACAAAAATAGGGATGTGATGAAGCAAGTTAAAGTTGTTGAGTTATTCCAGTCACCTCTGCTCGTAATAAAAGTAATGAGCGCCAGCATCCAATGTTACAGGTCGAGGTAAGCTAGCAGAATCCGATGTTATGTCAATAATATTACAACTCCAATGTCGCTTCTTTTTTTTTTTTAATCACATATTTGACTACACACCATCAAGGACTTTGGGACATTGACTTCTAACACCAATCCTTTCTTTGTCGTCGATTAGATTGTATTTAGTATTTGTGTATTTATTTTAATTTAACGGATTAAATACTTTGGCCCATTCTTGTTTTTGGATCTACAGGCCTTTCAAATTGGATTTGTTAGCCCAAATTCCATCTCCATCCTTAAACCCTCCACTCATCCCCCAACCGACGGCCGCTTAACCAGCAGACCAACTAATTTGCGACGAAGAACAGAGCCAACACCTTCCGAACTCCAGCTTCTGATTCAATGACGCCGAATAAGAAGAGGAAAGTCTCAACTTCAGATGTTAAATCCCTTTCAGATGGCTCGGCATCCAAGAAAACCAAGCTCGGTAGCTCTAATGCCTCCAAAAAGGAACTCAAGGAAAGTTTCAAACTTTCTAAGAAACCCAAGATACGGAATGGCCCCAAGTTCAACAAAACAAATTCTGGTGACGGGAAAAAGGAGATTTTATCGAACCGGGACCGCAGACTCCGCGCCAAGGTTGTGCTGGTTTTGTGTTTGTTTTCCCTCTTTTGTTAACTGACTACTGGGTGGGGGATGTCTCCAGCGTTCCGTGGTCGCTGATTGAATTGTGAGTTTTTTTTTTTGTAGGAATTGGCGGAGGCTAGGAAGAAGAAACGGAAGCGACATTACAATCTGGAGCAAGTATGTTAATAACTATATTCTTCATATTCCCTTTGCAGTTGACAGTTCAGGTGTGGGCTTGTCTTAGCTTTATTTATTGTCTCTGACGACTATGGTCTGAAATGATTTCTTCTGTATCTGAAAGGAGCTTGCGTCTCTTTGGGAAAAGATGAGGCACCGGAATATTGCCAAAGAAGAAAGATCCAAGTATGTTATTTGTTCTAGCAAAATTCAGTCGTAGTAAGTTATAATTGGTCTGATAATTTATTATTATTTTGTATCCATTTGTTTCCCTGTGATTTCTAGGTTAATTACTGAGGCTGTACAAAAAATGAAGGGAAAGATTCCAGAAATTGCTAGCTCCCATGTATCTTCTCGTGTGCTGCAGGTGGATTTTTAGCTTTGACCTTCTTCTTTTGTCTATCTTCACTGTTTCTGATCTCGAATTGCTTGCTTGTAACTTCTTCTCATAAACCTCTTGAATTTTTGGCTATTATTCAGACATGTGTTAAGTATTGTTCTCAAACAGAGAGGGATGCTATTCACAGTGAACTCAAGCCGCATTTTCTCACCTTGGCATGCAATACGTATGCAGTTCATCTGGTTAACAAGATGTTAGATAATGGTATGATCATATTTAAAAGAATTGATTTATATGGAAAGGATATCAAAAGGCTAGTTTTATATGTTCTAGATCATCAAGTAACTTGTTGTTGGTCCTGTTCATGCCTGATTTTCATGTCTTCTTCTGACAGCTTCCAAGAAACAGTTGGCTGAGTTTATCTCTGCCCTCCGTGGACATGTTGCATCTCTCTTGCGGCACATGGTTGGATCTGTTGGTATGTTGTATACGGTGCATTTTGTTTCCCAATTTAATGTTAATGCATCTTATATTTTCTTTGTTGTGCCTCTGCTTAAGTTAGCTTTTCCTGGCATGCATTTCCTAAAACATAGTATGTTAGACTGAATCTTGATCAACCTCTCTCTTATTCTTCCAGATGCATTATCTATTGCATTTCTGGACTTGTAACCATGAAAGCTCTTTTGTCATCGTGTTTGGTTTTGGGTTCTGTTAATCTATTGAATGTGGCTTTGAAGTGTGCGGTTGACTTTTTTTTAAGTATCTGCATTAGTGTTGTACATCTGGTTGCATTTTTATTATTGCAATTTTCATGTAGTGCCATAACTTGCTTAATTTTCTATGCAGTTGTTGAGCATGCATACCAATTGGGATATGCCTCTCAAAAACAAGAGCTTTTGTTGGAGTTGTATTCAACTGAGCTGCAGTTGTTTAAGGACCTTGCTTCACTGAAGGAAACTAAGTAAATGCTTCATAGTTGGCTATTTCTGAATTATCATACTTGGCTGCTTTGACCTTTTATTACATTACAATCATGCTCCTGTTTGCTCCTTGCCATCTAATCCTAGTTTTTATTGTCTTTCAGGTTGCTAGATGTGATCTCAAAGCTGAGCTTGCAAAAAGCTTCAGTCTTACGGCACATGAATGCTGTTATACAGCCAATTATAGAGAAAGGAATAGTCGACCATTCTATCTTACACAGGCTGCTGATGGAGTATTTAAGCGTAGCTGATAAGGTGCTATTAACTTTTAACTTGTACTATAAATTCTAGAAAATAAATTTTAGAAGTCTTCCCTTCCCTGCGAAATTTTTGCTTGAAACTTGTGTCCTTTTTCTTAACCTGTGTTTATTTGTAGTCTTCTGCAGCAGAGATGCTGCAACAGTTGTCAAGTCCACTTCTGGTTCGAATGATTCATACAAGGGATGGATCTAGGCTTGGAATTTTGTGTATCAAACATGGCAGTGCAAAGGTTTGTTTAATATTTCTGATAGCTTGTATTACAACAAATGAGCTGGTGGTTCTTCAATTTGACCATATAGTGTGATTTCCGAATTTTGAGTAAGCTGTCAATTGCACTTTGTTTTCATTTTATCATATTCAGGAAAGAAAGAAGATCATCAAAGGAATGAAAGGCCACATAGGCAAGATAGCCCATGATCAATATGGAAGTCTGGTACTTTTTTTTTTTTTTTTTGGGTACTTAAACTGCATTAGGTTGTTGTTCTTGGTTTATTTATTGTAATTTATTGATGTATCTGTTGCATTAAAGATCTGAATCAACAAGATTTTGCATTCAAATATTTATGGAAGCCTTAGATATACTTCCATAATCCTAACGTATATGCTTCAACTTAAAAGTATGTCCTTACAAGCTTTATTTAAAGTTCAAACATATCTCTCTTTTTCCTGGAATCTTCTCCTTTGAATTTTGTTTTCCTTTTCCTTTTCCTTTCTCTGGGGGAAGGGAGGAGGGAAGAAGGGTGGAAAGGGGTGGGCGTGGGCAGAAAAGGGTCAAAAGACCACGCAATTCAATTGGAATATAGAAATGGCATGAGAAACTCATGGTTATCAATGTGATTGAGTGATCTGTGACAGTGTCTAAATCTTTATAACTATGGTTCTGTTAAGGTTCATCAATATTTTGATGTCTGCACTATCAATTTTTTAATGATTTTCTTCTCTAATTATTTGCTAATTTTTGTATCCTATACCCATTATTTTCAGGTGCTTGCCTGCATTTTTTCAACTGTTGATGACACGAAACTTGTAACAAAGGTTCTTGAGTGATGCTTATTGTGATCAGTTATTTTAGATAGATTTAGATATAACCTTTTAGTGAAGTTTCTTACGAAAATTTTCTGATAACAGATCATCATTAGCGAGCTTCAATCAGTTTTGAAGGAGCTGGTTTTGGATAAGGTTCTGCTACTGCAACTCTTATTGTTTTCACTGCTATGTGTTATTCCTTTTGCAATATTTTATACATGTGATATCTTGTTTTATTGATATTGAGTCCCCTTCAAGTTAGTATCTTGTTTTTACTGATCTTGAATCCCCTTCCACTTAACTACCTATCTCAAGGAAGTTTTTTGAGAATTTGGTTTGCTTTGAATTCACAGTGTAGTGACATTCTTTTGTTGGGAAACTTTCTGAATGTTCAATGAAACACCTCAAACAAAAGTTTTAGGACATTATTATTTTTAATAGCATTCTGCTTTAACTCTTTCTTACAATATTGGCATCTCATCCTCTAGAAAAAAATTTTGTTTCCATATTGTAGAGTGGAAGGCGCCCATTATTGCAACTCCTACATCCCAACTGTTCACGCTATTTTACTCCTGATGATATGACTTCACTTAATCTATATGTACCCTCCCTTATTGCCAAGGTAGATTGAAGTCATTTATCATTTCTAAAACCTTGTTTCATGTTTTCTTTTGTTGGTTCTGATATTCATTGTTGATGCAACTATGATAAGTTTTGCTCTATTGTTAGGGAGAGCCCGAAGCAGATTCTAAAATGAAGTCTGCTAAAGATCAAAAATCTAGTGACAATGAGGACAGCAGTGTGAAAGGAATTACAATGGCCGAGGGGAAGGAGAGCACAAATGCTGATTACCTTCACTTGGTTGAGGGTGGGAAGAAAGATCCTTCCTTGAGAAGACGTGAATTGTTGGTTGACAGTGGCCTTGCCGAGGTTTCTTGCATCAACTTAAGATACTTAGAATTGAGTTTCATTTTGTCATAACAGTGATTTCTTTCTATTTTGCAGAGTCTTGTGGATACATGTACCAAGAATGTGGCGGAATTACTCAGATCAAATTTTGGGAAAGAAGTACTATATGAGGCAGGAAAATTCGTCTTTACCCAAAATTTGTCCAAAACTAGAGATTTATGAAGATTTAACTATTTGAGATATAAGTGTTTTAGTAGTTTAGGATGCTAAAAACTACTTGCATGCTGTTGTCTTTGCTAATGATTGGGCTTAAACAATAATTGGCTGCCTAAATTTGCAGGTTGCCACTGGGGGTTGGGATGACATTCTCCACCCAACTTTGAATGACCAGTTGAATAAATTGCACGAGTCGATAGCCTCTCTTGCTGCAAAGTCTAAATCGGAAGAATCAGGAGAGGAGCATGTCCTTGAAAATTTTCACTCTAGTCGAACCATTAGAAAAATGGTGTTGGACAGCTCCAAGTTTGCGACCACTTTATGGACGAAAGCTTTGAAAGGGAAATGTGGGTTATGGGCTGAAGGTCACAGGTGAGCCTCGATACACTTGTTTAGTTCCTGGCATAAATGATTTGAGTCATAGCATAAATGCGATGTCTGATCAGTAAACTCTCTGCAGTTCTAAGGTAATATGCGCATTTCTAGAGTCCTCAGATGCTAAGGTCCGTGAAATGGCCAAGAATGAGCTGCAGGCGTTGGTAGATAGTGGCCTTCTTAAAATGCGGGAAAGCAGGAAATGAAGCATAAGTTGTTGATGAGTTACAGTAGTGCAGTTGATGAGTTTTTTGTACCTCTGAAGGAAAATCTGGATCCTTTAATTATTATCTTATGGAGCAACAAATTTTGAGAAGTTAAATTTCTTATGAATTGTAAAGATCATTACATTCATTCAAAATTAAGTAAGAACGTGAAACAGTGCGGATCCTCCGGAGTGAGTCAGTCCTACTGCTGCTACACAGGAACAGAGTACATATCTGTTACCTTACCAACATACAGGAACAGAGTACATATCTGTTACCTTACCAACATACATGCATTAGCCTTTTTTTTGTTCCCAAGTTTTATTCTTTTCTTCTATCAAAGGCATAGGCATTAGGCATAGATCTCACAGTTATATCATACCATACCATACGATTCGATTCCTTCACATAATTTTCGAAAAATAAAACAGTTAAATTTAGAAACTACTGGGGACGTTCCAGTAATTTCATATAAAAAAGCAAAGAATTCCTTTTCCTCTCTCGCCCACGCTCAATTTTATCTTCTTCGCTCAAATCTCTCTCTCACTTCCTCCTAATTTGTTTTCACACCCCATTTTCTGCGTTTTCTTCCTTTCCGTAATCTCGAAAATTCCACAGTTTCTTTCGTAATTTAGGTTTTGGTTTTGGACTTTTCGTTTTGTTGAGGTTTTGATTCATCCGCCGACCCGTACTTATGGCGGCGGGGACAATGGCCACCGCCGCCGGAGCGGCGGTACTGCTGTACTACGTGATGAGCCGGAGATGGGCGGCGAAGACGGAGGATGACGAAAGCGGCGATTTGTCCAAAACGAGATCGGGGAGACGCAGGATCGTCCGACGGCCGGCGCAAGCTCCGGCAACGTGGCTGGAGACGATCACGACGTTGTCGGAGACACTTCGGTTTACTTATTCTGAGACTCTTGGGAAGTGGCCTATTGCTGATTTGGCTTTTGGGATTAATTATTTAATGCGTAGGCAGGTGGGTTCTTGAGTTGTTATCAGAAGTTTGGATCTTTATTTTAGAAGGTTTGAACTTTTAGGCATTTATGATACTGAATTATCTATCTGTTTGGTGTACACTTATTTAGAACTAAAAGGGTTTGTTTCTATACTATTTCTTGGGGGCTAATAGAGATAAGGATTGCTAACTAGTATTTTCTCGTTGCATGAATCGTGTTGTCTGAATTTTGACTGGGTGTTAATTTTTTGGTCTTCCTTTTAATGATCCTCAGGGTAATTTGCACGTTGCAAGCGTCTACGCTGGTAGTAATTGTTTACAGCTTAAAGGTCAGGAGATTATTGCCGAGCTGCAGAATCTGTTGAGATTGTTGACTCTTTGCATGTTTTTCTCAAAAAAGCCATTTCCGGTGTTTCTTGAAGCTGCTGGGTATTCTCTTGATGATGTTCTTCTTCAGAAGCCGAAAGCAGGGGTATGCTTCATTTCCCTATAAAGCCTGCGGCGATCTATCCAGTTGGTCTTTAATGTTTCACTTCATCTGTTACTGTAAATAGTTTGGTTTGTTAGGTTGCTTTTGTTTTTAATTAGCTCGTTTAGGTTGTTATGAATTAGTGATTGCTTTCGACTTGACATTGTTCTTTTAATTTCTCCCAAATATCTGTTTGCTGGGGTTATTGTGCTCTGTGGAAAATTAAATTCAAATTGTTGCTAAGTTCAAGGCTTGGTTGTGAAGTTTATAAGGATGCAAGGAGACAACAGTAATATCTATAAGATGTTCTTTCTTTCTTTGGGTGGTTGTACCTGCCCTCTGGACCTAATAATTCTTAATCAACTTGTACAGTTGTGGGAATTGTGAAAAGGATTAGCCTTTCTAATTTATTATTTCTCATGATAAACATCATTAATATTCAGTCTGTTGAAAGAATGATAGAGCAAGCTTTTTTCCTCTAACTATCTTGATATGTTTGCAGATTTTGAAGCCTGCTTTCACAATTATACATGATAAAAATTCGAAATATTTTCTTCTACTGATTCGTGGCACACATAGCATCAAAGACACACTAACAGCCGCGACAGGAGCTGTGGTCCCTTTCCACCATTCAGTTTTACATGATGGTGGTATAAGCAATTTAGTACTAGGATATGCACATTGTGGAATGGTTGCTGCAGCTCGGTGGATTGCTAAACTGAGTACTCCTTCGCTTCTTAATGCACTTGCTGAATATCCAGATCACAAACTTAAGGTGATTATCAAGTTTCCTAACTAAAGTATCTTATTAATGTTTCTTCTTTGCTTTGTGGAGTTTTTCGACCTCATTTGCATTTAGTCTAACTCTTCTAATATTTAATACAAGAAGAGATTCAACAATCTTCTAGTTCTACTCAATTTGGAAGAGTGGCAAACTGCATTATAATTTCTAACAAATATAACTTACCATTTCTGTGTATAAGAATAGCATCCAAATCAGAAAAAAGCAATCATACTGTTTTTTAAATTGCAATAACTAATTGCTGTAAGCTTACTGACAGATCATGTTTGTGGTTACACATTGATAATCGGACATGTGTCAGAGATCTACTCAACAGTGCAGACTTACATGTTGCAGAATTTTCCCATTATAAACATTCCCCTTGATTGTTCACTTTTGATATTCAGATTGTTGGGCATTCGCTTGGTGGCGGTACTGCAGCGCTACTAACCTACATTCTTCGAGAGCAGAAGGAGTTGTCATCTAGTACTTGTGTGACATTTGCCCCAGGCATGTGCTTAATATTTGTAATAAATAAAAGTAGACATGTGATCTGGGTTATGAAGATTTTGATTGCGAAGATGCCTTAATCTGCCTTGTCTGCAGCTGCTTGTATGACATGGGATTTAGCTGAATCAGGAAAGCATTTTATTACTACTATTGTTAATGGATCAGATTTGGTGCCAACATTTTCAGCTGCTTCTGTTGATGATCTTCGCTCCGAGGTGCTTCAATTTGCCATCAACAATTCTTTATTATTATTTATCTTCTAGACCAGATTTTTACATTTTAGAATTGTTAAATCAGGTTACGGCATCATCATGGCTTAATGATTTGTGGGATCAAGTTGAGCATACCAGGGTCTTAAATGTTGTTTATCGCTCAGCAACTGCTTTAGGATCTCGTCTACCATCTATAGCTAGTGCAAGGGCCAGAGTTGCTGGTGCTGGTGCACTTATACGCCCTGTCTCTAGCAGCACTCAGGTAAAGATCTTATACAGTTATTTGTGATGCAACAGCGATATTAGTTGTTTCAAACCCCCAATAATTGAATTTTAGAAATTTTGCTGTGATATCTTCGCATGTGATGTCTTGTTGCATACTTCTGTCGTCCTTTTCAATGCCCTTGTTCTGCAAATTGTTTGAGGTCTTGCCTTGTACATTGTAGGTTGTAATGAAGCGGGCACAGAATGTCGCTCAAGCAGTTGCCAGGACACGATCATCATTAACATCATGGTCATGTATGGGACCACGTCGTCGATCTGTCATGCCATCATCAACCTCCATAGTAGAGGCGCTGCCAGAAGCTTCTGTTGTGAGAAAGGGTTCTGAAGCTCTTGTTACTGAAGTCCAATCTGGAGACTCGATAGAAATCAAAATAGAGTGCAGTCTGAGCAGTGACTCAGGGCATGATGACACAGAGGAAGATGAACCACTTATTTCTCGTGATAGAGTTGTTTCTTCATCTGCCATGGAGGATGTTACCGAAGGTGAATTGTGGCGGGAACTGGAGAAGGAGCTTCAGAGACAGGAGGATGAAGTTGCTATTAGAGCGCAGGAAGAAGAAGAAGAAGCTGCTGCCAGAGAAATTACTGAAGAAGAGAATGTTCTGGCAAATGCAAGTGAAACAAAGAACACCATTTCTCCAACAGATGTTGTAGAAAACCACCGATTCTATCTCCCTGGCAGAATAATGCATATGGTTACTATCCCATCAAGTGAGACTGCTAATTTGGATGATGATGATGAGCACACGATCGAACATGTTGGTATATATGAGACTCCTAGAGAACTGTACAGTAAAATCCGTCTATCAAGAACAATGATCAATGATCATTACATGCCTATGTATAAGAGAATGATGGAATTGTTGATCAGTGAACTTGAAAAAAATGAAGATTGTAGTTGTCTTCTACTGGAACAATGAATATACTATAAAAGAATTTACAGCATTTATACATACCAGAGCTGAATCTAATCATTCATACAATGATGTGCTGAATTTGATGAATATGAGCTTCTGTGCTGTTAGTCATTATTTGCTAATAACTGGTTTAAGTGACGTAGTGTCTCCAAAGATGCAGGTTATCATGGTAAAACAATGTCTGACGAACTTGAGATGAAGCCTTTAGGTGCAAACTGGGTTAACAGGTTACAGAATGGAGTATGCCATGCCTTTCTGAAAATGGTTTGCAGTGGTAGTACAATACTGGAGATGTTTAAATTTATTGGCTTCTTTTCCCCTTATAATCAGATCGTTGATAGTTCATAAGCAACTCTTGGTGCTTGCTACTTTCTGTTGTACTCAAGTCATATTTAGACCATATTTGCACGGAAATCAAGCAATGACATTCTTATCAACTGCTTCCATTTGTCTTTGATCAGCTACTGAGTACTGTTTCCATTGAAATTCGAAATCGAAACTCATTAATCCCTTTTTTTTTTCCAGTTTCCTACACTTTTGTTCCATAGTAATTATGCATATTTTTTGTCTGCTTTGTAAATTGCTAAAACCATTGGTATTCTTAAACAGAAGTTTCTTAATTCCATGGCAAGAATGTAGCTTCTTTTGCTATGATCAAAAAATGCATCAAGTCATCAGCTTCTTGGAGACTCGGAAGCCTAGCTTTTCTTCCATTATGTTGGCACCTGTTGTTGCAAAAAAATATTTGCGGATGGTTGTTATATGGTCTCCAATGAATGTGATCCAAAAACTTGTCAGCTTCATCACCTAAATTCTTTGATGCCAAAGCACTTCTCAACAGTTATGTTCAAGTATTTACAACTGAGCAGAGAACAAGGGTTTTAGGGGCAGTAGAGGCCTTCGATATATTTCTTGGTATAAAGGAAAAAAATCACTGGTCATCCACACTTTAAGGAGTTAAGCATTGGTTTGCGCTATATACATTACTACTAGCATTCTTTGAGAACTTGAAGCCTTTGTGTTATCCATCTCTGGTGCTGGTAGCTTTGGTTGAAACTAGTAAATTGTGAGGCTCTTGATGCGAAGGTGGAGTATGAAAGAAGAGACAAATGGCTGATATATCGTCCATTGCAATGCCTCTTCTCTTATACTTCCATGCACGAACAGCATATTCAACCAGCCTTTTTGCCGATTTTTCTTTGTCAGCTGCTGAAGAGACTATCTTGACTGCTTCTTGGTTAGAAACAATGTCCCATACCTGAGCACAATAGAGAAACAAAACCCTCGAGCTTCAAATGGTCATGCATTACCTAGAATTCATCTTCTCTTATTCACTTAAATGTTCAAAGATGTTTAGATGCTGTGTATTGCAAATCACGATTATGCATACCCCATCTGTTGCAAGAATCACGAACTGATCTCTGCTTGTTATGTTCCTATGAGTCACATCGGGTACAGAAATGAGCCCAAAATCTTTGACGCAGTAGTCACCTAAAGACCTTGACATTGCTAGTCCTGGCGTCCTCCCATTTGGCATCCAAACTCTATACACCCCAGGTTCATCATTTAAACAAAATATTCGACCCTGGGATTGTATGATTCGTTCAGCCTCCTCTGCCAATTAGCACAAACAGTTTTAAGTAACAAATGATTATTTTATGAGAAATTCAGAGAAAGTTCAAGTACTCACCGGGTAGATTTGGTTTAAAGTCTACAGTAAGCTGAAGTGCTACCAAGCTGCCATCATCAGAGGTGGTCGCCAAAACAGCCCGAGAATCGCCGACGTTTGCTACAACAAGATGTTCTCCCTAAACAAAGTTTTAGTGCACCAGTAAACTGAATGGATCATAGAGTTTCTAAGCGTGACATTAAGTAAAAGAACAAAACAATCGATAGACATACGTGTTTAACAAGAGTTAAAGCTGTAGTGCCACTGGAAGAAGAATCAATCCCTGGATGTAGCTTAAGTTGTTGATCAATGGCTGCATAAGTGTTGATGTACGACTGCTTCCATACCTCAAACAAAGAGAGGTTTCTTTCCAGTCCCACTTCAAAATCTTTGCCAAGAGATGTCAAACCAAGATTTTCTTGCCAACTGCGGAGCAACGAAGAAGGAAGTGATTTTCTAACCCTTTTGGCAACAACATGGCCCCAGGGACCGTGTCCATCAAACACCCCACAGAAGGTCGTGTCCTCTTGGCATCCAAATTCCTGCCATAGATAACAGGTGTTGTATTAGGTTTGTGCAAAAATTTACAACAAACACTGGCAAGTGCTAAAGCGTATATACCTCCCATACAACGATTCGATCCTGGTTGATACCCTTCTGTCCTCTTTTTGTGTAAACTGAGGCGAAATTATTATATTTGTTGGATCTCGCAACACCAGAGGATTTCACCATCAACTCTTTCTTCTTTGATTCTTTTGTTTCCTTTTCAGCATTCCTTTGAGAATTCCTCTCTTTCTTGACTGATACTGTTTTCGCAAGTCCTTCTAAAAGGGATGGAAAAGACACCATTTCTTCTACAATATAGATTCACACTGTAAACTTTCGGGAGTATATAATGAAATGCTTCACCTCTAAATTTTCAAATAGGACTATCTTTTCTCTGTTTCCATCTAAATCAACCTTTTCAAAGCCAGACAATTTACCAACTTCTGTTTCCTACATATATTTAGGCATACCACACTTTCTATATGATGAAACCTGAATACTTAAGCTTTCAAGGGCATAATTTCTTCACTTTCTTGGACATTTTGAAAAGCAATATATCGATCCTATCATATAAATTCCCATGATCATCCTAACCAGTCTCACAAGTCACAAAAATCTAAGTTGTTTGATTGATCATCTAAACAAAAGCAGAAGTACCCATGACCTTACCCGGATGTAACAGTTGACAGAAACTTCCAACTTCACAGTAGAAAGATCACTTGTCAGTTGGAAAGCCGATACCTGCGTCTCCTGAAAACCCACGTCACTCCGGCTAACTAAGATGTTCCAACGACTATCAGAAGCTCCCAATTGCTATACTCCATTTCCTGACATTCTACGCAGCTCCTACGTAATATAACAATTGCGCATCCTAAAGCTTGAGACCAACCATGAGTTGGCCAATGAAATGACAGACACATCCTTACTTAAATTTTTATTCCATGCACAAGATATGGGCATTTTGGTCATATCTGGGAATGTATCTTATGTTCAGAATTGCGTCACGGCCATCCATTTGTTTTTATATGAAGAAGATGAACGTAAGCCTTGTACTATAGTAATGTTCAAAATGAGAAAGTCGGTTAAAAAAAACATAAATTAATAGAGAAAATAAATTAGCATATAGTCGTGGTTGGAAGAGCAATGTGATTAAATTTGTATTATCTTAGAAATATGACTAAAGGAAGGAAGGGATTGAAAGGGAAAGCTTTTTGGACATTAACCAAAAGAAGAACTCTAAAATAGTGGCTTTAGTGCTCTATGATGGCTACAAATACATACGCATGGCTATAGGTTCACCGTTCAATTCTTGATGGCCGCCGACGTAAAGGGTCAACAGTTTGGCATGATTGTGACGTTGTACATTTTCATCCGAAAGATATGCCGCTTATGCATTACTAGGGGATGATGCTGCCAGAACAAGACGAGAAGACATGGTAGACAAAAGCTTCGAAATTATTTGCATAATGTTTTCTCCACCACTGTAAATATTATAATTGTTTTTAATAATTACGTTGTCCACATGATTCATATAATTGCTCAAGTTCTTCTAAAAATAAATCTTCCTATCTGCAGGATGAAATAGTGTAATAAAAATTTTCTAAAGGATGCAGAATATTCCAGAAAAACATAGACAAATAGTGCAAAATATGTGTGAAGATTTGTGGGTGGGAGAGAAATATCATTAAATTTGTGTCATCTTCAAGAGCTGCTAACTAGAAATGTGATTAAAGAAAGGGTTTGTTGATTACAAAAAGCTACATGTCACAGTTGTGAGATATTGAACGAAGGAAAAAAAAGTATTAGCTAGTGCATGATGAGTGCGGAACGCCTGGCTATTGTTTAGCCACTCGAATTCGATTATATCAACAGAGAGCCATGGCGGAAAGCGTCAATGCAAACTTGTGGTTGTCAATACCCCAACAAGAAGAATTTAGGGTTGGAAAGTAGCCATTAGACAGGTTGAGAACGAAAATGACATCCAAGGAAAAAGCTAAAATGTTTGTTTAATAATGAGATTTTCGTTAGATAAATACAAGATGAGGAAGATGTTTGTAAGTAGTGGGAGCCTTATTACTACGTACCTTGGATATACATAAAATGATTAAAAACGAAGGTAACGTGGAATATCTAGATTTCGATTCTATCGTTAATTCTGATGTCGATTCTAAACTCCAAACGTCTCCGAATTTTCTAAGACCTTTAGTGGAAAGTGATCACCAACTCACGGGCTAAGTCTTTTTACAATTTTCTCCAATCACGAACTCTCTTAATGGGTCAGAGAACCTTATGCTCATGAATGAACTCTTGAATAATTGCGAAAAACCTAACATTTATATAACTTCTATATCAGATTTCTCCATCACAAGGTCGATATAGATCCGGTCCACACTAATCGGGACCTATTTTTCACTCAAACTTCGACCCATTAATCTAGCTCATTTATTAAGCCACTTTATTATCTTTTTCATGATCAAATGACTTAACCAGTGATTTTATTCAAAAATCAAAATTACAATTAACGTTAGTCTAACTTTATGAGACATGAACAACATGTCTTACTGAAGAAAGGTTGAAGGAACAGTATAGGCCGATTTTATACAGCAATGTTTTACAGTACATCCCTTGTGGGGTTATTGTAACAACAGCACCATTTCCGTGTGATTTACATGTAATGTTTTGTCTGCAGGTCAATGTGATCTCTATCGAAAGTAACACTATGGGGGCAGTGCATGCCGCTGGGCGAACAAAATTATCAAGAAATAAGATTCGGCTGGGAAGCTTCACAGCTTAATGAAAAACTTGAGAAGCATAATATTCACTCTCGTTAAACACTGGTCTTAAATCTTCCTTGCACATGAAATCCAAAGGGAAAGACACAAGATGCCCACGTATAGCTCTTAATCTCTCCAAGGTATCTGTTTTCTTGATGCCTCCGTTTTGGTATGATTCTAGGTTTTCCGGAGCTATTCCTAAGTCAATTGTGGTATGGCCTAGCTTGTCCTTCCAAAATGACATACTCTGTCTAAAGGCAGCCCTGCAATGAAATCCAGGTGACAAGTTTAGTTAGGCCATATATGAACCAACCCTAAGAAGGAAAATAACAAGATGATGATTGAATAATGGCTCGGACTCAAATTTCTCAAAGTGCAAGTAAAGATGCTTATGAGCTAAGAGCCTAAGACGAACGGAAAGAACAAATTGGAATTGAATCATTAAATCCACATCATCACATCTCAGTGTCCTCAAACTGGGATCTGGTTTCACTCCCTTCACGCAACAAATTAAGAGTCCGACCCAAAGCTATGAAAGCGGAAATCGTCTTCGTATGAAGAAAAAGGATATTCACCTGGAATGTATTAGATCATTTGGTACACATGAAAAGACATCCTGGTAGATTGTTGTATTGGTCTGCCAAATCAATAAAAGAATAAAAAATGCGTTAGGTAATTTGTTCAGATTCACCAACAGTGGTAAAATACTAGCATACAGCCTCAAAAATAAGATTTCCTAGTTTTAATTACATTTTTCCAGATTCCAAACCCAAAGTTTCATATTGCAGAAAATATCAACCTTAGCACACAAATGCAAGAAGTCCTAGAGATTGATTATTAATCAAGCCATAGCTATAGAAGAACCTCTAATCCGATTTTACATAATTAGTCCTCGACTCTTTGTCTCCATTTCTTTCTCTGCGTATATATGCCCATCATAAATGTAAAGTTTAACATCTTTATACTCTGCCATAGGGCAGGAGGGCATAATTGCAGAACAAATTCCTGGAGAAGGTGACTTTGGACTAAGATTACATCAGTTCTTCAGAAATAACAAAATATATGCTCTCACCTTTGCTGTTGCAGCCCATATATCTTTGTAAGTTGAATCAATTATTGGATCAATAATTTGATGGATCTGAGGGAAAATGTGCAAAGAGGAAAACTTGTGATGATATTATTCTAAGTCACTAACAGAAATTTGCAAATATTTCATGGACGACAAAATAATCATACAAATAGGCATACTGACCTCTCCAGTGCGAAGGCCAAGGTGCTCAGACCACAATGAAAGGCGAAGACTAAGGGAAAATTTCCCAGCTTTCCAAGGCTTACTACCCATTGATGAGTTGACTAACTCTTTATCTTCTAGAAGTATGCCAATCTGAAAAAGGAAATGTCCCTCAATCAATAGGCAGCTTAGAATTGACATCAGAGTAGAACACAAACTGCAAAAGTTAACAAGCGATAACACGATTCTCAATAATCAGAAGAACAATTAACAAATTACGAATCAAAGATCCAGCCACTTCAAGATATGCTTGATACAATATTTGTTCCATTAGTTCTTCCATTTAAGTTCAAAACAAAAATGTTAACTTGAAGAATTGCCTTCCATTTTCTCTCACTTGTTACTGTTTAGAGCAAGCATGGTTTCTCAGCCTTATCAAAACATAGAAGTGTTTTGAGGATTATGGAATGGACCCTGTAATAAATTAGTACCTCAGAATCTCGTGAACCAAGTAAGCTCCTGTCATTTATATTAGCTGATCCGATCAATGCTGCACAGTCATCTATTATTATGATTTTACTGTGCACATACACCTGCAGAAACAAAATAAAGTTAATTAAGTTAATCCTCTGCACATTATATCTACCCAAATATTCCTGCTAGAGTGCAATAAAAAACCTGACTTGTGGCTACAGGACCACCATCAAAAAGTTGACCATAAGCCCTAAGACCATAAAACGAAATATAGTCCTGTGTCCTTGGACCTAGAAGATCATAAAGATTATGTAATATTGAATTTTTTCCTCTGCAAATTGTTCGATATTGCCAATGCATTATAGCTCTCACAGATGCAGCACCACCATCATCCAAACCGCCCTGTTAAACAAAATGTTTAGTTCACAGAAAGCAACCGCATGGTATAAATCTCAAAGGCATCAACTTCAAATTATAACCTGAAATCCTGGAAGTAATGGTATGACGACAATAACTCGAAAACATTTTCCATCATTATACGCTCGCCTGATACGCTGATATAGTGCTTCCAGCACACGATTCCTTATGATTTCATCTCCTGCAAGACCTGATATGAAAAATTGATTCTGGGAACCGGTTGCCCAAGAATTAAACAGAAGTCAGAAAGAATGAATAAAGTAAGTCGCAACTTTCCAAGCTTCAATCCAAAACTTCAACAACAATTTCTGAACTAATATCTCCTAAATGAAATAGAGATGTTCTTCTTAGACACCAAGAACTAAAAGTAAATTTCCAAATCCTCAACTTTGGTTTTGATGTCCACATCAACACCAAGATCACTTCCCAATTAGTTGGTTGTAGTACGAATGTCTTCTTCCAAGTACCTATTCTTGTATTTAAGTTATCAGATATATTAAACAAAGTTAATCCCTGATAAATGACCACAACCAGGGACATATAATGAGATTTGAGCGTCTATACCAAATATTATTTCAGTCAAACAGGCAAATCTTGAACAAAGAAGACATGGGAAGAATACAAAAGTACTACCCCCTCCATACCTCCCCCTCACCCAAAAATCATCCATAATTCCCACCCCATTAAGTGACCACAAAGTGACTAAAAGATCGACTTCAGTAATTCAAGAAGTAGCTGACGAGAGAACTACAATGTTTTTTACTCCAATAATTACCATGGTCAAAAGAAAAATGAAGGACCTATATATTTCAACTGACTACATTTCCAATCATATACACATAAAGGGTTAGCTAAAACTCTGCTGCAAGTCTGATCTGTCTTCACTAGAAGTTTATGTAGCCAGAATAGTTCATACCTCTATGTAAATAAAATGCTCCGCTCTCTCAATAAGGGAAAGATAAGCACAGTGAATACTCTCTTCAACTTGACTTGTTCCAGCAGACCATTGGCTCACACTCCTTAAAACCTGGATATGAGAGGTCGACAAATGACAGATGGTAAATTTGAATCTTTTTACGGATCAAGAACACTCTGAACAGGTACAACAACTTTGAAGTCTATTCCTAACCAAAATTAACAACCATACAATGTTATTTGTATTAAAAGCCTCATAAAATTTTCTAGTGAATCATTAGAAGTATATATTTGTCATGTAGATAGCAAGCATCCCAAAGATAACAAAATTTTCAGTGTTTCACCACTAACTGCTCTATAATCTGATATTTTAATCACTTCAAATCGCTTTGCAGCCACATCATAAAGCACAATAATCCAGGACCAACAACTAAAACAAAAAAATAAAGCACAATAATCCAGGACCAACAACTAAAACACAGAAATAAAGAACAAACAAAAACCAAACTTCCTAAACATCGATGACAATTCCTAAGCTCATCTGATGACTGGTTCTTCCAAACATTTCCATTCAATCAATAACTGTATACGTCACATGAATGATAACAAACCTGACAGCGGCATGAAGTTCGTGGACCAACTTGCCCAGTTTCATCTCTAAAACAAACTTGATCACCCCGCTCTTGTGTTTCCCACCACTCCAAATCTGAATTTTTGGTCTCAGGCTGTCTAAATAAATCTGGAGTCATCTTCACATGAAGATCTGATGCATCATGGTCATCAACAAAGCCTTTCATTGGCATATCTAAAATTTCTGGCTCAATTTTGGATTTCCGGAAGAGGCTTCTGCCAGAGGTGGAATCTAAACCATTAAGTTTAGGATGTCCACCCACATCATCCATCTCTTGAGCTTCCTGTGGCAAAAGAAGAGGGATATCTTGTGAAGATGACCGAGAGGAAAATGAATCCTGCCTTTTGATGCCTTTGGAACTGTCTTTGATACCCTTACTTTCTACCTCCATCTTACTGGTTTTCCCCATATAATGCGGGATGACCATGTGCTGCTGAGGCATAAGTAGTGGAATTGATTCTTCATAAGGAGCTTTATTTCTCTGAACAAGTGTAAAAGGAAATAGCATATCACTTCCAAGGTAAAGGACTCTGTAAATTGCACAGGAAACCATACCAACTGTAAGAAAATTGACCTTTGCATAATTCCAACGCTGCACAAAGTGCCTAGCTATGTCACGACAAGGTGGTCCCCAAAGAGCACAATGAACATCATGCCAAGGCATTCGAGGATATTTTCCACGATCCAACTCGTCTTTCATTGTATCTTCCCATGAATTTGGTTCAGATTCTCTGAGAAAGGGAATTAACATTGTCATTCAAACAAAGAAAATGAGGGGCCCCCATGATCTTGTTGGTAACACTTCAAGGATATATCTATTGAAAATTGAAGAACAGACATTAATGACCACAATGTAACAATGATTACCAGATGACATGTCTTTTATCATCATCAATCTCAACATCATAAGGACATCCTAACATAAGCATTATCCATTTAAGCAGACAACAAACTTACCTTGGATTGTAATAATCCTTTCCAGGCCAAATTTGAGGAGGACAATCACCTATTCTGTGTTCACATGAATCATAACGACCAAAGCACAAGTCCAATCCTCCAATAAAGCATATATGGTTATCAACAATGACAATCTTCTCATGGTGGGACCTAAAAAACCAAAGACATGTTGAAACTCGAGAATTACACATCATTCAAAGGAAAACACAAGAGCTGTAATCTAAAAAGTTTTCTCATACTGCATACCACAGGTAAACACCAGCTGAGAAGTGGTCAGGATAACGCAGCACCCTCACATTCTCATGAATGCTTAGAAGTTTCCTCTTGCTGTACACACTGTTGATCTTAAGAGCAAGAGCCACTTCCTTATAAAGAAGAATATGTATCTGCACAGAACGGTGAAAATGATCCACATCCAGTACAAAATTCCAATGAGTTGTTAAAGAATTTCCTACAGATTCTTAAAATTCAGAAGTATAATTGTAACTCAAGCTTCTAAAAAATTAAAAAAGAAATGAATAAAAATATCATATAACTGGAACAGAAACAGTTCCCTGGATAAATTCTGGCACATGAAATTCCCTCGTAAATTGTTAAGTATTGTCTTCGTACCAATGTTCATCTCCACATAACCATCAAAACATCAAACATCAGTAGAGAGAAAAAAGAATTCACTTCTCCAACCACCTCAGAATCTCTGCTTTATATTTTGATATTATAGGATACAAACTAAAGCTTATGCATGTTGTAAACTGATTGAAGCACTAAAATATATATAAATGCAGTAGGAAAATAATAACCATAACAGAACAACAAAATATGTACCTGAACCCCTTGCTTAGCTTTAGCTTCCAGCAAAGTATCAAGTGTAGAGGAGGCATGTGTTTGAAAAGGACGCCGTAAATAGAGTTCTGGGCATAGCCACCAGCCACAAATAAATATCTGCGTAAAATTTCAACATTCCAAACAATGGATAATCAAGCTAAATAAAACAACCAGTTTGACGTATGGAGAAATCCTATGCTTAAAACTTGGAGGGACATACCTCCGACTTAGCATCCTCAATAGATGAAGCAATAGCTTCAAAAGCTGCCTTACCATCTATGAACCATTGAGCCTGACTGCCATCTTCAGACAAACCCCTAGGAGGTGCAAATGATCCAAAACGGTGAGGATGACACCAACCTTCTGGGGGCCTAAGTCCAACATCATTAATTGCAGCAACCCAATCTTTAACTCTAGCACCAGTCTTGACTCTTAACTTTATACTCCGACTTCCACATTTAACCTTTGAAATTTCCAATCATCTGTTAGCGAGTGAAATTCCCTAAATTCATCACATATATTTATAAACAAAGACAAAGAATATCACAATAAGGAGGCAATATCCATCATGTTGGAACTAGCCACCAATACTTTGTGCAACATCTTTTGCGAATAAAGAATCATACTAGCTTTAAAATAAATTAGCAATGGCAGAAACTAAAAATGTAGTCCTTTATGTCACAGCCTTTGGAAGCATCATGAGGATGGGTTCTACTTAAAAAGACCTGTTATACCTAGACTAGACATGAATTAACTTATAAGGAAGCAAAGACATTCCTATCAATGATCGCTCAGTTCCACTAATCTTATTTTACAAAACAATTGCCTGTCAGAACCCCAAATGTGGATTTAACCCATCTTCACTTTTGACAAAACTCCAATACATCTATACTGACTTTGCATCAGCATACAGAGCAAACTCCAAATAAGTACCTTGAATGCATGTCGTAAAGGATTGCGTTCCTTCGTTTCAACAGCTAGAGATACTCGTCCTTCACCATTCCCATCAGAGGCCGGTAATACATCAAAAACTATTATATCTAAGGGTTTGGCGTCAAAGGGGTCAGCAAGCAGAGCCAGGAATCCAGGTTTCAGAACAGCCCACACCTGCAGAATAAAAAGGATTATGGGAGTATTCTATCTCCAGATAATGTATAAAAAGTAGTCTTAAGTACAATGGCTTATGTACTTGTCTAGCACCTGAATAGAGAAAAATAAACAAGGGAAGATTTCAAAACATCTACTCAAATGATAAAGTTTAACATGCATGTTCTAATAACAACTTGCTGAGTAAACAAGCTAAGCAGGCTCCTATAAGCTTAAACTGTATATGCATAAGAAGTTAGCAAACGACTCCAAACATTTAATCATCCAATTAGCTGGCCATTCAGCCCCACCAAGAAGCTTATTGATTTACAACAGCATAAGCGAGTTTGAACTTAGTTATTCAACCATTCCATTACCTTCTGCCAGTTATCGTTGCAGCAACCAAACCAGGTACAAGCACAGCATTTCTTAGAATCATCCTCCCTAGGAATTTTTGGCAGATGCCTCACCATTACATAATCCTCCTTTAGTTTGTGGCCGTATTCAGGTGCAAATGACAGCTTAGACACCTCCAAAAATTTGCAGACCTGCCACATCAAGTAATGTTGAGATATAAAATATTAGAAATCACATGGTAAAGTAGATTACCGGAAACAGCCTCTCTACTATGTAAGGATAAGGCTGCGAACTATCATACCTCCCCAGACCCTGCTTTATTGCAGGACTTCGGACTGGGTGTGATAATGATGATGGTAAAGTAGATTATGCAACAAGAATACAATAAGCTTGTACATTCGGTTTGTTGAATCAGACAGTTCTTTCCTATATAACAAAAATCTGAAAATTTTCTCAATTCACATACATGCATATAAGATGACATTGTTGACAAGTTAAAGAAGAGTAACTCTAATCCTCACTCTTGAAATAAATATACAGTTCCAGAGTAGGTCATCAAAAACTCTGTGAGGCTCTTACAGAATCAGAACAGGAATACTGTTTTCGGGATCTCAATATCATGGGTAGTAGGAAGACAAACATCACAAATGTAGAGTAAAGAGTTCAAACAAACCTCGGGAGAGTTTACAATATCCAAGTTTCCCAAGAAGTGATTCAAATATTCTTGCATTGCAACCTTTGCCCTGTCTGACATGGAATGCTGCCGTCCCAATGCTGGACGAATAACAGGTAAAGCAGCAATTGAGGGTACATCTCTGAACAAAAAACCCTCCTGTAAGAACCCTGTAAGAATAATCGCAAGGAAGCACATGCTTGACGATTGGCACTCATCTCAATGCAAGGAAAATTAATTTACCTGTTTCTAACACTTTCATCATGATGCAAAGGAATAGTGTCCTCGTCAGGATCATCATCATCTTGCATTACGGGTGCATGGTCTCCTATTCCTAGATTTTGAAGCCATTCTTTAACCTTTAATATAAGTTCCCCAATAAGAAATCCATTAAAAACTACACATCATCTCAGAGCAACAGAATTACAACATACAAAAATAAACATTTACACACCTGTTCCTGCTTCTCATGAATGTCCTCAAAAAAAGCACGCTTCTTCAACATAAAGTGGAGAAAGAACACTTGTGGAGCTTTCTTCTCTAAACGCCACTTGAACTGGTAACCAAATCCAAAACACAATGGTATCATTATCTAATATTATGTACAACCAAATAAGGCACAAGAGATAAATCAGTTAATAATGCAATACACCAATTGCCTCTAGATAATATATCATGATTCAAAAATCATAATAACACACAGCTTAAAAAACAGCACGTAATAATGCAGAGCAAACTTTGATCTGTTTCTCTATTTTTTGGGGAAAAAAGCATAAAGTGAATTTTAATAATAATAATGATGATGATGATGATGATAAAGAAAACAATGATGATAATAATTATTATTAATAATAAACAACACCAACATTAACAATAATAATCAAGTGAATTCATGGTTAATTTTTCCAACCGATAACTAGAGTTAATAATAATTAGCAAAATTTTCATATCAAGATCGAACAACTCCCGAAATCTCAATAAAAAGCGATAGAAATGGAAATTTAACCTGCTTGTATTGAATCTCAAGAGTGTAGGAGAGAAGAACGGGACTGATATCGCTAACATCGGGTCTGGAGACGGAGACGATGGTGGCATGAGGCAACTCGTCGAAGATGTTGGCGACGTCGTGTGAGAAGGAGAAGAAGGAGTAGGAGGGCATGGACGATGGCTCCGATTGCATTTGGACGTAGCGTGGGCCAGAGTCTCCTCCGCCCGTCCTTAAATGCTCCGCCGATGATCCCATTATAGTTAACGTTAAACAAAACTTGGTATTTTTTGGTGATTTGATTCAAATAGATAAAAGAAGAAAATGATGAGAAATGGAGTCTTCGTTTTGGATCTAAAGCTTTCCCTTTTTTTCCTACTTATTTTACGGACAAATACATATAAAGTGTCGAGCGAGAGCGAGCGCCCCAGGGATGCTTATTCATATGGTCAAATAAGGAAACTTTCAACGTTGCTTGGGTTGGGACTTGTACATGGACTTTTTCAATTTAAATGGGTAATGGCTAATAGATAAAGTTGCTAAACTTAATATCGAATTGAGTTCTAGGATTAGTCAATATTAAATATCGTTTTAAATAATTTTTAAATTTATAAAATAATCTTTAAAATGTTATAAATTTACAAAATATTCTATTGATATATTGTACAGTTGTATTGTATACTTTACTAATTTATTGTTTACGTCAACCCTATTTTTAAAAATTATAATAATAAATAATAATCATAATTAATGTGAAATAACAATAATTTATAAATATTTCACATATAAATAATAATCACGATTAATATAAAAAAAGCAATCATCATCATACAAATATAAAATTAAGGATAATGCAAAGTGTTTAAAATATTACAATAATACAATTTCATCATTTTAATAAATAATAATTACAGCAAAAGATTCAAAACATTAAATAAAAAGAACAATAAATATCCTTAAACAATTTACTAAAAGAGTTCATGACGAAGAAACAATCAAGTATAAGTTAAACCTAAAACAAAAACAGTTACATTACATTACATATATAAAATTTAACATAAACATCAAATACAAGTAAAATTAAAAGAAAAGGAAATACAGAAACCTAAAACGAAATCAATCATCAACGAGAGGACACCCGCTATAACTGCACTGACTCCAGTGATCATTTGATACAAAATTATCATAATTGAGAGAAGTTTCATTATCATTATCATTCAAATTTAATGTACCAAATGACATGTTAATGTTTTCTTATCAAAGATTATCTTTCAAGTCATTCATATCAACCAAATTCGGTTCTTTAGAAACCTAATTTGCCAAAAAATCAATACTATCAATGAAAATTGAATCAGTTGAACTACTTATGCTATTGAAATTCCTAGTAAATAATTAAATTTAATTATTTAAATATTACAAAAAATTGTATCGAAATTAATAATGAAAATAACATACCTTTTTCGAAGCTTTAAATTATAACGAATAAAAATCAAGTCGTTCAACCTCTTATATTTCAATTTATTCCTTTTCTTTGATGGATAAATTCAAATGTGCTTCAGTTTCGTTCAGAACCTGTTGCACTTACATATTGACTTCAAATCTGAATTGCAAACCTTTTCAATTCTAAAACACCATTTTCGAATTGATCCCACCAAAAAACTGTAAGTTATAAGATAACAAAAGTAGTATTGTAAACAAATTAAAGTGATAATTAATTTTCAACAAATAAGATAAAGGAAATAACTAATATTTAGAGAAAGTTTTCTTCTTTGTCGAATAGTAATCGACATTCCAAAATTCCCATAAGAAAACTTGTAAATCTCCATTTGTGAAAGATCTTACATCGGGTTAATGCTAACAATTGTTGCATTGGGTTAATGTTAACTTCAGTTTGCTTTGTAAGATTTAGTCTTAAATACACACTAGGATTCAAAAATACCCCAATTACAAACAATGAAGAAGAAAGTTGTCTTTCTCTTCTTTTATTAATGATTGAAAGAAGTGTTGTTTATAAAGAAGACCTATGTTTCATATTGGTCTTGATTGCTTCCGTCAATCTCTATATGACATCAAAAATATAATTCATTGTTAGCTTTTCTTCACTATCAGTCAATCGAAGCACCATCACTAAATGCTCATAAACTTGGATAACAAATTGACATTGAGACCAAAATTCTTTATCTTCCAGTATAATATTGCAAACCTCCAGTCTAACATTAGACCTAGCATGCTAAGATGCAATCCACTTATCACTTGTAAACAATTGTCTTAACCCCTTTTTTCATTAAAACAAAATATTGAAATGATAAGAAATTTGTGAAAAATCTTGTCACAGCATGACGACAGAAATTTCTACAATTGATAAATTCTTTTCTCATCAAATTCAATACCAATGCACGATTATAAATGTACTTTGTCATCTTTTTAGCTTTCTACATAATCTCATCAATAATAGGAAAATACCTAGGATCTCCTATATTCTCCAAGATTAGGTTAATGCAATGTGCATCATAAGGAGTCTAAAAATTTGAATTATACGTATTCTGCAACCTTTTCCTTCTGCTTTATAAGCAAAATTATTGTGAATAATAAACTAAACAATATTTTCCAGCCCTACTTCATTCACAACTTTATCAAAATATCACAAATTAACAATGTCTCAGTATTTCTAGTAAGGATAGATGCATCACTAGATTTAAAAAACATAGAGTCATTTGAAGAATAAATCAAAGAAATTATAATAGGCTCTTGTCTCCTGTTTGTCCAACCATCACACATGATTGAGCATTCATAAGTACCCTAATTCATTCTTCTTTCAACCAAATAACTTTTAATTTTAGAAACAACACAACTTAAAAGTTTACCTCTTAAGTCATCAATCGAATAACTTTTGTATCATAGGTCATAAGAGGATATTGCATCCATCATAGGTTAATAACAATAAGACTAAGAAGCATTGAGTGACGAACCTGTATCATACCACCATCTAGCTACTATTATATCGACTTTGTGAGCTGTTTCTTGATTGTATTGCACTACAAATTGAAGATTGGGCTCCAGGAATTGTTCATGGTGTAAAGAAACTAGTCACCTGCCTTCTTCTTTTTCTCACATCAGATTTTTCTTAAGCCTGAGATGAAACATTACCACTACCACCTTTAACATTTCCAAAATCACCACGAAAACTAGAAAACAAACTTCTACTACCAATTTCAAAATTCAATATTTCCCTTCTATCTCTCTCATATTGATATTCATTAAGTAATGTTTTCATCTGCCACTTCACATCATGGCTAACTTTTTTACAGGGTTCCACATTTCCTTTAACCTCAGTTAAATGTTTTTTTTAATCGAGTGATTCCTCTATCTTACAAATGCTTGTTACAAAACAAGCAAATAATATGGTTCTTTATACTAAGAACCAATGCAGCATAAGCCCAAGCTGGATCATTGTATCTTCCTGAAGTGGGTTGCTCAGGAGTACTTGAACTTTTTTCCATTTATCCGTACACATAGAAATAAATAACACATATTTTCAATACATAATATGCATATCTATCTTATCCAATTCATCAAATTATGTATGTTTACATTACACACAATTCAATTTCATGGAACGCAATTCACAATAAGTCAAAAGCTAACAATTCAAAACATTCAACATATATAATAACACAAAACATACATCAACAATTTTTATTTTCAACAATTTCTATTTCCAACAATCACAAAACATTCATAATTCCATTTCCATTTCCAACAATTTACAACAATTTTCAATTCCATCAATCACAAAACATACAATTTCTATTTCTATTTCCAACAATTTCTATTTCTATTTTCGACAATCACAGTACATATAAAACAATTTCTATTTTCAACATCCACAAATTATACATAAACAATTTTTATTTCTAATATCTACAAATCATACATAATCAACAATTTCCATTTTCAACAATTTCTATTTCCAACAATCATAAAACATTCATAATTCTATTTTCATTTCCAACAACTTCCATTTTCAACAATCACAAAACATGCATAAATAATTTTCATTTCCATTTCCAACAATCACAATACATTCATTAAATAATTTCCATTTTCAACATCCACAAATCATATATAAACAATTTCTATTTCCAACAACTACAAATCATACATAATTTTGTTTCTATTTGCAATAATTTCCAACAATTTCTATTTCCAACAATCACAAAATATTCATAATTCTATTTCCATTTTCAACAATTTCCAATTCCAATAATCACAAAACATGCATAAACAATTTCCATTTCCATTTCTAACAATCACAATACATTCATAAAATAATTTCCATTTCTAATATCCACAAATCATACATAAACAATTCATATTTCCAACATCCATAAATCATACATAATCAACAATTTCTATTTCCAACAATCACAAAATATTCGTAATTCTATTTTCATTTCTAACAATTTTCAATTCCAATAGTCACAAAACATGCATAAATAATTTCCATTTCCAACAATTTTCATTTTCATTTCCAACTATCACAATACATTCACAAAAATAATTTCTATTTCCAACATCCACAAATCATACATAAATAATTTCTATTTCCAACATCCCCAAACCATACATAACTTCATTTTCATTTTCAATAATTTTCATTTCCAACAATCACAATACATTCATAAAACAATTTCTATTTCCAACATCCACAAATCATACATACATTTAAATGAGTGTGTATAATTTTTCTTTTACAATATATCAAATAAGAAAACACAATATTTGGCGTGGTTTGTCATTATAACTAATGATTAAAAAAGGAAAAAATTGTTTAAATAGTTTCCTTAAGAGTTAAGAGTCTTTATACTTTTTAATATAGCACAAAAATTATGTATGTAAATGATATATTTTAATAAAATAACAAATAAAGAAAAATTTAATATTTAATTTTTGTGATTTGATTTTACATATTTTTATGTAATAAAAAGTTCAAACATATATTTCTAAACTTTTATTAAAATTGTGATTTTTGGTATTTAAAAAATTATTATTATCACGTAATCTAATTAAGGATAATGAAGAGCATTCACAAAATAGTCTTACGTTACATTAAGTTTCATCGACTTTGTTTAACATTGAATGTCTAATAGTTAACATGCATTATATTTTATTAATTTTTTGAATTTAAAAAGTGCACTCAACATAATTAGAACGAATAAAAATATCTATTAAAGTGTAGGGTCATATTACAATGTTTGAATGGTGAGATAGCACAACCAATTAACTTTTCTAAATACACACTCATTTAAACTTGTCCAAAGAAGTTGAAGAAAATTTTTCGATAGTTTAGCATATATTAGTTTCATTGAACTTCTAACAACATAATTATTAATAATCATAACATAAAATTAAAGAATTAAATTTATAACCAAACAGAACAACCAAACAAGTGAAACAACTCATTCATCAGTCATCACCGTGACTGATATAATTCCATTTCTAATTTTCAAATCACAAACAATATACTGTATAATTCCATTTCCAATTTTCATATCAAAAATTACAAAACCCAAGTTAATACCGTGAGCATTCAACTTCAACAATTCCATTCCAAAATCAAACCAATTCACATACACACAAATCCAATACTGTGAGCATTTAACTTCAACAATTCCATTCTAAAATCAAATCGATTCAAATACACACAAATCTAATACCGTGAGCACGAAACTTCAACAATTCCATTCCAAAATCAAACCAATTCACATACATGCAAATCCAATACCGTGAGCAGGAAATTCATCATCCAACAATGATAAGATCCAAATCCAAATTCAAATCCAATCCAACACAATAAAAATGTAATTAAGTAGGAAAAATTCGAAAATAGAAAAAAAATGCACCTGAAAACAAATTTCTAGCGTTAGGTCTTCAGGTTGTTAGTTCAAGTCTTTGGGTTGGTCACGGGTCATACTGTTAGAGGTGTCTGGTGGTGCGATGGTGCTGTGTAATGGTGTGTTCGAGTTGCGACAGCGACAATGTGGTACGGTGGTGCAGTGATGTCTCATTCGTCTTCGGGGGACGCCAAACAGAAAGCTGAGGTCTAAGGAGGATGAGGGAAGGAGCAGAGAGTAAGACAAAGACAGGGGAGGGTAGGAGGGGAGAACCAGAGAAGACATAATGGCGATGGTAGCGGTGAGAGGCGCGCGAAAGTGAGGCGAAACGACAGCGAGAGTGAGCTTGAGAGGTGAGAGTCGAGAGTGAGAGTAGAGTTGGGTGGGGGGGATGATTTAGGGTGAAAAATTTTCAATTTGCAAATTAGTTCTCCAACCTTCCGAAATTCACGATACTGACCGATATATGCCGATATTTTACATACCAACTGTTATCGATCGAAAAACATCAGTACTAGTCGGTGCTGATAGAACGAGTATTGTTTTATTTTCAGCCAGTACCAGCCAGTACGGAATGGTACTTTGAATACTACTAATGGGTTGAGTAGTCCCTATTTGCTTTACCTTACTACCCCTATTAGCATGTGTATCAATGTTTTTTTTTTGAATAAAATCAACATTAGCGCAAAAAACAGACAAAGGAAGGGAAGGCAAAGAAAACTAACCCAAGCCAACAGGCTTACCCCGTACACCCGGAACTGCCTTTCCCCCTTAACAAAAACAGAAGCCGAACAATCTGAATGTAAAATGGAGACTAAACAAGAAGGACGATCAGTCCAGTAATGTGGGTTTGCATGTAATAAGGCTATCCTGGCTAAAGCATGAGCTGCCTTATTGGCAATCCTACGCGTCCATTGAAAGGGCAAGTGAAGAAAATGTCGCTTGAATGATAATATTGATTGGACAGCTGCCAAACAATCCGATTCCACAATGACCTTGGCAAGCTGGTGGTCTTTTAGCCAAGAAAGAGCTTCCCTTATAGACATAATTTCTCCAAGAACTGGGTCAAACAGGGCAGGGAAAAAACCTAAAATAGAAGTCACAAACCTAACTCGTGCGTTCCTAAGAACCGCAACAAAGTCTTCCATTTGAACATCCTCCGGAGAAACAACGAACTCGCTGTCATCTTTCTCCCGAATAGAGAGCCTTTGCAACCCTGAATCCATGAAGCTGAAATGAAAATCTAAGAGAGACCAACGTAAAAATAATACCTAGACCTCACCTTGCACATGAACGGCAAGATCAACACTTGCACTCGTAGAGAGAGAGAGAGGCAAGACCTAAAAGAGAGAGAGCGACTGCCCTAATGATAGGTTCTCAAATTTATTATGTGTATCAATGTTATAAATTGGCATTTGGCAATCATCAGATTTCTTTTTTATATTTGTTTTTGACTTGCTCTAAATCAAACTACTCTCGCACGACAAATTAATTCGTTTTCCCTAGAAAGATGTTGAGCTAAACGAAATTAAATTGAATAATTTTATATTTGAATTTAAATTTAGTGGCTGTTTGGTTTAGCTTTTGGAGGGTAAATAAGCACTTTTTTCTACCGTAAAAGTTGTTTTTAAGAAAACTAAGTGCCCGTTTGGATGGGCTTATGTCAATAGAGCTTATGTCAGTAGAGCTTTTTAGAAAAGAGCTTTTCTAAGAAGCTAGTTGACTGTTTGTGTAACATCCCGTCATCAATGGGATTGGTACAGTTCATCTCAGACGTATTCTGTATACGTATTTTTGCATATGTATTCATAGTCTCTACATTCTTGATAAATGTTCATAATTGCACAAGCATATGTATGTACATGCATGTATGACAGATTTCTGACTTGATTGTGAAATTGGAGATTTTGTGA
>JANJEY010000235.1:36883178-36896060 GCA_024703695.1 Erythroxylum cataractarum
ATTAAATTTATAACTTTAATAAAAAATATAGAACATATAATAATAATAATAATAATAATAATAATAATAATAATAATTTATTAGTATTAGTATTAGTATAATAATAATAATAATAGTAATAATAATAATAATAATAATAATTATTATTATTAACAAAAGAAGGGAGACGAAAGAATGATATGATAATAATATTATTATAGTTTATTAACAAGAAACGAAAGTAATGAAAGAAGAGTGTAGACTTTTCAAAGTCTGGAAACTTAGAAAGAAGTGAGATGTGAGTGTATAGGGTACTTTAGAGATTTGGTTGAAAAAAAATAGCTTATGGGTGTGAAAAGCTCCTATTTGGAGCTGATTGAAAAATAGCTGATTGGGTTGAATCAGCCAACCCAATCAGCTATTTACCAAACAAGCTTATGGATCTATTTTTAAAGTCAACCAGCTAAAATGAGTTGACCAGCTAAAAAAGAGCTGATAAGCTCTTTACCAAACACAGCCCTTATGTTTATTATAACTTAGTCACATCAGTTTGATTAACAGAGATAGTAATATAATACTACATTTGAGAAAAATTAAAAATTCAGATATTTAATTATCACTTTTTAAAATTCGAGCAACTGCGAAATTACAAAATTTAAGATTCATATTAATAATTAACCTTATAATTTTTATTAAAAATTTTACTGCTCCCCTTCCCTTCCCATGTGTATTTGCAAAATTTTATGGGCCGGCCCATATTGATTTCGATAAATCAAAGAAAACCCTAAGATCTTACGGCTTTGTTTCTTTGTTGACGCCGCCTGCCGAGTATATAATGACCTTCAGTTAGGGTTTTCATCATATTACAACACATAGCATCAGCCCAAGAGTCAGTGAAAGAGGCGACTTCCATGGCTCCAAAGCAAGCCAAGGTGTGCAGAAACCCAGATCTGATTAGAGGGGTGGGTAAGTTCTCAAAGTCCCAAATGTACCATAAGAGAGGCTTGTGGGCAATCAAGGCCAAGAACGGCGGTGTCTTCCCCAAGCATGATTCTCAACCTAAGCCTGCTGCTCCCGCCGAGAAGCCACCCAAGTTTTATCCGGCCGACGACGTCAAGAAGCCTCTCGTCAACAAGCGCAGGCCAAAACCCACCAAGCTCAAGTCTCTCTCTCTCTCTCTCTCTATACTTATATATATATATATATTTAAAACATTTTTCCTAATAATTTTGACGCCTTTGTTCAACTCGTTTATTTTTAATATAAACATTGTTTCATTTTTATTTTAGAGATTATTGGCATGTTATTTCTATGAAGGGCTTCCCTTTTACAGAAGGACCTCGTTGATTTTTATAGGGGATCTCTTGGGTTTGTTGATTTGTATTCGAAAAGTTTTCAAGTGTCTTGCTTTCAAAAGCATAGAATAGCATAAGATTAGGGGTGTACTATAACGAATGACCGCTTTAATACATGGTGGTGGGATGAGATTGAGGAAACAGTATGACATGTTGCTGGTTTTATATAGTTTGCCTTTCATCCATGGTATGGTATACTTGTTAGGCTTGTGCTTGCTTGAATTGAATTTTTGCTTTTAGAGATGAAATACTTGGACTGAGACAAGTTTAGTTTTTTTTTTGTCAGATAAATGCATTTAGTATGTCCACCACTGCTGCTCTGCGTAACTTGTTTGTTTGTTTGTGTTATTTCTTTTTAATTTTTCAGGGCAAGTATTACACCTGGCACCGTTTTGATTATCCTAGCAGGAAGGTTCAAGGGAAAGAGAGTTGTGTTCCTCAAGCAGCTTCCCTCTGGCTTGCTTTTGATCACTGGCAAGTATTATTTTCCACTCAATTTCATTGTGCACCTTATTCTATGTCTTTGCTTCTTTAAACAATTACTAGGATGGTACACATTTGTTGAAATTATGATTATAGAGATCTTCCAAACCAAAAAGCTTTATAACAGTGGCCACTAATGAATTCATCTTTTGTTTTGCCTCCATTTTAAGAATTTGCTTCTGAATGCAGTTTGTTTAACAAATCTTTAGTAAAATTCTTGTAATCTTGTAATATTATAAGTGTGCAGGGCCATTCAAGATTAATGGTGTTCCTCTGCGGCGAGTAAGCCAATCTTATGTCATTGGAACTTCCACTAAAGTTGACATATCTGGGGTCAATGTTGACAAGTTTGATGACAAATACTTTGCCAAGCAAGTTGAGAAGAAGAAGAAGAAAGGCGAGGGAGAGTTCTTTGAGGCTGAGAAAGAGGTTACTGTCTTAAACTGCCTCATCATTAACGTGATCAGCATAGTTTTATGATATTTTCTTCTAACTGTTGTTTCCAAATTGCAGGAGAAGAATGTGCTTCCTGTAGAAAAGAAGGATGATCAGAAGTCTGTGGACACGCTTTTGATTAAAGCTATTGAAGCAGTTGCAGACTTGAAATCCTATCTGGGTGCAAGGTTTTCACTTAAGGCTGGAATGAAGCCGCATGAGCTGGTCTTTTAGAGGATACTTATATATCTTTGTCCTGTTGTGTTAAGGGATTTTGTTTGAGCTTTTCTTGTCAGTTGTACATTGCCAACTATTTTGGGACAATATGCAGTCGTACGAACCTCTAATTCATTTTGCGAGGGATTTTCCTCCCATTTTCACCCTTCTATAGTGTGACTTACCAGTACTTGTCGGATGTCATGTGATATATATCCTTGTATGTGTGGTTGCTACAATAGTAGCATGATGAGAAATGCTTTGCTTTCCTGCCCTGTTATTCTGTTGAAGATACGTGCGTGGGATGGAACATTTAATTAAATGTAATTGCGGTGGTGTTTCGGCTGGCAGTATTGGGTAGGCTGTTTTGTGTGGAATATCATTTTGTTCATCCAGAAGTCAATATCCTTTTGTTTCACCAAGAACTGATCACTGATAGGAACAAGAAGGTGCAGCCAAACAAAGAGTGGTCCAAGGTAGTGAGGGACAGGAAATTGGTGCTCTGAGCCTTCAACTACATGCAAATACTAAGCTGAAGGAATAAGGTCCCATGGACTTCACATTACAGATTATGGGACATACCGTAATTATGGAGTAATGTAGTAATTACGCAAATGATACGCAAGTATAATGAGCTTAATTGCTGTAATTAAGATGAATATATTATTGTGTCAGGAGGTAGTTTTTAATATTTTACATTATTATATATTTGTTAATTAAATTAAATCCATTACCATTTAAATATATATATATATTATTTCAAATATAGTCGAGACTTAGGTGCATTAACCACGCATGTCGACTCTTTAATTGAAATATAGACATTTGGAATTAGTTAGCATATCAAATTTTGAAGCAAAATATTATTGGAATCTAATATCTCCAATTACATTATTGTATTGGAATGTCTTAGGTTCATATGTTGAAATTAGAGGTAAGAAATACATCCAAATGCCTCAAAGGAACAATAGCCTCTTTCAATTCTTGGCCTTCAACGATATTGTGCGTTCATAGGAATGAGTGTGCATGGAAAATTCTTGGGATGCCTTTATAAAGGTGAGAATGAGTCTATATGGAAAACGCTTGGGATGCCTTTATTCTACCCAGGGTGGGGCTGTGTGATTAGGTCCTATCATTTTGTTGACTATAGTTATTAGATATTAAAATAATCGCAAATGTAGAACAAAAAAGAGCTAAAGCACACCTCTGAAGAGTTTGCAATATCCAAGTTTTCCAATAAGTGATTCAACTATTATTGCATTGCAAGCTCTACATGGAATGCTGACAGTCGTAAAGCATCAATTGACGGAACATCTGTAAACAAACTTGTTGTAAGAATAGGTTAATGATTATGGCAAGTGTTACAAAGATTTTGATAAGAACATTAAGTTGTATTAAAATGTCTGCATCATAATTAAGTTCACATAACTTGACTCCAAGTAGATAAAATTACTAATTTTTATTAACTCTCACAATAATTACAGACAATGGCTTTTGCTCTTTTAATGTTGAAAATCGTGATCAGATGAATTAATTATAAGTATTTGGATACTTGATGGATGAGAAGAAAGTAGCTAAAGAACAGTAAGCCCACTAAGTTGATTGATAATTGATATCTCCAACCAATTGGTTACTACTTCAATGAGTGGCGAACATTTTAAAGTGCTAAGTTTACTACTAAGTGAAGAAAACATTTAAAAAATAGAGTTTTGACATATTACAGCACTCTTTGATATTCTTTTCCAAGTTGTTTCTCATGTCATACACCAAGTATGTCATTTCTTCCTTACTTCTAGTTACTATTTTTATCACATTACTTATGACAACTATCAAAAAATGATGGCTATTTAAGTTTTGAACAAACTTGTACATTGTCTAATCGATGCATGTTTATGGGCTAGTCCGTTAGCATATGATCAGTTCTTCAAGCACATTTGAACTTGCTTAATCTCACTAGATGTGCTTGCTTTGGTTCATTTTAAAAGCTTTCCTTATGCCAAAATAGTGATAGTCCTTGCATAAGGTTCACTAATAGCTAGAAAAAAGTAGTCTTACATTTATTGAAGTGCTAATAGACTACCTCCTCCAGATGATTCTAACACCCCTTTTAGAAAAAATTGAAGATAGTCGTTGACTTGATATTTGAATTTTTGTAAGATTGTATCTTTCTTCCAAATGACTCCTAAGATAGGCTTGATCTTTCATTCTCCAAGAACTTAGTTCTTTGGTCATTTTTATATTGCTCTATTATTTAATGATTAAGAATCTTCTCTTCTTATTTGTCCAATTGTTTCCTCATATATGGCAAATCTCTTTTTACTTGACCTTTGTTGTGATTTATTGCATCTTTACAATAAGGTTTTAAGCAAATTAACATGAAAAGTTGGGTGAACCCACATCCTTTCAAACAATTTTACTTTGTACACCATATTTCAAACTTACAGAGTACTACGACTAGCCCATCCTGTAAGGCCCCAAACTATACCCTTCTTGAAATAATACATGTTTATCAAAGTACATGTGTGATAGGAGTTAGAATTTTGTTATGATTAGAATATGAAAGATATATAATTTGTATTTTTTTGGTCAAGTGGATAATGGTTAGTGAATTGGAATTAATTGATTCCATTAGAGAATTGAGGTATTTAAAATGCATATTTATATTAGGAAAACTTTTTAAGTGGCAAGATAAATTAGTATATGAAAATTTCAATGATTATGCCTATGAGTTAGTGACATATGGCATAGTTGATACAAGGACAAATGGCATCGTTAACAAAGTGACAAGTGATCTAATAAAATTGTGGCATTTGGCAGCATTCATTAAGTGAAACATGGTTTAATGGAAATGTGACAAATGGTAGCTTAAGTGCACGACATATGTGACACATGCAAGAAGATATATGCCTTATGGAGTTAGTAACACCTAGGTGCTGATAAAGCAAGTTTCTGCTAGAAACTTTTTCTATTATACTCTTTTTATTCACTTTGTTTTCTTCTCTCCACAAAACCTCCCATCTCATCTCCACTTCTGGACCTTTTCTGAAGCTTGGACATCATCTTTGTAAGTTATTTCATCAAGAATCTAGTTAGTGCTGAAAGTTACACCTTAAACTTAGGTTGGAGTTAAATTTGAGGTTTAGTAGGGTAAAGGAATTATAAACTTGTTATCCTCTGATAATATGTGTTGTTTGATGTTTGATATGGATCAATTGTGTACTGAAATGGGAAAGAATTGAGGTTTGATATATACTGGAAACTGGTTTGGGTGAGTAGTTCTAATGGACAGGTTTCGGTATTTTAGCCATATCTTGCTCTTTAGGTATCCAAATTGGATGAATTTAAATTATTATTAAACTAGAAACTTATATCTACAGCTTTCATGAAGGTGTCAAATTTGATTTCTGTCATTAAGTGTGTCAAAAGTTGGCTTGAAATTGAGTATCTGGAATCTATCACTGTTTGTGAACAATCTGTAGTCATTTGGGGGTAATTTTCAAAATACTGAACTAAATTGCATAACATTGATGTCACTAGAAACTTAAGACATAAAGGAACAAATGTTTAGAAGAATGACTGTGTAACATTGACCTGAAAGTCTGTTTTGGGGAAAAGCTGGAGGAAAATGATGAAGTATGTGTTTTTACTAAACTTGCTTTAGTATTTTGAATATAACTTGAACTGTGAATCTCCAAATGAGTTGGTTATTAATTAATATTAAACTAGAGATATATTTATACAACTTTATTGAAGACAACAAATTTTAATTAGATCTCTAAGATTTTCAAAATTTGGCATGAAATTGAGTCTTGGCTTAGGCTATAGCACTACCAGGGAAAGAAATTATATCCTATAATTTTTTAATAAACTGTATTGATGTAGGCCGAATTAGATAGAATTGTCTTCACCAAAGTTGAAGATGATTATCTTATCTTTGAATTGGTATAAAGTTTGTAATTTTTGGATATTAGAATTGAGAGTTATAAGGTGTACAACTTGGAGGCATGATCATACATTAGTCCAAATTTCAAATGTACACAGTCTATGGTATTTTGAGCATAACTCATTAAATACTAAACCAAATTGGATGAACATGGTATCATTGGAAACCTAAGACAAAGAGGGAAAACTTTCTAGGAGGAAGTATTACCTAATTACTTCACCTTCCTGATGAAAATAATTGAGCAAAGTGAATCTGAAGGTGGATTGTGAAATAAATCTGGATTGAGGGATTGAGTATGATTTCACATTATCGATAATGTGATAAGATTAAGGATAAGAAACCTGGATTTTTTATATGAACATGCATCATACATATTCAGTATACATAAATGTGCATAATTGAATTTATAATTGTAGACAATAGTAATATATGTTTGTATTGAATATTTTAGAGGAACCCTTAGAGCGATCGATTCCAAATATTGCCGGGACTTCTAAGCAATAAGCAAACAGCGAGTTTTTGTAAGTAATTTAGACAGTAACTTTTGTGGGTATCCTAAGATGATCTCGCCTTGATTTGTTTTTCTTATTACTGAATTGAATTTGATATTGAAGAATGTGTACTGAATTGTATGCTGATCCTGGACATGAAGGTCCGAGGTATTGATTGACGAATGTGATATTGAAGTACTATTTACCTTACTGTTGAGTCCTATAAATAGGCATGCCTAGAAGAGTCTGCAGCTACTTCTGTGACACTTCAATATTTGACACTTCGATGTCTTTTGTTATTAATACTTCGATGTCTTCTGTTATTGAATAAACAAAATGATGTTTTAAACTAAAAGGATTGTTCCTTCTTTGATACCCAGTTTTGTTAACTATGCAACTATTCAAAAATTTAAATATCTGCTTATGCTATAACTTGATTCAGTATGATTAATTGTCAAATTATGTATAGTTTAGTTATTAGTCACTAAGCTATATGCTTAGCATGGTGGATTTGCAGCATGCAGGTTCTGAGCGACATTTATAAAGACTAGGACGAGACAACCGCAATGGCCAATGAAGTCTGAGTGCTGTTTTGAAAATAATGTAAAATATTTGGTTTGATTTTTGGGGTTGTATCTGATATGTATATGTGAATTTGTTTGTAAGTTTGTAACGATACTTCAGTTTGGTTTGGAAGTTTCAGTGAGTTTGAGTTAAGTACTATGTAATTTAATGTATGTTTGCTTGAATTATTTATTGGAAGTTTTCATATGTTTTGATTTGTTTGTACTACTTTGTGTGGCATTCATATATCCTTCCAGGGGGTATGTGGGTGTTACAAGCTTTCTTTAGAACCTAAATTGGTGAAGATTCACGATAAATTTGATTTTTATACTTTAGATATGTGGAAGGGTTTTGGTTCATGAAGTTTAGAAAATACATGAGTTTAAGTAATCTAGAGTCAATTTTAGTGAATGTGCTTTATGGGTTCTAAAATTTGAATTCCTATTGAATGGGAATTTTGTCATTTATGCAGGAAGTCAAGAAGGGGATTAAGAGAGGGAAGAGGAGCAAGAGGAAAGACATCCTTAAGCCAATTTCATAAGCAAGGAATTCAAGGTGGGTACATGTTTATAATAGAGTAAATAAGCCACTAATGTTTTCTTTAAATCAAGGAAGTTTAATGGTTTCAATTGCATCATAAATGTTGCATTTATTGCTTCTTTAATGGATTGAGAAATTGCTATATGTTTGATATATGAATTGTGTTGATGATTTGTGAGAAGACTTTGAAAATGAATTTTCTTTTAAAAAAAAGATAACATGTTTATGAAATCATGTTTTTGGAAATTTTTTTCAAAATATCTCATGTTCATGAAAAACAAGTTTCCAAAATGTGCCATATAGGCAAATTGTTTTCAATTCATGAATCACATGTTATATGGGTTCGATGTAATCCATTCAAGAATGTCTCTTGGACGTTGACCAAGTTAAGGGCTTCTCCCACCTACCGTTAGTGGCATGGAGCTCCTTCATAGACTCCCTCAAGTTTATGTCTACACAAAATTACTAATTGGGATTGCGATAATACGTCAAGTTTATGAATACATAGGACCATTATGTGAAAATGTATAATTCGTCATGTTTATGGATCTATCCAAACCATTCTGTTGTACTTATGTGCCTATGATATGTCAATAAGTTTGATGCATACATGATTTGTAATTTGTGAATTATGGTCAAGAATTTAAGAACGATACGTTTTATGATTTTAATTAGAACTTGTATTGGAAAATGAGCATTTCAAAGGTTTTGCTTAATTTTCCGTTATAAACTGTTACCCATGATCTTTAAGCTTACCCCTCCATTTTTGTCCTATCTCTAGGTGAAGAGCATGAAAATGAGTAAACAAGAGTCAAGGCATCACTCCGATTATGCATATTTTTATATTTTAAGCTAGTTTTGTAAAACAAGGTTTTAGTCGCATTTTGAGCAATTCTAGTTATGTAAACTTTGTGTTTTTGGATTATGATGTATTGTGACTCGAAATGCCCATCAAAGCTTTGTAAAAATATTATCTTTTTATGTTAATGAAGTATGATTGTGTTTTGTCGATGACATTTCCAAATTGTTCATTTCACTTTCAAGTTTTCCATAGGGATAAGAATGTGTGTTCTGAATTCAGGGGAAATATTGTATTAATCTAGGCTAAATTAGACAACATTGTCTTCTTGAAAGTTTTATTTTATCTTTCTTGTAACATCCCGGCATCGATGGAAATGATCAAATAGTATATTTGGATTGGGTCGTGTTTTTGCACACACAATTGTACATGCACTTGTGACAAGTCCCGGCTTGAGTGTTTTTGTGAAAAATATGAATTTGGAATGATTTATGTGAATTCTTCATATCATTGCAATGTGGGTACCGATGAGATTTCTGATACTGAAAATGATTGTCTTTTGGACATTCCAATTAAAGTCGTGATTTAGGAAATTTTGTTAGTGAATGTTGGAATTATTTATGAAAGTCTAAAGAAATGAATTGATTGAATTGGAAATTGGTAGGCATGACAGCGAGTAATTCTGAAAGAATTGAATCGCATTTCAGTCCCTCAGGGTCGGAATTTCTGAATTGAAATAGTAAAGTTATACGATTTGATATGAGGGCACTTTGGGCAAGATACTTAAGGGTATTAGACTCAAGGTTAAAGGAAAGGGCAAAAGGGACTTTTCATAAATTGAATTGATATAAAAAGAAAATTGGGTTTGAAAAAAAAGGGAAAAAGAGGAAGAGAAACCGTCGAAGAAGAAGAAGAAGAGAAGAAGAAAGGATTTTGGCAAATCCATGAAGAGTTCATGCTTTTGTGAGCCAAATCAAGTAAGTTTTAGCCTCAATCTTCTTAAAGAGTTTATTGATTCTTGTTTTTAAGTATGAAAAGTATAGATTTGGGTGTTTTGTATGTTGTGTTTTAGGGTTATCGCTTTTGAGAGATTTGGATTCGTTTGATGAAGGCTATTGGTTTAAAGTGGCTTTGAAATGGAGTATTAGTGATGTTTAAGAGTTTGAAATGAATTAAATGTTAAATAGATTGGTAATTTGGTTTGAAATGGGTGAAGATCAGATTCGAAAGGCGAAGAGGGGTTCTCTCGTCGCGACGTGCTCATGTGCACGTCGCGGCAGGCGAATTTCCGCACGTCGCGACGAGCGCAGGGCCGCACGTCGTCGCGAGCGAAGGGCGCACGTCGCGACGTGAAAAAGGTAGCACGTCGTGACGAATATTTTCCCCTCACCGCGAAGAGCTTTTCTTCGCCGCAGCGAGGACTCCTTTTCTCCGATTAAATTTTGGATTTCAGAAACGAATTGACTGATTTAAGTATATATATTGAATTTTGATAATTGGAGAAATTATTGTCGGGGAAATCCTTGGGTTAGTGCCAGGAATGTCACGGAAGTGCATGATACGTTGATTTTAGTGAATTGCTATATGGGTATTATTTCTAACTGGGCAATGTGTAAAATAGGGTGTCCGCATTGTGATTGAAGCTTTTGGAAAGTCAGTCCACCGTCATTGCTGAGACTTCCAGAGGTAGCGCGGAAGCTAGGTGGGTGACCTAGACGGTTCTCAAAGTATTAAATGTTATATTTCAGTGATTTAAATTCTCTGAAGTAAAATGATGAGATAGTGTGGTATGTGAACTCCGGATAGAAGGTCCGGAGTATTTACGTGATAGTATACCGAAATGTTATGAGAATGTGATAGTTTAATTGTAATTGTGATATGAAAATCTAGAATAGATTATAAATGACTGTGATATACTGATCAGAGCTTCATGCTTGACTACTAAAAAGAGCCTCGAGCTCGAAAGGGAGTAGTGCATACCCAGAGGGCTCTCCTATCCCTAAGACACGTTCACTGATTAATGAGCCCCTGACAGGACAATTTCAGAGTGGAAAGCTCAACGATTGATGAGTTAGTGTATACCCAGAGGGCTCTAAAACGTGTGAAAAGTAGTGCATACCCAGAGGGCTCTCCTACCCCTAAGACGCGTTCATTGATTAATGAGCCCTTGACGAGACAGTTTTAGAGTGAAAAGCTCAACGATTGATGAGTTAGTGCATACCCAGAGGGCTCTCCTATCTCTAAAACGCGTGGGAAGTAGTGCATACCCAGAGGGCTCTCCTGCCCCCAAGACGCGTTCACTAATTAATGTGCCCTTATCGGGACAGTATAGATGCTTGGTCACGACACTGATATAAATTGATAATGGGTACAGACTTCAATTATTTTGATATGTTTGATTATTGATAATGGGTAAAGACTTCAATTATTCTAATATGTTTGATTATTGATAATGGGTACAGACTACAATTATTCTGATATGTTTGATTAAATGATAGACGAAATGCCATACACTGGTGTGAAAATAGTTATGGGTTACTCCTAATTATAGAATGTATGACTGATTGTGATATGCTTAGTGTTGTATAGAATATTAGAGCTTTTAGCTCAACGTGCGAAAATGAACTTTGAGTTCATGACTGATTCAGAGCCTTAGGCTCAACATATAATGAACCCGGTATCCAGTATTGGATAAGGGTCAGATATTATTGAGCCCTTCGATGGGACAGTTTAGGCACTAGGTCACAGCCAAATGGGATGTATGAATATAGATTTCTGTAAATGTGTAAATGGGGAATGTTTGAGAAAATGTTTTACGAGATAGAGATAGATCTATGGGAATTGTAAAATGAGACCAAAGAGAGAGAATGAGAACATAAGTTATTATTTGTTTCTGTACATGGTGAAGAATTTGAAAATGAAAAATTCAGAATGTTTTGTGAAGAGAATGAAATTTTTCATAATTTCTTTACTCTTAGAACTCCACAACAAAATGGAGTTGTAGAAAGAAAGAACTGGACGATTCAGGAAATGGCAAGGACTATACTATGTGAAATGAATCTTTCTAAGTATTTCTGGGCAGAAGCTGTGAACACAGCTTGTTATATTCAAAATAGAGTATTTCTGTGACCTATTTTAAATAAAAATCCATATGAGTTATGGAAAGGAAGAAAGTCAAATATTTCTTACTTCCATCCTTTCGGTTGCAAATTCACTATATTGAATACAAAAGAAAATTTGGATAAATTTGATTTTAAAATTGATTCAAAAATTTTTCTAGGATATTCGATATCTTCTAAAGCTTATAGAGTTTATAATCTTGTTTCTAAATCTGTTGAAGAATCTATACATGTTAAGTTTGATGATGATTCTCATCTAGATAGAAGAGACAATTTTGATGATGAAACTCTATCTGCTCCCTTAATTGATAAACTAGACATGTCACCACTAGTTGATCCACCTGATAAGGTAGAGGACATTCCTGAAAATTTTAGTCTTAGGAAAGACTGGAAGTATAAATCCTCTCACCCAAAAAACCTAATTATAGGAGAAACTTCAGAAGGAGTGAGAATAAGGTCTAAATTTAGAAGAAAGGCAAATGTAGCTTTTGTTTTTGAATTATAACCTAAGAAAATTGATGAAGCTCTTTAAGATGAGCCTTAGATTTTAGCCATGTAAAAGGAGTTAAATCAATTTATTAGGAACCAAGTTTGGTCTTTAGTTCCTAGGCCACCCAATAAGTTTGTCATAGGAACTAAATGGGTATTCAAGAATAAACTAGATTAATCAGGTAGAGTAAACTTGTTGGGCCCAGGACCCGGATCCCCATTCCCGAGGTGACCCCTCGGGCTGCACTTGCGACAAGTGCCTCAAAACGTTGGACCCGATCCCAACATCCATACATAGTTCGATTTATAATTCACATACAAACATTCCCATACAATCAAGCGCTTACACATGCATTTAAAACATGAATTAAACACCCCATAAACTAAGGGGTTTCATGCCATTACAATCTGAAGAAATTTAACAAGTATGCATAATCATACAAAATACAGGATAAAGTTTCAATCCAAA
>JANJEY010000235.1:36902197-36919515 GCA_024703695.1 Erythroxylum cataractarum
GATGGTGAAATTGGTCTCGGCCCAAAGCTTTGGTGAAGATATCTGCTGGTTGAGTGTGGGAAGGAACATAACGAGTCTCAACATCATTAGATTGTAATCATTCACGGACAAAGTGACAATCAATTTCAATATGTTTGGTGTGTTCATGGTAGACTGGATTAGCAGCAATATGAAGCGCTGCTTGATTGTCACAGAATAACGTCATTGGGGCATCATGACGAACGCCCAAATAAGAAAGAATCACTTGTAGCCAAAGTAATTCACTGGTCGCACCGGCCATAGAACGGTATTCAGCCTCTGCAGAGGAGCGGGACACGGTGGGTTGCTTCTTAGTTTTCCAAGAAAGCAGAGAGGAGCCAAGCATAGTGAAATATCCAGTGGTAGAACTCCTGGTCATGGGGCAACCAGCCCAATCAGCATCACAATAGGCAGTAAGGTGAACATTAATATCAGAGGAAAGGAGAAGTCCCTGTCCAGGAGCTGACTTCAAGTAGCGGAGAACTCGCATGGCTGCATGAAGATGATCATCGCGAGGGTTGTGCATGAATTGGCTGAGAATGTGAACTGAGTAGCTGATTTCAAGTCGAGTAATGGTGAGATAGATAAGGCGACCAACGAGGCGACGATATTGGGAAGGATCACTTAGAGGAGAGCCTGATTTCGATGTCAGATGATGGTACTGCTCCATGGGAAACGAGTTTGGCACCGAGCATACCAGATTCCTTGAGAATGTCAAGAGCATATTTCCGTTGAGAAAGAAATATGCTTGATGGAGATTGAGCCACTTCAATACCTAAAAAATACTTCAAAGAACCAAGATCTTTAATATGAAAACTGGTGTTCAAATACTGTTTAAATTTCTGACACAAACTAGAATTAGTACTAGCAAGAATGAGATCATCAACATAAACAAGAACAGCTAGGAAACCGTTGTCTTTGGTTAGAGTAAATAATGAATTGTCGGCCTTAGATTGTATGAAACCAAAATGAAGAAGAGTAGTTGAGAATTTGGCAAACCAATTTCGAGGAGCTTGTTTCAATCCGTAAAGAGACTTTCGAAGTCGACAAACACGATTGTCTCCTTTCATACCAAAACCTGGGGGCAGAGACATATAAACTTCCTCATGAAGGTCACCATGTAGAAAGCCATTATGAACATCTAGTTGATGGAGTGTCCAGTTATTGATCGCAGCAACGGCAAGTAAGCATCTAACAGTAACTAATTTTGCAACCGGGGCAAATGTGTCATGATAATCGAGACCTTCAACTTGAGTGTACCCCCTGGCAACAAGTCGAGCTTTATAGCGTTCAATGGTACCATCCGATTTGTACTTGATTTTGAATATCCACTTGGAGCTAATTGGTTTCTTTCCTGCTGGTAATTCTGTCAACGTCCAAGTATGATTTCTTTCAAGAGTTGCAATTTCTTGTTCCATGGTTGTACGCCATTTTGGGTCTTGAACAGCCTGAGAACAACTTTTAGGCTCATCTATGTCAGAGATGGCCGCCAAAAATGCAAAGTGTGAAGGAGAAAAGCGATCATAGGAAACAAAATTACATAAAGGATGTAAAGTACCTGAGGAGGATGATTGGTTCAGAGAGTGAGATGGATTTATTACTTGAGTATAATGAACATAGTCTTGAAGATAGGTAGGTTCACGCCGAGTGCGTTGGGGGCGAGCAGGCGGTGTGATACTGTTGGTAGGTTGGGCTTGGACAGTATTAATATTAGGATTGAGAGATTGAGTTGTTGGTTCAGGACTATCAGAAATAGGGAGTGAAATAACAGGTAAAGAAGGATCTTGATTCGGTGTTTGAATGTCTGTTAGAAAAGGGAAATGTTCTTCATAAAAAACTACATCGCGCGAGACAAAAATCTTTTTAGTTATAAGATCATAAACACGATACCCCTTTGTACCATAAGGATACCCAACGAATACACAGCGAGTAGCACGAGGTTGAAATTTATCACGAGGTTTGGAAACTTCATGAGCATAGCAAAGACACCCAAAAACACGTAGGTGTGTGAAAGTAGGTGGTTTGGAAAACAAAACTTCATAAGGGGTCTTACCAGATAGAATAGGTGTGGGCATATAATTAATGAGATATGCAGCTGTAAGAACACACTCACCCCAAAAAGAGATAGGCAAACCAGAATGAAAACGAAGAGCACGTGCAACTTCCAATAAATGGCGATGTTTCCGTTCAACGACGCCATTTTGTTTAGGAGTGTAAACACACGTTAATTGATGCACAATACCACGATGAACAAAAAGTTCTTGCATTTGTTTTGAAGTGAATTTAAGGCCATTATCAGTATGAATTCTTTTAATCCTAATTCCAAATTGAGTCTCAACCATATTGTAGAAAGTTTTTAAAGATAAATATGTGTCAAGTTTTCGGTTCATAAGATAGACCCAAGTAGCTCTAGAGTGATCATCAACAATAGTAAGGAAGTAATGTGCACCAGTATAAGAAGGTGTATTGTATAGACCCCAAATGTCGCAATGAACCAAATCAAAACATGCTTTAGTTCTATTCAAGCTTATAGGAAAAGGAAGTTTGCTTTGTTTTACTCGATGACAAGCATCACGACGTTTATTAATGAGCTTACAAGTAGAAACAGAAATGGAAGGAATAAGAGAAAGCTTATCAAAAGGCATATGACCAAAACGTTGATGCCATATGTTTAAGGGTGTAGCACTGATATTAGTAGATAGCGCAATAGATAGATAAATGTGCTTGAAGTAATAAATTCCATCTCAAAGCTCACCCGTTTCAATCAGCCTCCTCGTGACAAGGTCCTGTAAAATACAAAAGGTTGGAAATAAAATGACAACATAGTTTAATTGTTTTGCTAACTTGTTGACAGAAAGTAAATTGCATTTAAATTCTGGTATATAAAGCACATTTTCAAGAATAATGTCAAATGAAAGTCGAACACTACCAAGACAAGAAATAGAACGACTAGTACTATCAGGTAATCGTACAGGCAAAGAATCATGGGATGATTGAATATCACAAAGATTGTGTGTTTTGAGTTTGTGTAATCTTACCAGCGAGGTTGGCAAGACTGCCTTGTTTATCAACATTTAAAAAAGACACAAGCTGGTCATATTGTTCTTTTGTCAAACTTTGAATTGGAGAAGAATTTGATGGGATAGACGTTGTGGTGGTGGTGGTGTTTGTGTATGTAACACCCACTTACCCCTGGAAGGATATATGAATTTCAAACGCAACAATACAAACAAATCAAAGCATACGAAAACTTCCAGTAAACAATTCAGGCAAATATACATTAAATTACATAGTACTTAACACAAACTCGCTGAAAAATCCAAACCAAACTGAAGTATCGTTGTTACAAACTTACAAACAAATTCACATATACATATCAGATACAAGCCCAAAAGTCAAACAAAAAATTTTACATTATTTTCAAAACGACAGTTAGACTTCATTGGCCATTGCAGTTGTCTTGTCCCAGTCTTTATAAACGTCGCTCAGAACTTACACGAGGCAAATCCACCATGCTAAGCATATAGCTTAGTGAGTAATAACTAAACTATGCATAATTTGACAATTAATCATATTGAATCAAATTATAGCACAAGCAGATATTTAAATTTCAAATGTTGGGACCCGATCCGAAAACTGGAACCCAACTAGAAAAACGAAACAAATACGAAAACGAATGAAAGAAATCGAATCCAAATCAAAAGTGGAAGTATCAAAAGTGGATCAAATACTCGGAATTCACAAAGTAGTGAAATGAAAGGCGAAACACAAACAAAGCAAATCGGATTCAAAAGGACTCAAACGAATAACGAAGCAAATTGAAATCATAAGGTGAAAGACTAAATGCGAAACGAATACAAAGCAAACAGACGGGTCAATCTACTTAAACAATTTCCGACATCCGAGAACACCAACGACTTAGGAAAACCAAATTAGCGTTGGAAACCTTAGACTAAACCGATCCGAAAATCGGTGTAAATTTTTTTTTCTTTCTTTTTCATCATTTTCATTATACTAATCTCATACAAGGCAATAGACTTCTTCAATTTGGAATTCATCAATTCCATTACCTCAATCAAAACTCAAATCATATGATTCGTCTTATACAATTATTCAAATCCCATAAGTCATCATTTAAACATATGAAAGGCTTATACAAAAACAAACCATACACAATTAGCACTTCTCAATCATATTTTGAAGTTGAGGGATAAAATCAAGGAAGACATCTCTTGCATATTTGGGAATGGAAAAATGAAATATGTCTAGTTTGATAATTGGTCTAACTTGGGACCTCTCATACATCATTACAACAGTCTAAGTAGTCCCTAAACCTCTTCACTCAAACTTAAACTTAGTTTTATGATTATAGAGGGTACATGGAACTTTCCTGAACAATTGAGGCATCTCTAACCATCCTATAAACCTTAACCAAACTCTCTTGATACATTCTACTTGCAGAATCAACCTATCCATAAACTCACCAACAAGACCACCAAAGTTCTGCTAAGAAGTAGGAAACAGAAGGTGGAATGGTATTGAATTATTTGGAGCAAGGTTCTACCCCTAATAGTATCCTTTATATCATGGTTAGCAATCCAAAATAGACTAAGTACAACAGATAGAATGTCTTATTTGTAAATGGACAAAACATGTCCAATGTGCCAAATCTACATGGAAACAAAAGATCATCACTTCTTCACATTTCCTTGGAACAACTATGTATGGGGTTTTGTATCTAGCAGATGTCTATGGCTAAATCCTGAGAACACAATCACAGAGATAGTACAAATATTTTCCAATCACTCAAACCCTCAAAACCCAGATATACATATCCATATCCTATCCTAAGGGCTTTGTATATATGGGTTATGGGAACATCAGACGATTTGGTGGAATCAAATCGGGCAAAGAGGTTCTTGCATCTAACTACGAGAACTTAGAGAGCTCATCCTACTGAATAACCTTAACCAAATATGTAATAGAAACATCTGAGCCTCTATGAATGTTTAAGAGGCTACGTGCTTCAACACAAGAGCATGCAAGACAATCAGAGGACAGAAACATAAGGAAAGTAAGAGAGTGGAGATTGCTTCAAGGAGAATTTAATGTGCAAGTTGAAGAAAGGAAATGCAGTTCAAAAAGAAATGTTTAAATACCTTATCAGAGATCCTTCTCCATTCCCCAAAAGGAAGGTGATATCTAGTGTCATGAGGTTCTGTGAGAATCTCAACAGTAAACTTGGCATGAGGAGAGATGAAATAAATCAAATGAAAAAGGAGCAAGGAAAGAAGAACTAGACAGAACCTTCTCACCTACGAGTGTTGGTTACAAAACAGGGCTTCCATTGGCACTGTAGATTACAACCCTAATTAGGGAAGATTAGGGGCATCAGACTACAGGGGATGGAAAAATTTACCTCTTTTATGCAGAACGTTCCTAATTAGGGAAGATTACGGGCATCAGACTACAAAGGATGGGAAAATTTACCTCTTTTATGCAGAACGTTCACTAATCTTGAAACATTGTCATCCTATGTAATGTTGTGGCTTAGATGCGTAGTCATTTTGATAAGTTCTTTATGGCTAATACAGGTATGATATTGCATTGTCGTTTGTTGTTTTGGCAAGGGTTGTATAAACCTCCGGAAGTTGTATTATTGACTTCTTAAATGTTTTCAATATATACTCAATTAATTTTCTTAAAAAGTATTTTTTTTTGTAAATTAAAATATTAATATGTTTTTATTACAAATAATGAATATTATCATTAATAAAATTTATGTTTGTATTTTTAAAACAAATTTATAAATATTATTTTTATATAATTGATGCTTTTATAGTTGCTAGAGATTTAAAAATATTTTGGTTTATGAACCGAATTTAAATGTAAATATATGTAAATGAGTTAGGAACAAATTTAAAAATAAAGACTTAATATTTAAGACAATTTGAATATAGACTTAAACTCATCTACTTGTTTATCCATGAACAAGTTTATAGGTCAATAGCCCAATATATGAAAAAGGAATAAAGTTCAATTGGCAGAGATAGTGACCGTGTGATGCAGGAAAAGGAAACACTAATGCCAAATATTGATCTATATCGACCACCAAACATACAATTAACTTCAAGTGGCATGCTCATAAATGACCTACACAAATTATGGCAACTGTGTAGTTGACCAATTGAAGTGATAACTAATGAATAATGACAAATTATAAAGTTCTAAAAAATTTTAGGATTTTTTATTTTATTGTTTAAATTTTTATAACTTTAATTAAGTGTTTGAAAAATTTAAAGTTAGACAATTTAATTTAAAAGATGGTCCTGTTAATATTTGTTAATGTGACTGAAGGAGTAACGTAAATACTAACAATTGAGGAATTACATGACATCTTTTTCATATTATTGTACTTTCAAGAGATAATCACCAACTTATGTAATTCGATTCTGCTTTACTTTTAACTCGAATTTTTGGTAAAAAAGTTGTATCAGAGCTCAAATATGAAGCCGAGGCTTAACTCCATGTTGTGAGTTCCAATCCCAGCACAACAACCTAGGAATGGAACCATGGTGAATCTGTTATCACAATACGGAAATACATGATAGACTTAAATAATTTGGTTCTGCCCTATCTTCAATTCGAATTTTGGGTAGACGCCGTTCTTTTGTATCGTGATATTCACCATGGTTCCATTTTCCGGTTTATTGCGTTGGGCTTCAAACTCATTACATGAGGCCAAGGTTTAAGCCTATACTTGAGCTTCGACCCTATTTTTTTAACCCAAATTTCGAGTTGAAGATAAGATGGAATCAAATTACTTAAGGAGTTCAAATCGGATAAAAATTTGGACCATTCAAACTTGATTGGTCTTGAGGTCGGGCTCCACTGCCAATCCTAGCAAATAGTCTGTGATCATGGAAATTTTATTTTGCTGTCGTACTCGCAGTAAGAATTGATCCTTCTAGAAAGTGGGTCTAATTTGTTTCTGAGTCAGGAGGACCCACTCCGGATTCGGTTCATGCATCTCCTCTTAACTTCTAAATTCTGTTTTGACTCAAAAAGATATTGATTTTATGCTCCAGTGGAAATAATTGAACTCTTATATGGACAGAATACCCATTTCTTTCACGTAATTTCCCTGAATTCAGGCTCATATAAAAGTTTTCATACGATTGTCAAAGTTTTATGTTTATATTGTTGTCACCTTGCTTCTTCATTTTACATAATAATACTTGGTGACCCGAAAAATTAAACAGAATCAGAGGACACATCATCACATCTATCCGCCACGGATTATCTATCCGTACCAACTTTTTGTATTGAGAAACATTTTGTTCTCACCCACTTATTTTATACACAGTCAACGGTTCTAATTGAATAAACACGGGTCTGAAATTATTTGCCTTAAACGGTATGAATTAGTATGGTTATACAAGATTTGTTAAAAGTACACCCCACCTTTTTTTTGGATTAGAATACCTAACTTAATTATCTGATTTTAGTAGCGCAAACTTATCTTCCAATCTTTTCCTTTTTCTAGTACAAATTTTTTCCTGCAAATTTAAAAAATTCATTAATGAAGATAAAGGTTTAATTGTAAAGCATTTGGAGAGTGAACTCTCCAACAACAACAACTCAAAATTTAAGCTCTGCAATAACAAGAAACGACGATGTTGAAGATATAATAGCAGAAGCTCTAACAATGCAGTAGAGTTTCTGTAGCAAAGGTAAAACCCCTCTCAATACAACTATTGCATCTTCAAACCTTTACCTAATTTGTAATATCTTGTTATCACATGTTAGAGGCTAAGACCTTAGAACAGTATATATGAGAGTTTATTTAAAAGTTAGAAAGTGCATTTTGTACTCATGCATAATATAGCACACATACACACGTAAATATTGATATTTACACGTTAAAATAATTGTACATGCACTCATTAATATTTTTTGTATAATTAATTCTATAAATTTGATTATATTGAGACTATATAGAGATGATTTTGAGATAGAATGATCATTATAATGGTGTTGGATGAGTGCATTAAATTGGTGAATGAATGGACATGTTTGATGTTCTTTTGTGTGGCTTTGATTAATAGTCTTTTATGATTTGTTTTGTGAATTTTTTGAGTTGTATATTGAGGTGAGAATGAAGAGGAAAAGAAGTAGAAAAGATGATCTATGTACAAGATGTGTTAGATGTAAAATGTAGGAAGTTATAAAAATCTAAAAAATTGGAAGAAAGTGGCTGGAAAATTTTAAGCATCTATATTTTAGCCACAACTTATTCTGTAGTTATCCAAATGAAATGATTTTTATATGGATTAAATTAGAGACATATGGCTACATTTTTTTAAGATATCGAATTCAAATTCTATCTTTAAGAATTTCAAAATTAGATATGAAGTTAAGTACTGGGTGCAGTAAATTGGTGGATGAACACATGTGTTTGTGTTCTGTTTTGAGAATTTGAAAACCATAACTGATAAGTTGTTATGTAGATGTTATGAGATGAGAATTAAGGGTTTAATGAAAGAGAAACTAGGTTAAACAAGATGTTGAGTTATGTTCTTGAAATGAGATGAATTAAGGTAATAGTTAGGAATGAAATGAAGGTGAAAAAAAATGAAGTAGAACATTTGCAAAAAAATTTATGATGAAAGTTTATAGGAATATGTACTATTTTGGTTTTTATAATCAAGTATGGATTTTGATTTGTGTTTGGATGTTATTGAACTGAAATTGAGGTATACATGAAGAAGTTATCAACTTGAAATGATGAATGTTGAATAAAAATTGTTTGAGACTTACGAATGAGATATATTATAGACAAAGTATAGGATTTCATGAATGATGAGTTTTAGTGAGAATGATGAATCAAATGTGTTGAGATTTGAGATTTTAATGAAATCAATTTGGTAGTTAAATTAGTGTAAAATGATGTTGCATTAGAAGAGTTGAATTTGGGAAAATTTAGAGTGAAAGTGATGTTAGAATGTATGTAGAAACCATTGGAAATGCTCTTGAGTGAGTTGTGTTTCCCATGTCTGTTGGACAGGCCTTCTCGGGTCTAGAAAACTTTACAGCCTCATTTATATCCATTAAACGAACTTTAGGTCCGTTAAATGGACGAAAAATGTCCCAAAGGAGGATATATGTGCGCTGAGCGGACATTCATTGTACACTTACACAAATTTGCTATTTTGACCATCTAGACAACAAAATCTCTCTTTGGGTCTTCACAAAAGTTGTAGATCTCGAAGTTCTCTTTGAAAGCATCTAGAATGACATTCATCATACATCTATAGCAAAAGTTATGCCTTTTTTTTTCCCAAGATATGTTTATTTATAGATGATTGACTTATTAATGTTTTTCCCATGAGATATTTAGACTTGATTGTGATCTTGAATGAGCCTAGTCGATGTTGGATTGAGCTATTAAAGTAAGGAAAGTGTATTAGGTGTTAAGGAATGATTCAAAGATCATGTTAATTGGTTATGAGATGAGTATCAAGGAAATTTACCTGGGATTGTCATTGAACATGCATTATACATATTCTATATATACATATGTACATAAATGAATAATCATAATTGTGCAAAGTTATGATGTGTATAAATGTATATGTGTTACATGATTTAGAAGAGAATATTGAGCGACAACATCCAGATGTTGTCGAGACTTCGGGGCAATAACTTTCTGGAGCAAACTGTAAGTAACCTAGACGGTCTCATTTGAATAATTGTTTGTTCTAAATTCTGTATTAAATTATGTTGTGAAATTGCTTGCGTTGATTCCAAAAATTGAATGTCTGAGGCGTTGATGCACGAATGATTTATTAGAAGTATTCCTTGGATGTGAATTTGACGAAATATGTGATTTCTCAACGTTTTATTGAATGTCAGACCAAAGTTCGAATGCAAATATGAACATGAATGTGATGCATTTCATTACATGAATACATGAACAAATAATGGCAGTTGTGACCTAAGTAGCTACTGAAAATGAGCTTAAAGATTAGAATGTGATTAAGAGCCAAAGGCTCGTTATGTATAATGAGTCCTGTATCTCTAACGGATAAGAGATAGTTAACAATGAGTTCGTTATCCACAATGGATAGGGACAATTTTAGGCACTCAGTCATAACAACGTAATAATTAGAAATGAGTCTCATGAGCATTGCATATACATTTAATATGTATGTTTGAGTGATTGAAATGAAATGGTGACTTGTATTTGAATGAGAACATGAATATTTATGAACAAAGTGCTATGTAATGCTACATGATGATAAATAAAATGATGTGAATTATATGGTTATATAAGTTGATGTGTTATGTAAATTGAGTGAATCGTCGATGATGATTATCTCATTGAGTTTGCAAAACTCACCAAAATTGTAACGTTACTGATTTAGAACGAGAGATGACACGAGTGACAGAGAGACTCTACAAGAAGCATAATTCTTGTATTTTTTGAAAGAAAAAATGGCTCAAAGGTCGGTCAGCTGAGAATGAAGGATTGGATAGAATTTTTTGTATAATTCCTTATGTGTGTAGCATATTTTGTATTTAGTTTTGACATGGTAAAAATTTGGATGATATTGTAAAGATACAATATACATATTGTTTAAGAAATGAAATAAGGAATGTGGTTTTTTAACTATTGTGTCTTTCTTTATGACGCCTTATAAGATAATATCACTGCTCTAGCATGCCATTACTATAGGTTACCTACTGGAATGTCCTCAGGGCATTATGGTATATACTCTATGCTAATGGGGTGTTACACAATTAGCGTTGGCATCTTTGGAGATTTTGAGGAGACACTTGAAGAATACTTGGAATCTAGGCATGTATATACGATTTTAGTCCAAGTAAGAGATAAGCCCTACTTGATTCTTGATTGACCTATTTTGTGAGTTAGTCAATATTGTAATAACTGCAAGTGCATGACATAGTTATAGTTAGTACCGACAAGTACGGGTTGATCCCACGAAGACAGTGATTACTAGTAATTACTTTTTTCATATTATTTAGCCTATGGATTGATTTTAGATTTTTTAATTAAAAGAAACTAAACTAAGAAAGTAAAAAAAAGTTAATGAAGTTAAACAGAGGATAAAGGAAGTAGTTAGGAAATTATAGATATCGAGAATTTATATCTAGGCTTCGAATTCCCCTAAACCCTTAATAAATTGATCTTTTATTTCTCAATTGTTTTATTGATTTATTGGACTATGGAGATTCCTATGGTATGTTAATAGTTGACCTTGAGTCTACTAACGACTAATCCTAAGGTTTTTCAACCGAATTACTCAAGTTAAAGTTTATAAGATTGCTTTACCAATTTGTGAATTCCTCTATTAGGTTTGACTTTAATCCGGAAGATTTCTGTTATCCTATCTCTAAGGTTATAATCAACTCCTTCCAATTACTGTACGTCTATTTAAATATAGGATTTCTTTACCTCTACGTATAAAATCAGATTATAATCTAATATTTTCAGGTCCATTAGAACATAAATAAAACACGTAAATAGATCGCAACAAATCAATCAACCAATTTTATTAATAAAAGAATCAACACATGTTAAGGTAACAAAATGGGGTTCATCTAGCCTAAATACTAATGAAAGATTTAGTTACATATTGGTGAATACGAAATCATTCATACATAAATGAAAATACGAATTGAAAACAACAAAATCATAATTCTAAATCTCCCTAATTATATTCTATCCCATATTCTTGCTATTTAAAGGTTTAATCTTATATTTTGATGGATATGTCGATAAAATCTTCACGTTTCTTACTCCTCTGGCTCACAATCGCACATGGAGTTGCCCTTGAGAAGTTCATAATGCCTCCTTTCATCTCCTCTGATCATCTGCCCCCAAAAATATATTTTTATAATGAAGTTTAGGGCTCTGGGAGATGCACGAGTAGTGCATCAAACTATGCATTACCAAAATGCCCAAAAATTGTGAAATTGTAAGGGTTTGAGAGAAGTGCACGTTTGTACATCACTTTTATCATTCAATTCTTCGTTTTATGTCATGTTTTCATCTGAATTCTTCTCCTTTAAGTATATAAAGGTAATTATCACCTATGATAGCACTTAGAGCGAATTAAGTACCAAGTATACGATTAAAGTAAAATTATCATGCAAAATAAATCAAATATGGGTATAAAAATATAGTCAAATATCCATCTATCAAACATCTTCACACTTAAACTTTGCTTGTCCTCAATTAAACCATAATCAAAATTATAATCTATCCATTCATACTACACATCATCACATCCTATTGAGTCAAATTAATATATAATTAGAGTCAATTTGTCCTAAAATTGACTTCCTAAGCAATATTAATAGTAATCAATTGCATTGAAATCAAAAGCATATCTCTTTACACCTATAAAGATTTTTCACTCAATGCATCTAAGTGTTTAGGGTGAAAAGTATAAAAAATATCAATCAATGTATAGTAGAATCCTTACCATATGCTTGCGGTAAAATCACATCTCCAACACTTATATATAGACTAGAAACATAAATCAAAAGGTCTTTGTATAGGTTGCAATGAGGATTAGGTATGATATGATTGGGATAATAAAATGTTTTTAATGAAAGGAAAGTTACTAAAGAGAAATTAAAAGAATTGTTTACAAACATTCAGGCCCTTTCATTGTAAATCCATTGGTATTATATACTTATTCTTTTCTTTTTTTACTCTGTTTTTCTTTCTTTGATTGTTAGTCTTTTCTAATCACAATATTTAGTACCAATATTTAGTACCATAATAATAAACATACTGGACCTTTCAAAAATTTCAATTCTTAACAAGTAAACAATGTAAATAACCTTCAAGGTTCAAAACAATACAAAAGTCTCAAGTAAAAATGTGGTAAAGGTTAATAATTTGGGTTAATAATTAAAAAAAGGTTACAACTCAATTTGGTTATTCCTGAAGATAAATTTAAGATGTGGTAATTTTCAAAGAAATAGGCTAAAACAAGTTGTTGAATCTAATTACCTTCATCATATTAATGTTTCTAATTTAACAAATATGGTCTCAATATACATCTTAAAAGCAAGTTCTAGAACTATCCTACTATGCATGATAACAGATACCTAAAAGAATAGAAAAGTTTTAAAAATTTTAAAATTTGCTCATTAGGTTTAAAAACTAAAAGAAAATAAGGTATATATGTCTGTAAATAATATGAAAATTTCTTTTAACTTGAATACTTTAATGATTACAAAAAATATGACTTAGAAAACTAATTTTATTCTAACCATCATCCTTTTCACACCAATTCAATCAATATTCAATAAGAAAATATAGTATTCATGGACAGATTCAACCAATTTAAGATATTAATTAATAAAATTTATAATCAAGATTATAATAAGATTGAAGAAAATCATTTAAAAATTCATTAAACCCATCCTCATACTTAAAGCTATAAATTGTCCTTAGTGTACATAATACATGCATATATGAAAGTGAGAGGGTTAAGTTGGTACTTCCCTAAATAAGATGATTTTATGATGTTAGAGCCATCCAATGTTAAACTACATCCTTGCAAAATATAAAAGAAAAGGATAAAAAGAACAAAATAAATAAATATCACATGAAATAACATGAAATAAAATCCTATACTAACACATGAAATAGAAACAAAACGAAATAAAACTTAAACTATCCTAATTCATGAGTTGCCTCCCATACAGTGTTTATTTAACGTCATTAGCTTGATGTGACCTTTACGCTCAATTTCATCCTAGATCAATAATTAGCAGCTTACTTATACTCTTTTCTCTACAAAGTGGTTTCAAATGCTGTAAACAAGCCACATATCGTAAGATGATCAAAAGGACATGATGTATTAAGTTAGTAAAACCAATTAACCAAGTAATGCCTTTTTAAATTACAAATTGTTAATGAAATGAGGGATAATAAAACTCCCTGGATCATTGGCTAACTCGAACAATTTGTCTTTGAGGAAGTGGAAGCTCTTCGTACTTAAGGTCACTACTAACACCTCATGAATAGTTTCCTTACTTGGTTCCTCCACTAGTTCTTCCTCAACTATCTTTGTTCACTCTTCTTCTTCTTCTTCTTCATGGAAAAAGGTTTCTGACTCATCTTCGATTACCTTCTGCCACCTCTACTTCATCTTTTGAGATGGAGACTTCTTCACCTTCTTCTTTAGGAAACACTTCTTAGAATGACCCTCCTTTCATGAATCCAACATTTTTCTTTTCTTTACTCTTGAATTCATGTCGGTCAGCTTTCATTTCAACCAAGATTTTCATTAATTTATCTCTAAGACTTGCTTCCTTTTCTTCTTCTTCTTCTTCTTCTTCTTCTTCTTCTTCTTCTTCTTCTTCTTCTTCTTTAGGAAGCTCTTCATAGAATGTCCCTCCATTTATGAAACCAACCTTTGTCTTTTCTTCATTATTGAATTTACGTCAGTTAGCTTTCATTTCAGCAAGGATTTCCATTAATTTATTTCTAACACTTGTTCCCCTTCTTCTTCTTCTTCTTGTTCTTCTGAAAGCTCGTTTCCACTCCTAAGGGTGATTGTCGTTTCATATTCTTTATAATCTATTTTAGTATGACTAGGCACATTCTCTTGGATCTCATTAGATAATATCTGTGCCAATTGGTCCATTTGATTCACCAAATTTTGTATACGAGTCTTTGTTTCGTGATGCTTGATGATTGATTATTGAATGAAATCAACCATCATATCTTTCTGAGATGGCTCGTTAATTGATGTTACTTGGTGTCATAAATATTCGACTGGAGTATAATCGTTCCATCCATAAGTATAAGAGTTGCTCCATTCTAAATTGTAGATATTCTTGTACAATGCACCTTGAGATTGACTGTAAATGCTCAATCACTCCATATTATATGTTGGTGCTCAACATTTATGATTGTAGTAATAACTCTTACGAATGTCGTAACATAGTCTAGATATTAATCGAGCTTCCAAAAATATGTGAGAACAACTCTCTCTATCATAAGGCGATGATATGTATTGCGAAGACATATTTTGGCTTCCATAAAATTATTTTCCGTTCCATCCTTCCATTATGAGTGTGGTATGATAATAAACTATAAATCATACAATAAACCACAAACTCAAGATCAAGTAAAGAAGTTCAAAAGATAACTAAATGAATAAACCAAAATTACAATAAAATATAATAAGAAATGAATAAATAAGTTCAATTAAAATAAAATAAAATAGAAAATAAAATAAAATAAAATAAAATAAAGAAAATTGGCTAGAGTAATAAAATAGAGGTTTTCCTAATATCACTATCCCTAGCAACGGTACCAAAACCTTGATTGAGTTATTTTGTGAGCTAATCAATATTTTAATAACAAGTGCACGACGTAGATGTAGCTAGTATGGACAAGTACGAGTTGACTTTACAAAGACAATGATTATTAGTAATTACCTTTTTTCTATTATCTAACATAAGGATTGATTACATATTTTTTAATTAAAAAAACTAAAACTAAGCAAGTAAAATAAAATAGGTAACGAAGTTTAACAGAGGATTAAGGAAGCACTTAGGAAATTATCGATATCAAGAATTAGTATCTAGGCTTAAAAATCCCCTAAACCTTTAACATATTGATCTTTTATTACTGGGTTGATTTATAGATTTATTTAACCGTGGAGATTCCTATGGTAAGCTAATCGCTAACAACTAATCATAAGGTTTTTCAACCGAATTACTCAGGTTAAAGTTTAAAGGATAGCTTTACTGATTTGTGAATTCCTCTATTAGGTTTAACCCTAATCCAGAAGATTTTTGTCATCTTATCTTTAGAGTTATAATCAGCTCCTTCCAATTATGGTAGATTCATTCAAACCTAAGATTTCTCAATCTTTACTTATGAAATCATATTATGATCTAATATTTCTGGATCTAATCGAACATAAATAAGATACGTAATTGGATCCTAACAAATCAATCAACCAATTGCATTAATAAAAGAATCAACGCATGTTAAGGTAACAAAATAAGGTTCATCTATCCTAAATACTAACAAAATATTTAGTTACACATTGGTGAATATGAAATCAAACCTATATAAATAGAAATACGAATTGAAATGCCCAACTAAATTGAAATCAAACATATATAAATAGAAATACGAATTGAAATGCCCAACGAATTGAAATCAAACATATACAAATAGAAATACAAATTAAAATAAGACACAGGTTGACGCATCAGATCGTGTATAACTAAAATGCCCAAAAAATGGGAAACTACATGGCCCAAGAGAAGTACACGGCTTGTTGCAAGGCTATGCATCACTTCTATTCTCCAATTCTTCATTTTATGTCATATTTTCATCCAAATTCTTCTCCTTTAAGTCCATAAAGGCAATTATAACCTATGAAAGCATTTGAAGCAAATTAAGTACCAAATATATGATAAAAGTAAAAAATATTAAACAAAATACATCAAATATGGGTGTAAAAATATAGTAAAATATCCACCTATCAATTCTTCTATAAAGCTCCATATTTCTTGCTAATTCCAAACTTTTTTTAGTATAAGGATTGTGTAGGAAAATCCCGGTGTGAGCATCACATGCCCACGGTGCGGAAAAACAAAAAAAAATTTTCCGGGACCTTCCCGAAAGCCAGGATCCATGTGACTATATAACAAAGTCAAACCGAACGACCAAAGGAGACCGTCTCTAACGGTATCCACGCAGAGATCGGAAAACCTAACCGGGACAAATCATTTGACCCGGGAATAGCTAGAATAAATTAAAGACTGCTAGATCTTACCTTTGTTCTGGAGAGCTTGGATCAAAGATGGAGAAGATGAAGAAACTTGAAGAAGATGGAAGCTTGATCGTGAGCTTAAAGAGGAAGAAACTCTTTCTTCAATTTTTCTTAAAGCCAACGATGATTATCATCTAAAGAACAAAGAAAAGACTCTTTCTTTTCTTCTTATACCATAAGCCAACGACCATCTCTCTTCCACCTTCCTTATTTTGTCTTTTTGTCATTTAATGAAAGTGATGACTAAGCATGTAACTAGAAACTTCTTCCTTCCTCTCCTTCCATCCACGTATTTGACATATATATATATATTAATTAATTATTTAATTAATTAATCATATATATATATGTATATATATTGCTGAAGTGGTCCAGTCACACTGGGGTCGGTCCTACCGGCCTACCGGGCCCCGGTACTGAAACAGCTCCGGAAACCTTTCTTAGCAATATTGATGT
>JANJEY010000235.1:36935024-36948208 GCA_024703695.1 Erythroxylum cataractarum
AATCGGACTCCCCTCTGTTCACGGCTACACATGGTCGCTTGTCGAACATGTGTAGTACGTCCTGTTAGGATCACTCAAACCGTTTGTTATGTGATTATGTGTTGTTGTATGATATTTGTTGTTTTCTGTAAATGTTTCATTTATTAGAAAATGAGATTCCTTTGACTTGAAAAATTTAATTGTTGATGAATGTTTTAGCTTGTGCTTGGATATTAAACTGTTACCCACGGAGCCGTCGTGCTCACCCCCCTTTCCTCCCCTCCACAGGTCTTGAGCGAGAAACCGGGTCATCGCATCGGGAGTGAAGCATTACTCCGATGCTTTTTGCTTTTGGAAATTATAATTTTGAAACAAAGCTTTGGCTAGCATTTTGGCTAATGAATGTAGTTGTAAACTTTCTTTTGAGCTTTTGTTGTATTCGGGCCAAAATGCCCTTTAAAGCTTTGTAACAATTATGTTTTTCATGTAATTATTAAGGCTTTGACGTTTCAAATGTAATGTGTATTGTATAAGTTTCCATATATATGGATGTATGGTTGTATGTTTGATAATGTTAAAAGCAAACATGATGAGTTGGAAGTGAGGTAATGTTTAAGAGTTAGGTTGAAATGTTTGGGATGCCTACATTGTGATGTTGCTTTTGAGATTGGTATTGAGATATTTGTAGTTGGACGTTGTGAGAAATTGAAATGATAAAATGCTAGATACCTAAGAGTGTGTTGTTGCCATTTGGAGATTGATGAGGTATGGTTGTTGGATATGTATGAAAATTTGGAAGATAGAAGTGATTTTGTGTAGGTATGGGGTTTGGTTGGAAATTGAAGAGTTGGCTAGTGCATTTTTAGGGGAGGTGCTGTCCATTTTTTAAAAAAAATGGGCAGCCACCTTGTTTTAGCTTTTAGGGCATGTTAGAGTGATAATTTGAATAAGGGGTATTTCTTAAGGGTTGTAGAGCTTGTCAAGATCTTTAAAATGGTATAAAATGGGTTAATTTTCGACTTCAAATGAAAAAGTTATGAACTTTTAAAATTCCTGTTTACTATTCATTTGGTAAGGGTTACTATTCATATGGTCATTTTTACTATTCATATGGTAATTAGCTAAGCAACAACTATAATCAAGTTTCTACTTCTTTTAATGATTGAAATGACTTTTGTTTTCTTCATGAAATAAACAATAACTCTTCGCAATTCGAACTTGGGGTGAAAGGTTATAAAAATGTAAAATAAATTGATTTTAAAGCAAATATAATATCTTTTCTTATTTTCCTTGATTCTTATCCATTTGACCTCCGATTTGCATGAAATTTGAAGTATTGATTAACTAGTAACATTTTCTATTCCTTTTTGGTAAAATGAGAGTGTCGGGTCTTCGTTGGACTTTATGGCCAATGTGTGTCGGTTTTGTGCGAAATTGCGTTTTTGTGAGATATAAAGATCCGATTGAGGCGTTTTCTGTTTTCATTTGACCTAGTGGCATGGAATTTCGGATTAGCTTAGGCATAGGAGTAATTATGGGCCCTAAGCAGATCAAATTTTACTGGAGGATAATTAGGGTAAATTTATCCAGTTTATTCGGATGACATGCACTTAAGTTCCATTCGAGGTTTCCTCAGTGGTGAGGAATCCCTTCCTCGTGGGATGCGCGTTCAGATGTCACGCAGGACGTCGGACACGTGTCGCACCAGAGAGGGGTTCCAACAATAAATATATATTTTTAATAAACATGATAACTTCTTATAAATACATACAAAAGATTTTTCATTCCTTAAACTTTTTTTATATATAAAACAACATTACTTTATATATTATATTATAAAGTGGTGAAAACTATTATAAAGTAGTATTGTTTTCACCATAATGCATCATAAGTGCATGCTTTTATCATAAGATCTATTTTTTTAATGTTAGACCCCATTTTCGGAGCCCAACTCTTGCTCTGAAAATCATAAGACTTGAGCGTGCGTATTATCTTATAGGGTTGTTTCAATGAACCCTTATTAGTCATCATCCCACATGGGTACCGTGCCCATACAGTCAAACATCAAAAACAAACTCATTTCTTTTATTCTCGAATAGATTTTGGGAAACCTCCAATTGGAATTTCAATTTGACTTCTTCAAAATATTTATTCTCTATTGTCTTAAGTTTCCAATGACACAAAAATCATTCAATTTAGTTCAAAAATCTAAAAGTTATGGCCTAAACATTTTTCGGGCTATTCTTAGACTAAAACAGTACACTATGCTCAACTTCCATACTAAAATTGATAGTCTTAGAAACTAAATTAAAATTGTAAACCTTCATATAATTTGTAACTCTATGTCTCTAGTTTATTTAAAAATAAGAATAATATCATTTGGAGCTCTACAGATCAAGATATCATCAAAATACTGAAGCATATTCAGTAAAAATATCCAATTCATACTCTTTCAACTGATATCCTTAATTTGATTCGATCAATCTTTTTTGAATCAAAGCCAAAAGCTATCAATGTTTTTGAAGAGATAGAGAAATGTCTTACGAATCCAATGCTTCAAAAATCAGATCATTTGAAAGTCGGACGACAAAGATATGATCAAAAGCGTGAGAGGTGTTTAGGTCTGGGAACACCAGCCTAGTCGAGATCGCGACATCGGGCGAAAATCAACAAAGTCACGATCGTGACTTGCTTCCCTTTTTTCCTCCTTTGCTTTTCTTCTTCAGACCTGACTTGGTAAAATGAGCATAACTTTCACTACAAATATCAGATTAAGGTTATTCTTAGACCGTTTTAAATAAGACTTCTAGATCTACAACTTCCATGAATAACTTAAAAACAATTTCTGCCTCTAAGAGGGTCAAAATTTTAAATCAATGTAACTGTCCCGAAAGTCCATCTTAAACAGCATCACAAACTTCTATTGACCATATCTCCCAAGTCCATTGTCCAAAAATTTCATACGTTATATCAATGGAAAGCTAGAACTTTCCAGCAGACAATTTTGTCCAATTCAACCTATATTAATACAAATTTTTCCCTAAAATCTAAATACAAATTTCTCCCTTATGAAAACTTGAAACTTTCAATGAACAAACTTGGAATGTTATGAACATGACCATTCAACTACCAATATTATTTCATTGAACTCTGTAATCTCTGCTCATTGTACTCATCACATTCAACTACATCTCATCATTCACAAAAATCCTATCTTTCCTTTTTCCATAATATCTCACTTATATGTATATATATATCCACAATTCATGTTCAAAAATCATCATCTCAAGTTGATGACTTGTTCAAAATATATCAAATTCCAACTCAACATTATCCATACACAATTTATAATTCATTCATAACAAATAAGAGTATACAAAACTTTAATGGCATTCCAAGCTACATTACATCATTGGTATCAAAGTCCAAATTACAAAAGATACCTAACCCAAAAATTCTCGAAATACAAAAACATTACAAAAGTAGAATGATGCCTCAAATCTTGGTTACTCGATCTCATTCTCTTCACTTGAAGATGAGAATGAAAGGGGAGAGCTTGAAAGCTCATGGGTAACAGTTTATAATAAAAAATAAACAAAACCTTTGAAATGCTCATTTGCTAATACAAAGTTCTAATTAAATTCATCAAGGTATCATTCTCAAGATCATAACCGAAATTCACAAATTTCAAATCATGAATGCATCAAACTTGTCGACATCACATAAGCACATAAGTACATCAAAATGTTTTGGGTAAATTCATAAACATGACAAGCTACACATTTCCACATAATGGTTTTGTGTAGTCGTAAACTTGAGACACTATCGCAATCCCACACAGTGGTTTTACGTAGGCGTAAACTTGAGGGAGTCTATGAAAGAGCTCCGTGCCACTGGCGAGCAGGCGGGAGAAGCCTTTAACTTGGTCAACGTGCAAGTGACATTTTTGAATTAATTACACCAAACTCACATAACATGTAATTCATGAATGGAAAACCATTTGCCCAAATGGCACATTCTTTGAAACTTGTTTTTCATGAACATTAGATATTTCGAAAACTATTTCTGAAAACTGAATTTCATAAACATGTATCTTTTCAAAAGAATCATTTTGAAAGTCTTTTCACAATTCATCAACCCAATTCACATATCAAACACATAGCAAATTCTCAATTCATTCAAGAAGCACCAAATGTAACATTTATGAAGCAATTTAAAAACATTAAACTTCCTTAATTCAAAGAAAACATTTATTGGCTTATTTATTCTATTATAAACATATACCTACCTTGATTTCATTGCTTAAAACTTTTCTCAAAATTGTCTCTCCTCTTGCCTCCTTTGATTTCCTTTATCAAAGACAAAATTCCCATATCAATAGGCATTCAAATTGGAGAACCCTTAAGACATATTCACTAAAATTGATCCTAGAATTCTTAAACCCATACATTTCTTAAGCTTTATGAACCAAAACCTTTTCAAAAATCCAAAAGATTAAAATCAAACTTACCTTGAATATTCAGTAAATAGTGAGATTGTTGGCTATAATGGAAGCTCTAATCCTCCTCTTCCTTTTTTCCTTCTTGAACAACTTTAAATTTTCTCTTGAACATTAAGAAATGAATAACCCTAAGTCTATTTCCTTCCTTTCTTGCAAAAACCGAAACACTTAACTCTCTTTTCTCATTTCTGGCGTTCTCTTCTTCTTTCTATCTTCAATCATGTCTTTGCATCTTCCTTAAAAGCAAGCCAACACTTCTTATTTCAATTTTGCCATTAATGATTCTAAATTGTCTGGTTTGCCCTTTCTTATAAGCTTATGGTCTTATACCCTTAAGTAGTCTTCCAAAAATGCTCTTGAATATCCTTATTAACTTAGTATTTTAATTCCATTAACCCATGTCATATAATCTTACTAACATTAATATAATAATAAATCCAAAAAATTAAATTCATCAAAACCTCAAAATTTATTTACATCATACTTAACTAGAGAAAAAAATATAGGGGCCAGCATTTAAATTCTTTTAAGTACTGATGGATTGTGATTAATAGTGAAACTCTTCAAGTTCATTTAGTTGTAGAAGTCATTTTTCACCTGCTTGCTTCCAATCAAAATTTAAAGCTCTCATTGCCCAATATACTCAATGCTCTAGCTCCTTTTACTGGCAAATGAAAAGCTTTACCATATACAAGTCTAAAGGCAGTCGTTCTGATCCGGTGTCTTTAAAGGAGTCCTATAAGCCCATCAGTCATCATCTAGTTTTAATTCCTTCAGTCCTTCCTATAGCTATTCACCATCTTTTCCAAAATCCAATTAAGCTCCCATTAAATGACTTCCACTTGTCCACTCATTTGTAGGTGATAAGGAGTAACAACATTATGATGGACTCTGTATCTCTTTAGGATCTGTTATAAAAATGCATTCCCCATCACTTATTATAGTTTTTGGCACTCCAAACTGGTTGAATAACTGTTTGATAAATTTTTGTATAGCCTTCCAATCATTGGTTAAAGATGCCACAGCTTTGACCCATTGAGATACGTAATCCACCCCATTAGAATATACGTGTTCCCTATGGAAGATGGGAAAGGACCCATAAAGTTGATGCCCCATACATCGAGGACTTTGACTTCTAAAATGTTGGATAAAGGCATATCATCTCTCTTAGAGATGTTACCTTCTCTTTGACAGTGATCGCACTGTGCCACAAAAGCTTGAGCTTTGTTAAACAAATGTAGCCAATAAAATCGACATTCGAGTACTCAAGCAATTGCTTTGTTTGCTCCATAATGGCCACTGTATTGAGCTTTGTGATAGTATGTTAATATATCCAACATTTCTTCCTCTAGAACACATCGTCTTACTAAACCATCAGCACATGTTCAATACAAGATTGGTTCATCCCATATATATCGGGTGTACTCATGTAAGAATCTCTTCCTCTATTGATAGGATATATTATAAGGAAGCTTACCGCTGGTAACATAATTTGCAATATCAATAAACCATAGTGTTGCTAAGTTGTTGAGTAACATTAGGGTTTCATTAGGGAATTTCAAATTAATATCATCACTTCGCTCACGTTTACCTCCTTCCAATCATGATAAATAGTCTACGACCACATTCTCCACTACTTTATTTTCTTGTACTCCTATATCAAAATCCTATAAGAGTAGCACCTATCAAATAAGTCTCAATTTTGTGTCCTTTTTGGTAAAAAGTTATTTTAAAGCAATGTGATCGGTGAATACAATTACCTGAGGCCCTAAAAGGTATGAACAAAACGTATCACATGTATACACCATTGCAGGTAGTTCCTTTTTTGTGATGGTGTAGTTAAATTGAGGTACTGTAAAGGTCTTGCTTGCAACCTTTTATCTTTCCTTTGACTCAATATATAACTTGGTTGCTCGCATTGCACATGACCTCAAATAGGAGTGTCCAATCAGGTGGCTCTAAAATTGGTGTTATTGTCAACTCTTCCTTCAATTGATTAAATGCAGATAAACAATTTGCATAAAAAGAAGGGCATATCCTTGACTAACAAGTTTGTCAAGGTCTTTCAATTTGTGAGAAATCTCTAATAAAGCGACAGTAGAACATGGCTTAAGAATGCTCGCATACTCTGACATTGATTGGAGGTGCTAGTTTTTCTGTGACTTTTGTTTTCGCTCTGTTCACTTCAAATCCTTAGTGCGAAATCTTATGCCCGAGCTCTATCCCCTACTATATCATAAAGTGGCACTTCTCCCAATTTAGCACTAAATGTGATTCTTCACATCTTTAGAGTACCATGTCCAAATTGGTTAGAAATATCTCAAAAGAGTCTCCAAAAATTGGAAAATCATCCATGAAAACTTCCATTATGTCCTCGATCATATCTGCAAAGATATACATCATACTTCTTTGAAATGTAGCTGAGGCACTGCATAATCTGAAAGACATCTGTCTATACACAAAGGTACCATAAGGACATGTGAACGTGGTCTTTTCTTGATCTCAAAGATAGAAGAATATCTTATTATACCTCGAGTAACCTTCTAGGAAGTAGTAGAATGAGTAACCAAACACCCTTTCTATCATTTGATCTAAAAACTGGGGAGGAAAATGTTCCTTTTTAGTCAACATCTTGAGTTTATGATAATCTATGCACACTCTCCATCCCGTGATTGTTCTTGTTGAAATTATTTTTTCGCTTTCATTCTCTATTACACTCATTCCACCTTTCTTTGGTATACACTATACTAAGCTAATCTATTCAATATCAGATATAGGATAAATTATCCCTGCATCTAACAATTTTACGACTTCTTTCTTAACCATTTCCTTCAGGTGAGGGTTCAATCTACGTTGATGTTCCCTCACCATTATACATCCTTCTTCGAGATTTATTCAATGCATTCAAACATTTGTACTTATACCTTGAATTTCATATATTTGCCATCTTATGGCCTTCATCCGCTTCTTGACAGTCGTTACCATCCTACTCTCTTGTTTCCTATCTAATTGATTAGAAATGATGATGGGTAAATTTTGACCTTCATCTAAGAAGGTATATCTAATATGTGTAGGCAAAAGTTTAAGCTCTAAATTTATGGAGGGTGATATAGGTGCTTCGGGTTGAACTAATATGTATTGATGAGTAAGAACACCAGACTCCTCCATCTCATCAATTCCTTCAGACTCCGCCTTGTTTGTCTTCTTAACTTCATTGTCTATTTCCACTTCTATTGATTTCACTTTTGCAACGCAATTCTCTACTTGTTCTTGCATACTTTTATCCATGATATCAATTTTCTTATATGCACTACTTTCCTTTGGATTTTTTAAAGCCTTATTTATTTTAAATTCTATTTGATCTTCACCAATCTAAAGTGTTAGTTTTTCGAACTAATATGTCTTGATGAGTTGGAACACCAGACTCCACTATCTCATCAATTCCTTTAGACTCAGCCTTGTTGGTCTTCTTAGCTTCATTGTCTATTTCCACTTATATTGATTTCACTTCTATAGCGCAATTCTCTACTTGTTCTTGCATATTTTTATCCATGATATCAATGTTCATATAGACGTTGCTTTCTTTAGGATTTTTTAAAGCCTTGTTTTTTTTTTAAATTCTAATTGATCTTCATCAATCTAACGTGTCAGTTTTCCTTTATGAACATCGATTAATGCTTTTCCTGTGTTCATGAATGGTCATCCAAGAATCAGTGGATAGTTTTTATCTTCTTCAAACAAAAGAACCATAAAGTCCACTAGAATAATGAACTTGTCCATTTACATCAGAACGTCTTTCACCACTCCAAATGGTCTTTTAATAGATTGATCAGCCAACTAAATTAGTATTGAAATTGGTTTAACCTCACCGAGTTCTAATTTTCTGAACATCGACAAGGGTATAAGATTGATACTTGCTCCTAGATCTTAGAGGCATTTTATGAATTCAAATTCACCAACTACACAGGGTATTGTGAAACTCCCTAGATCTTTCAGCTTGGATGGCATATGGCTGGTGACTATGTAACTATAGATTCCAGTTAATGCTACCGTTTGGCTATTTCCCAAGTATGCTTCTTCGATAATATGTCCTTCAAAAATTTAGCATATTTGGGTATGTGTTCTGAAGCCTCGATAAATGAAAGATTTATCTACACGGTTTTTAATTTCTCTACGAATTTCATATATTGTACGTCTAGTTTATTCCTTTACAGTCATTGAGGATATGGAACGTTAGGTGGATATGGCGAAGGAGCAACATATGGAGGGTATTCTCTTTTATCCACGTCCTTCTCCTTTTTTTCGGCCATTCTTAACAGGAGAATGGGTTGTAGCTTTTGACTTTGTGGGTTGTTCAAGTTCCTTCCCACTTTGAAGTGTGATAGCTTTTAGTTACTCCCTTGATGTTGTTTCAGAATTGCTTGGGAGACTCCTTACACTTCGTCCAGATAAAACATTTGTTAGATGGTTTATTTAAACCTCTAAATTATAGATGGAAGAGGTATGATTCTTTGTTACTTGTTTGAATCTTCCTTCTAACTCCTTTTGAGCATTATCTAGGCTTCCAAGTTTATTCAAGATTTTATCTAGCTTAGAATCCATCAAGTTTGATTTATCCTATTGGAACCCAGGTGGTCCTTGAGGTTAGAATTGACCTTCCGTATTGTTTGACCAAAAGAGGTTTAGGTGATTCTTCCACCCATGGTTATATGTGTTTGAGTAGGGGTTGTTATCCCCAAATTGTGCTCCCATCACTTTGTTGAAAGTTTGTGATTTCCTTAATTATTTTTATAGTCTTCATAAGGAGGAAATACTTATCTAAGAACACTCACTCTAATTGTTCCTAAGTTGTAACATTCACAGGACTTAATGAGTGACACCATGCCTTAGCTCTATCTCTTAGTATAAAAGGGAAGGGACTCATCTTAACGACATCTTTCGGCATCCTATCATATTGGAAAGGATCTCATATTTCTAAGAAATTGAATATATGAGCCTCATTAGTTAGCCTATAAAATTGAACATTAGTCTGTAGCATATTTAATAAAGTTAGTTTGATTTCACACAAAGCTACTTGAACAGGTGGTCTAGTGACACCTTGATTGGTCGCATTAAATCCTAGTCTCATGAAATTCATGAGGGTCCACATTTAGTTCCATTTGTTTCCTCCATGCTAAAACTCTTAATGAAATTCCTCAGCCATAGTTGCTTCGGTATTGTCTTCTTCTTCACGTTTAGCATTTTGGATTGCTTGCTCTAATCAGGCAATGTCAAGTTCTAAAGTTTCAGCTATCCAACTTGAACTCCAAGTAACTCTTGTGTTCATGCAATTAAACGGACACAAGAGTAGTGAAAACTCTTTAGAATAAAAAATTAAACTAATCCTAATAACTCTCCCACAACTGTGCCAAAAACTTGATCGAGTGGGCAAGTTTTACAATTTATTATCCCTTAATATACCACAAGTGCTCGGGTTATGATTGTCATATATAAGGTTTCTATCCCTTGAAGATTTGGTGAACTAATCAAATTCTAAGTTGTATAAGGACTAAAGGATAACTAAAACGAAAAGAAAAACTAAACAGAAAAGTAATTAAGTGAATACGGATTGATTGAAAATGAAATTGTAAAATTAATGCAAAAGAAATAAAAATTGAGCACCACCAATGAACAATAAAAAATCACCTAAGGAAGATTAGCTAATTATGAGAAAGGGATTTATCCTATCATTAAACACTAATATGATTACTTTTGAGTTAATAAAGTATCGATCATAGACTTTCAAAGGGTGGATTACTCTCTCTCGAGTTATAATCATTAAGCCCTGAATCATATCCCCTAATGAAATTATGAAGTTTGCAATCTCTCGATCAACAAAATGCCCACATATCCAATTAGATCTTAAGACCTCAAATAGACTATCGGGTCCTCACATGAGATCTATTTCATATAAATTATCAATTTGATTATTTGCATGATCTATTAGATTGATTAACTGTGACTACCTAATCTAATCATTTTTCTATTAGTTCACTCTCTTGATTTGTTATCGAAGCATGCAAATACAACAAATAATCACAATATCCTATGTATTAACATCAAAGGAAATCACATTAACATTGATTCAAGAACAAATCCTGATAGGAGTTTAGAGCATCATCATCAAACCCAAATCCATCAATATCAAATCTATCTCATACATTAAAAACAAAGAATAAAAAAGATGAAATGAAAGTGTCACTTGGAAAGGACGAGATGGATCGATAAAACAGTGATAATAGCAACCCTTCTTTTTCCCTCTTCCTTTCTCCTTTTCTCACCTCTTCTTCTTCCTTGGATCTTTCCCAATGTAGCAAATAGAGATAGAGAAAAATTAGGGCCTTTCCCTCTCTTTGTAGTTTTTTTCTATTTAGGGTAAAAACTAGGCTTTACCTGGGCTCAAAAATTTGAAAATTTCCTCAAAAAGTTAAAGTTTAGAAGTCGATACGTGTCTACAGTCACTGATCTCTATCATGATTATGGCATACTAGGACACGATTGTGGCACCCCACAAATGTTTTTTTCATGATCGGGGCCCTGTGTCTTCTTCCAGGCTTCCTTTAAATCTCCTCCGTTCTTTAGTATCTGCTCTCAAACACTAACAAATACATTAAGGCACCTCATATACATAAGATTAAAGTTCAATAACATGTTCTAAACCACATAACACTCAAAACACAAATATCTAACTAACTAACACAATTATAAACCTAAACATGCATGAATCAATTAATTAACAACTAAAAACATACTAAAATGCCTATTAAAACATCATGCAACCTACAATTATTAGTGGTTTACCAAGAGAACTAGTGACGTAGCTCAACCATACTAAAGTTCATAATTCCAAAGGAAGGTTGTGGAATTTTATCCATAATAGAAAAGTATCGATCTTGCTACAGTCCATCTCTATTCCAGGATTCCATTTCTGTAGAAAAATTGGTTGATTTCCAACATGTCAAGGACCATTTTTGAAAATATCATGAAACTGGTTTTCATAAAAAAAATTAAGCAGAAAGGAGCCATCTTCACACAACTGGACTTTTCTAAGCCTTAAGATGACCGTTAGGATTTATCCCAGGCATTTTATAACTGGGTATGTTAGTCTTTTATTACAAAAGAAACCAACTAAGGTGGTGGACCAAACCTAATAGGTAAAAGGCACATTATGTTTTAGTGGATAATTAAGTATGTTTTTAGTTGTTAGTTAGAGGATTTGTTCATATTTATGTTTAGAATTGTGTTAGTGTTATTATGTGTTTGTATTTTTGAATGTTGTATGGTTTAGAGCATGTTATTGGGCTTTAATTTTTTACGTTTGAGGTGTTTTAATGTGTTTGTTAGTATTTGAGATCACGTAAGGAAGATTGGAAAAGTTTAGAGAAAGCTTGGAGGAAGACTCAGGGTCATGATCGTGACAGAAGTAGCCCACCCATGGTCACGATCATGATAAAAGTCAAACAACACCAGGTCACGATCATGAGATCCCTATCACGATTGTGACAAAAGCTCAATTTCAAGTGTCATGATTGTGGATATAGATGTGCAAATCTACTTCCATTTTTAATTTTAGAGTGTCATTTTGGAATTTTTGACCTAAGTAAAACCTAGTTTTTACCCTAAACAGTAAAAAGACTATAAAAGGATAAGAAAATGTCTGATCAAGAAGGGAAAAAAATCTGATCAAGAGAGCCTCCATTTGCCACTTTTGGAGAGAACCAAGGAAAAGGAGGGAAGAGCAGAGAAGAAGAAGGAGTTGATGTTGTTGCTATCACTCCCAGTCCATTCCAAGTTAACTTTCTTAATCCATCTTGTTATTTCTTTCATTTGATGTAAGAGATATATTTAAGGATGATGAGTGTGTGTTTAAGGATGTTCTAAACTCTTTTTGGGATTTGTTCTTAAATCAATGTTAATTTGATAGCTTTTGATGTTAATGTATTGAGTATTGTGATTGTTTGTCATATTTGCATGCTTCGGCAACAAATCGAGAGAGTAAATCGATAGCAATATGATTTGGTTAGGTAATGAGATTTAGCAATATAAAAGATCACACAAATAATCAAATTGGTAATTTTTATGAAGAGATATCTTGTGTGAGGATCTGATTGTCTATTAGAATGCTTAAGATCTAATTGGATTGTGGGCTATTTTTATTAATTGTGATACTGCAATTTCAATAATTCAATTTAATTAGGGCTTATGATTTAAGGTTTAATGTCTAACATCTCATCACGGATGAGAAGGGTAAAATAGTAATTTGAAAAGGGTTATGAGTGTTTAGAATTGTCTTGGTATGTTCATGCATACATATACATGTAAATAGTGATTTTTGCACATGTAAATGATTGTACATGTATTCATGATATTTTCCCAGTATATTGTCATAAATGTGATTTTTGTGAAAAATATGATTTTTGTGCTTGAAAAGTAAATTGGAGTGGGTTTTTGTGTGTTTTGAATTTTGAGAGAATTTTAGAAATTTTTCTGGAAAATTTTTGGGGTACTTTTTTGGACTAGGAAAAATATCAAGTAACAGACTGCTTGGTTTTTCGGTAGTGAAAATGACTACCCAATGGCACTGAAATTTTTGATAAATGATCTTAGGAATTATTGACAAATGTTATTGAAAATTTGGAGACGATTGGATTAGAAGTTGGAGACT
>JANJEY010000235.1:36954939-36976288 GCA_024703695.1 Erythroxylum cataractarum
ATTTATGTATTGTGTGACTGGGTGAACCATCAATGATGGTCACTCACTGAGTTCGCAAAACTCACCCAAAATTTGCAATTATTTTTCAGGACCTAGAAAAATACCCTGTTAGGCAACGTGCGTATAACATCTGCATGTGAGTGAGAGAAAAGGTCGAGATCAGTTCGCGTCTGCATTAGTGTCTGGTAAAATTATATTTTCTAAATTTTTGTACAAATGATTAGGTCCATTTGTAAAGTCAACGGACTGAATTAATTTGTATTTATGAAAAGGGCCCCTGTGGTCATTATATTGACCAGTGATTTATGTATGGTAATGATTTCCCACATAGTGTATATTTGTGTTTTGAAAAAAAATTTATGCTGAGTTTTGACTGAGTGATGTAGCACGTCACCCTCGCAGGGTACAGACTCAGATATCATCATCGATGTCAGGTTCGGGTTTTACGGGAGTGGGGTGTTACATAATGATTATAAATTGAGAGAGAGTAATCCACCTTTGGAATTCTAGGACTAATACTGATTAACATAAAAGTAATCAAGTTAGCATTTGATGATAGGATAAATCCCTTTTTTTCATAATTGGTTAATCTTCCTTGTGAGGTTTTTGATTTGTCAATTGGTTGTGCTTGATTTTAATTTCCTTGAGTTAATTTAGACTTTCAATTTCAATCGATCCATATTCAAGCGCTTAAATTTCTGTTTAAATTTTTATTTCATTTTAATTACAACTTTTGGACCATAGACTAAGTTAGAATTCATTTAGTTCACTAGTTTCTCATGGGATCGAAACCTCAACTACTATGTTTGAGACTCATGTGCTTGTGGAACATTTAGGGTTTTATAGAATTAAAACTTGCTCAACAAATTTTTGACGCCTTTATCGGGACTTAGTTAGGATTAGTTAGATTCCTTTAGTCCAAGGAATTTTACCTTTCTTGTGTACGTGTGATTACATGAACATAAGAGTTACTCAAAGTTCAAGTCAGATTGCTGAAACCTTAGCACTTGAAATCACCAATTTGAAATGAGCAATTCGAACTATAAGACGCCAAGAAGAAGAAACTGAAGAACCAATAGTGGAAAATTTTCATCAAGAATTCAGTTAAGGAGGAAATCAAGGAAACTAGCTACAAACCCTTATGGATTTCTTGAGACTGGGGTTTAATGTTGAAAATCAAGGCATGACTCAACCACCGGTTCAAGCAGCCTCATTTGAAATTAAGCCTACCTTTCTAAACATGCTGCAAACAATTGTGCAATTCTACAGATTGACTAATGAGAATCCTAACGCTCTACTAGTTAATTTTTTAAAAATATGTGATACTTTCCGATATTATGGGATGTCAAAAGATATCGTTAGGATAAGGTTTTTTCCTTTCATATTAAAGGATAAAGCCAAGGCATGGTATCATTCCTTAAGTCTAGCAACCTTAAGTCTAGCAACTAATCTCTTATGTTCATGTAAAGTCGAGAGGTATTATCTAAAGGAAACATAAGATTCAATTCTCTTCCAAGCTCTTGTTCAACTAAAATATCCCTTACTTTATTATTAAGATTATCCCAATTTCTAGGATCATAAATATCCAATATAGGAATTAGTTGTTCATCATCCATTAAATTTTCTAAAGCGAATGCATTTGTTACATGATTGTACTCACTTAAATTAAAAATATCTTCACGAATATGAATCTCATCACTTAATTTTCTTTATATTGTTTAAAATTACCTTCACCTGATTCCTCAGGATTCTCACTCCAACCCTTATGTATGTGGATATAAATGTACATATGTAGTTTGTTTAACCCTTAATATGATGCCTATGTGAATAATATTACTTCGATATCTAAATATATGCATATAGGTTTTAATACATATGACATATTGCATGCATTATGATGGTCTTCATAAGATTGAGTGCTTGTTTTATGAAATTGTGTTATTGATATTTGGATTGTATGCAGATGTATTGATATTTGGATTGTATGTGGATGTGGTTGATTGTGATTGTAGAGGAGGAAAATATGTTGGACATACTGCCTGATGGGTATATATTTGGACCAAGTACACGTTGGATTGATTATGAGATTGATGTGATATCTTTTTCATATATGATAAAGACAGATCCTGGTTGATGCTTTGCTCCCGATCGTGTCCTCATTCGATATGTAAATTATTAATATGATTATGACTTTAAACGTATTGAGTGAAGGCTAATCTATTGGTAATGTTTGACTCCCTGCGGCCCCTTTGAACTAAGAGAGCCTTACAACTATATAGGTTATGTGTATGGTTAGGCTATTGGTGATGCTTAGCTCCCCGCTACCATTCGAATAGTAATATTGGGAGGATTTATCCTTAGAGACTAGGGTTCTATAGATATTTCTTCTCCATGATTTATGCGTGTTTATACTAAAATAAGTTATATATTGTGTGAGTATGTAAGTTGTATATTGTGTGAGTATGTCATTAGTTGTCATGGGACAATATGGACTTAATGAAATCTAACTCCCATCAATTTTATTTTTCAGACCAACTACTATCAACATCGAAACAGTGACTCTGAAGAGTGTCAACTACAACATGCCTATCTTTACGTATGGTTTTCAATTATTTTCACTTGTACTCTAGCATCCGTAGTGATATGATTTAGTATGTTGAAAATTTTTCTTTTGATGCACACTAAAATTATTGTACTTTACTATGTTTGTTCTTATATGTGCCCATGTTTTTATTAATTTTTTAGATTTTATATTCATATTATCACTAACAGTAAGGCATATGGGTGATATGGAGGTTTTGGCTTTTAGGTTTCATGAGCTAGTCACGTGCCGGTTCGGTTCGTGACGACTAACCATCTTAAAACAAAACTTGCCAAATCGTTGCATTTAACATGCACAATATATGTCATCTGAAATGAAAGGAACACGGAAATCTTCAACTGAGGGAACAATTAACAAAGCGAAAATGGACACAATTAGTTTTATGAATAAATGAATAACTCTTTGTGCACGAAGCTGGCAACAACTGTTGCCCCTCCTTAACATGTTCATGGGATTATTGAAACAATGAATCTAATTAATTACTTTATCTTTCAAAATAATAACATTCGGAATTTCTTGAAAAATGAAACTTATGGCTCAAAAAGTGACCGTAAAATAATAATTGATGTTTCAGGAAAACTGCAGTAAAAATGGAGAGAACAACCAAATTGTCCTGAATTTCTGGTGTTTCACCATCTGATTATTTGGTTTCTTATTATGCCAACTCTAGGGAAGAAATGTGAAGAAAGAGAACAAGTAACCCGAAATCGTTCCAAAATGTTGTGGCTTGTCCCAAGCGATTGCCAGGCTCGATGAAGGATCAATGTCTACAACTAATCCTGCCTATCTCAGACAATAGCTGGACCCAAAAAAAAAAAGCTTTTATCGAGTTTCCATGGAAATTAAAAGGTGGAACCAATAATTTCTAAGCCATCAATAACACCTTCTACGATGAAAGGACCTTGCCTAGGAGCACTCGTCTTTGTGTAATTTAGTTTTACATCCAGAAGCCATATATTCTCGCAAGGGGCCTTTGAGCTGCACAGCAAAGTTACAGCGAAGTCGTTGTTATAGGTTCCACTGATATTTTGCATGATGATGTTGCTTAGTTTTACCAACGATGGCTGGTAAAAGAAAAACAGAACAGTTAGTCTTGTATCAAAGCACTTGCTTAGCATGAGTAAATAATAGCTGTAGTGTGGATGATTTGATTACTTTAGAAATGTCACATGAATTGGAAGGACAGTATTTTTGATCGATGATAATGGGGTTAGACACGTTGGTCATGACAATGTTCTGAAATGTGATGTTTGAAGCACTACCAACTGGAGATCCTGGCCATGTCTTCACTCGAACTCCATTTGTAGTGCCATTGATAGTGCAGTTGCTAACGTTAATCCCTACCACGCTCTCCTCATTTTCACTCTTGCCGAGACTTCCTACACTTGAATTTTGCAGAAGTTATTTTGTTTTTAGTGGAAACAACACACAGAATACTGAAAGTTAATATAAACTATGACATTAAGAACAAGGTGAGCCTCTCAACATTTAAAAGTTCAGGAGTATTTTTAACAAGTTACGCAATTTGAATTCTGAAATAGTGTTTCCAAAAGCCGAATAGAGAACTACCTAATTCCGTGTCCTGGTCCACATTTGATGTCAAAAATAGATATGTTGACGCTACCGGGTCCCATGGATACACAATCATCACCAACACCAATGGTTGAAGAAGTGATGCTAACGTTTGTGGACAGAGTAATGTGAATTCCATCAGTGTTTGGGCTATTCCAGGGAGCCGTAACTGTGATATTCTGTATATTAATGTTCTCGCTTTCATGGATTCCAACATGAAAGCCCTTTCCGTTCAACAAAGTTACATTGCTGATTATCCCGTATGAAACATTATCGAGCTTGAGGGACTGTATTAATCAAATTTAACAGATTACGTTTGATAGTTGAACAGCAGTTAATTTGAGAACTGGGATTCCTGAATTCAACGGATTCACAGAAAAGGTGGGAACTTACTGTCACCATCTTCTCGCATGTCGCTGATTTATGGCAGCTGGGATCTTTCCAGGCTTCTACTCCTCCCCGAGCATCTAATTCTGTCAATCCAGCTTCTCCATAGATTACTATTCCTCTCAGATGTTTAAACTGAATCCAGTTGGAATCTGGGAAGGCATCCAGGCTAGTTGGGGCCACTAATTGTCCTTTGATGTTTACCTCTGGAGACTGGTTGTTATAGCAAGGTCCACTAAGTGTGATTGAGCCAACTAAGAAAGTGCCCTCAGGCACATAGAAAATGGAGTCACCTTCATAACTGCATGCAGCATCCCATGTTTCTATGAAAACCTGTTTAATTGAAAAGAAGGCAAACCAAAAATATTGATGCTTTATATTTGTCCATCTCAATTACAAAAGAAAAGCTTCTTGTTTACTTCTTAGTTCTCACATGACCGTGGCCATAAACCTGTTATTGTGGATAAGTAAGATAAAAGACTCCACGTATGAACTTTATGAACTTCCAGTCTGGTTTTCTATATATTATGAACTTGAGGAAAATATTAATGACCTCTGGCTTAAATTACATGTATCCCCTCGCTTAATCTTGGCGCATTGAGTTTGATCCATTCCCTTAAAATTAGGGAGAAAAAAAAAAAAGAAGAAAAGCATCAAGGATAACGAATATACCATGCTGTTATCTGTCACCGCATCACCTATTGCCCCAAATTCAGTGACATCAAAAAATCCTTCAGAGCATTCAGGTGATGGGGCAGGTACAAATGCACAAGGTGAATCATCTGGTGCTTCGGCTGAAATCATTGTCTCTTGACATGGTGATCCACCAATGAGGGATGAGACAGGGACTGCTGCAAGATAGCTAGTTCTAGAGAAAGCTGAATATATAGCTAAGATAGTACTCAAGTTGAATTGAAGCATTCCCTTCATTTTCAAATGCAAGATAGGACTATAACTTGTGACCTTATCCATATACAATATGGCTCAGTTTTAAGGTGTTGTCTCTGAATCCTGATCTTCAATTTCTAGTAGCTAGTGTACGCAATGAACTGACTGTACATTTATTTTCTAGAACGTTTGCCTATCCGTTTCTTACTTTAATTAGAGTTTCTCTTAACTTAGTTATCCCTTAAATCTAACGTCTCATTGAATTAGAGTTATTGTAAACATCCTTAGCCGGTTTACAAATAATGAATTAGTAGCATGATAAAATATTTGGTTGCCACCTGCAATAAGTAACATGTTAGGATTGCTATCGTTAATACATGCCGACGAGGAACCTATATATATATGTGAAAACAGGAATGCAATTTCATCACAGCAGAGGCCGATACTTCATGCAATTAACAGCCCTTCTCAAGTGGTCTAATGTTTATTATTTCTGCTAATGTTATTATTAGAAGTGATAAGGATAACATTGGAGTCATCTATTTCACTTTTCTTTTGGTACATAAATAAGATGAACCAATGTTGGATTGCAAATCATAACATAGCTAAACTCACCCCTTAGATCTCGAGAGATTTGAATGGCCGGATAACCGACATTGTCATTTAGAAAAAGAAAATCATAAATAAGAATAACATGGAAATAATACATTTTTGAACATCTTTTGTTCTTTTTCAAGTTCAACAACACAATATTATATTAGAGATCCCACTAAAATGTAGAATATGGGGGTGACCGGAAATGTGTAACTTTACCTTCAACTATTAAAAAGACTGTTTTTGATAGACTCATAGAAAAAAAAAAGAAAAATATTGATTGCATAAATAAATAAAAATGATTAAAAGTAAAAGTAAAAGTAAAAAATCAAAAATCAATATTAAAATAGATATTAAAGTAAGTAAATAAATAAACAAACAAGAAATAAAACAAGTAAGAAAAAAATACATAAGCAGGCACGAAAGAAAACAAGTAAATAAAACAAATTAAGCAATTAAAAAAAACTAAAATTAAGGTGCTAATACTACTAACAAAAATAGATAGACACGTAGGAAAGAAGAAAAGAAAATAAAAAAGGAAGAAAAGGAAAAATAGTTTTTGAAATAATGTTTATAAAAGATTAAAAACAAAATAAGAGAGCAACTTGACAAAATCAACCAATTTTTTCTCTGCCTTTTTTCTACTAAATTTCCTATTTTGCCCTTCCTTTTTCTCCTTTTTTGGAAGTCACCTTTCTTGCCTTTGACTTCTTTGCTTGCCGATTTGAGGTTGCTTGCAGCCAAGCTGAAGCTTCTGCCTAAGGTCTTCTTCTGTCCTTCCAACTAACATGGAGCAAGGAGAGTCATCATTTTCTAAAAATGATTTTCCAGCACTCTCCAACGAAACTTTGGCTATGGGGCATGGAGTCCAAAATGGCAAAAAGACGAAGACTATTGGCTATAAATAGCAGCAAAATCAGCCTGAGTGTTTGGAAAAACAAGGTAAAAATCCAACATAGCAAAGGGTTGCTTAAACACTATCCGAATGTAGTTAAAGATGGAGTGGTTACTCCTCCGATTGAGTTGTTGAAGGTCAGAGTTTAAGCTTGGTCTACTGCTTTGCTTGGTTTTTTTTGGTCTGAGAGACCTACTTACCTTATCGTGGAAGCGTGGACCAAAGCTAGGTGGAGTGAAAAGGGGTTCGACAAGGTGATGCTCAAAGAAAATGGATCCATTCTCTTTAAGTTTAGTGATGATGCTAACCTAACCAAAATTATGGAACAAGGGCCTTGGCATATTGGTAACCAGCCTCTCTTCATTTAAAAAAGGAAACCTAGTATAGAGCTTGATTGAAGCGAGATTGATGTACTACCATTTTAGATGAACTTTCACAACTTACCTATGGAGTTTTGGACAATTAAAGGGCTTAACGACCTGTTTGGTTCAAGGAATAGAATAAATAGGAAATAGAATAGTTATTCTTAAAAATAAAAAAGATAAGAAATAGAATATAATAAGTATTACTTTGTTTGGTTTAAGGAATGAAATAGAAAAAGATTTTTTATTCCAATATTTAATTTGAAAATATAAACTTGGAATAAAAAAGGAGTAAGTATAAAAGGACCAAAATGTCCTTATTATTATTATTATTATTATTATTATTATTATTATTAATAACTCTATTGTTCTTATTATTATTAAATATTATTATAAATTTTCTACTAATTATTAAATTTATCAATTTTTATTTTAATTATATTATTAAACTCATATTATTATTATTATTATTATTATTCTGATTTTCTATTATTATTATTATTATTATTAACTTTATTTATTTATTATTATTATTATTGTACAAAATTAATTTTTTATTGTTATTATTATTTGTTAACTATTTATTCTTATTCTTATTAATTATTATTATAAAATTTCTACTTATTATTTATTCTTATTATTATTAATTTTATCAATTATTTTTAATTTGATTTTTGTTATTATTATTGTTGTTGTTGTTATTATTATTATTGTTGTTGATGTTGTTATTAGAAAAATAAATATTGATGATAAGAGGTGGTCCAATCCACAAGCAAGCTTCATCTCTGTTTCCTTAAGTCCATCGACTAATAAGCATAATTCTTGTTCTTCAATATTGGGTCTGCACCCACCTAAAGCCATGTTGGGTGAAACGAAAACAATGTTAACCTGGCATACTCAAGATCAGTTAACACCATTCATTCTCAAAGACCACTTCTATTGGAATACAATAAAGATTATCATTCATTCTCTGCAATCACTACAAAAACATTTTTCGGTGACCACTCCTGTTTCTCACTTTTGGCAGGTGGATGACTACTCTTTCAGCAATAGCTAAACGGTAGCCGATTACAATCTCTCTCCTCCGTCGGGCTCGTGAGATTATTTCATAAAAACTCAACTCCTCACCTTCACGAAGATAGAGATCTACTTGTCGAATCTGCAACTCACTTCCTTAATGAAGAAAAGTTCTATAAGCGATACATGTCATTAATAATCAGAACTTGTCTCTCAAGCAAATTATCATATTTTAACCAATTCTTACCCACAGAAAAAACATATTTACCACTACTAAAAATTGAGCCACTGGAGGTTTTATCCCAATAATGCAAATTAACATGATGTCTACATCTTTAAAGAATTTCTGGTATCAATTAAAGAATGCAGAATTGCATAATGCCAATCGACAAGCTAGCCTAAATTTTTCTAAAAAGTAGTAACATGAACATGTTAATTTGTGATTACACTCTAGTAAGCTTATTTTTCTCTTAAAACATTTGTACTCCCAAACCTTCTCAATATTTTAATCATCGACAAACACTACCTCCTCTGGAAAAAGACCCTCTAATATAACATTTATCTGGCGATCCTCTGCAGCCATGGCCAATGCCACGCTGACAAGCTCATTTGATAGAACATAACCACTAGAATATGCTACAAAACGCAGTTTAAAACAAAGAAGACAAAAAATTTAACTTTAGTAAAACAAATGCTTTAAAACAATTCAATCAGCTAAACATAATTTACATAAAGTTGTGAAAATTTTCTTTAAGTTTGGATTTACACAAAAACCTTATTTTGGTGGATTTAGACAAAGCCCTTAACTTGGAAGGACATAGCAAATTGCCAGTAAAATTAATGGAAATTTGAAATCAATGGAGCTTGGAGTTGACGTGAAAAGTAAGTTAAAGAACAAGTAGGTTGTAAAGAGAATTTGACTAGTAATGGTAATGAAGTTGTGCACTAAGCGGAGATGTCATAAATGAATAGGAAATAATTGTACTTTTCCTACAACTTTGCTTTGCTTGAATAAAGAGCATCTAGTCCTTTGAACAACTGTTACAAAGTTCACATGACTTAAGTCTCGACCTTTCTCACATGTAAAGCCTAGAAAGAAGAATGATCCAAGTAGAAAAACAAGCCCTTTTCAAGAGCCTTCCAACTTAGAAGCTGAAACATCGAGTGGTAGTGAAGGGAGCTGTAAAGTTAGAACCTAAAAGAGTTATTTAGATATGTTTACTGTAATCTTACTGATATAATAATTAACCGAACACATCTTACTAACTTGCTCAAAAAGAAGGATATGGCTAGTCCTTGATGTTTGAAGAAGGATCTTTGTCCTAACAAATCTAGAGCCTTCCCTAACTTGCTCAAGAAAACTTTGTCATTGAAAAGTCAAGCATTACATAAACGAGAAAAAAAAAGTGAAATCTATATAACATCTAGTAATGGACATTAGGTAGTGAAAAGGAGATGGATACGCAAGTTTTTGTCTCGATTTTGGGTTGTAAATGTATCTTCAAATATGTATTCCCAAACGGCAAGGTAATAACATGAAAGAAAGAGAGAAGCCTCTCAAAACTCCATGTCATAAACAAAACACATCAACCCTATGCCCCTAACTTGAAATAAAATTTGTGCATCAAAAATAGAAAGGCAAAACTCAAAACTAGACAAGGAAACATGGATTTTACCTAATGAACATAATAACAGAAAATAATAATGCCAACAATTGAAACTGAACAAGGAAGAATAAGAAACTGGCTTAACGAAACAAAGACAACAACATGCCCGAAAATTATTAGTAAAACACAAAGCAACAGTAAATATTAATTTTAGACTTTTCCACTTCCCTTTAAAGATTGAAAGCAAAGGATGAGAACATAGTTGTTGCGGTCTAAACAAAATAATTAAATTTTATCTAAACCAATTAGAGGCAAGCGCACCCTGTCGACAAGTAATATAAATTGGTAAGAACCAGATATCGTGCCTAAGGAAAAAAATTTCCAACACGTAAGACAATTAAATTAAACGATTAAAAATTACTTAGACAATCTAAAATTGATTGACTTGAAAATAAAATAAAATAAAGTAAGCAAATTAAGAAAATATGAAAAATGCAAGGTATGAATTTAAAACGACTAGATTTAATCAAATAACAAAAATCGGTTAAGGTATCAGATTTCAATTGGATTAGACATTTAAAATAAAATTATAACGGTGGATTGATTTAGGAAATTCTTCACTTAAGCAAGTCAAACCCAATGTTCATGGTGTTCCCTTCTCTTCTAAATCTGAGTCACTACTTGGTCCGTAGATAATTCAAAATAAAAGGTGTTAAATACAAGCAGCCTAAAATTAAGTTCGTTAATTCTAGGTATCCTCATACAAGATCCTAAGGTTGGTCTACAATTTAGTCTCAAGTATGTCGCTTGATTAATTTTTTGACAAATTAAATCTCATTGGTTGTAGTATCCAATTATCTAAGGTCTTAATCTAGGTGATCAAGCTAAATTAGGACTAAATATGCATTTAATCAAGAAAAAATAAACACCACAAAATTATCCTAATCCAATATAAATCTTAACCTTAACCGAAAAGAAAAACTTACACACACATATTTATCAATGTAAAATAAATCATGATCATAATATATGTTTCCATTGATTAAATCCACACAATTAAAATAAATAAGGGATAAAATAAAAACAAATTAAAAAGATCCCCTTTTCCCTTTCAACGTGGCTGCTCCATCATGCTGCGATGTTCTTCTCCAACTCCTAGCTACTAACGTTCCTTCTTAAACTTACCAGGCAGCTCACGTTGTTTTTCCTTTCCCAACTACAACGTTGTGTTGATTTGTGCCCAACATTGTGTGAGTCTCCTAGTCCAACTGATTTACGTTATCTTCACACCAACAACAGCTCACATTCTTTTCAAACCCAGCAGCAATGTCTTCCTTCACTCACCGAGCTCACGTTATTCTTCTCTACCAACAGCTACGTGATTTTTTTCTTCAGTCCCCAAACGTTCTCTCCTCAAGCAGCAGCTCACGTCTTCACCAAGCCTGTTGAGTGGTGAGATGCATGGCAGCTGTAACGTGAGTTTCCTATTTCCACCAGCTGAATAGTTTTCTTCCTTATCCACCAGCTCCTTAACTATCTTTGTTTTTTTTTTCGTTTTCTCAAGGCTGTAACGTGAGTTTTTTCAAACTCCCCCTACCATTTAACGTTTTAAAGTGTAGAGTATGCTTACTTCTTCTTTGTTAGCAAATGAATTAATTCTTATTTTTTCTTGTACCATCAACTAATGTAGTCTCCCAAGCAACCACCTTTTCCTTTTGTTCTTTGTTTTTTTTTCTCTTCTTTCCACACAGCCCATAACTTAACGCATGCCCCAGCCATATTCCTTTTGTTTTCTCACTATTCAATGTCCACGCTGCTGCTGCCACTTGCTTTCCTTTTCTCTTATATATTTCTTGTTTTTCAAAGATTTTTGGTCCCACTCAATTTCATGCTCTTTGTTCTTCTCTGCCCACGTTGTAACCAAATTGAGGGTTTTTCTTGCATTATACTCTTAAATATTTCAAAGCCAATATGTGCCTAAAATTAAGACAAATAACTTTTAATCAGTGCAATTTAAACATTAAATGGACAAGAGTTTAGCAAATTATATATCTAAAATTAATATAAAAATGTCCATTAACACCCTTGTCTTAACCAACGGAATCGAAAATGCCGCAATCTATTTAGATTAAATTATTTAATCTCATTAATTTCTTAATTGAAATTTATTAGCCACTTTAATAGACAACAATCATGAATTAACTAATTTATTTGGCAATCAACAAACACGACGATAATAAATCGATTAAAGTGCAGAGAGTAAATAAACATAAGAGATAAACAAAAACAATTGAATCAAAGGAGTCTCACGAACTACATGAATCAAACGTAAAGTACCTTGTCTAGTGCTTAAAGATTAGCCACACATAACTATTCTCTATCTACTGTAGCTGATTTGGCAAATTAATGTTGGAGTTCTTCACCACTGGACGCACACACAACATCCAACCAAACCAGCTCCAGATTTCTTGAAACGCTTCCGCTGGTCTACGCCTTCTACTCCACTCTCTTTGATTATGATAAAAATAATCCTTGCCCTAAAGCTGTTGCTGCCGTCCACTATCCTTCTTTTTTTGATAAAAATTAATCCCCCCCTCTTGTAAAAACATGTCTCTTTCTTTTTCTCTTGCCAAAAGCTACCGCTGTCAAAAATCCCTTAATCAGTCCCCTATTGTTGGATGCATTTTCTCATTGGAATGAGTGACATTTTTCTCTTAATTTCTGGATTAATTGTTGGACTTCATACATATTTTTCCTGTTAAATCATTTGGTTTACCAAAATTTACATTTATAGTTGTTCATGTTTAATTTGTAAGAAATGCACTTGATTTTAGTTATAGGAAATGCACTGTCGCGATGTTGAGTGATTTTTGAAACACTTGCAAGAGTCACAAAACTCTCCTAATACGGATGTATATGCAAGCATTAAAGGTGGACAAGTTCTTTTCACATGGTCACTTAAGTAACCTCCTAAAAACTGCTGCATTTTGGTGTAGGTTGTGTGTTGATTCATTTCATATTTATTTAACTCTCTTCTTAATTAAAATTTAATTTATTTTTGGAGCAAAACACGACATGCTACTTCAATCTTATAAAGGACTTGGAAGTATCGTTGTCTTGAATTTAAATTGCTCTATGCTATTTGTGAAGTCATTCAACTTGGATGAAAAAAATCAACATCACGTCGTTAGGTTGGGAATCAAAGCTTGCAACCAATGAGCTGGTGCGTGAACAGATAGGAAAGCTCCAAAGAGGACAGCGCCACACATAAAGCACAACAGATGGAGGAGAGACCCACCACAACACATGAAGCAAAGCATCCAAGGAAAAAAAATGTTAAACCAAGGCAGTGGAAAATGGGAGGATAACGTGGAGTAGCTGGTGAAAATAACAAGGAAGACACGTGGAGCTAGAAAAGAAAACAACGAGTAGCCAAAGAAGCAGACCCATGCTGGTGGAAAGACCCACCAAAAATTAGCTACAGCAGGAGGCAATTACAAGTTGCAAGAGGAAGAAAACAACAAAGTAGCTAGCTGTAAAAAGAAGCGTTGCCAGTTGATTGTGGAGGGAAGAAGACGCCAGCATTTAGGGAGGACAACAAGCCATCAAGACAGCTCCAAGAGAGACCCACGCACCATGCCAAAGACACCAGCAAAAAGTATGGCTAAATCACTCAACAAGCAAAGAGGAGAAAAAAAAATACGTTACAAGGGGGACAACACCAATAAGAGCGTGGATCTAGAGGCTAGTGGAGTATGTGTTGTGCAAGAGTGAGAGGTTAAGTGGGCGTTAGCTAGAGTGGGGAAGCAGAAAAATAAAAGGCGTGAAGTAGAGAAAATAGAGGGGAGGGTGTTAAGTGTGTGAGTGATCTGTTATGTCTGAGAAAACTGTGTGAGTGAGGGAGAGTGTGCGTGAACTGCAAAATAGGAGAACTAAGAGGAGTGCGTGGACCAGAGGGGTTGCTGAGAATAACGTGAGCTAAAAGGTTGGTGGAAGGAGCAGAAAGAAAAAAAGAAAAAAAGAAGATACGTGGAGCTTAAAGGGGGGACTAACATTACAAACCAAGAGAGGACTCTTCACATAAAAAGCTAAAGCTCTCACGCTACATTGGAGGACATCAATAGCTACTCACCAACTTTCCACTCAATTTATTTTCATATTCTATTACACAAACACTTTCCACTAAGCAATCGAAGGATCTGTTGGCAATAACTAATTTAAGCAGCTGATGGAGTTGGGCAAGAGGGGATGAAGACAAGTTGAAGTTGGTGGCCAGAAGGGAGACGTTGGCAGTTGTAGCAAGAGGCACTCACATTACATGCCACTCAAATACTCTTCACCACATGAAAACAGCTAGGGAGAAACCACAAGGAGACTTGACGCAGCTGAAAAGGGCAACCACCAGACCTCCAACGCAAGTGCAGCTTGAGGAGACCACTCAGTGACGCACCATTAGAGGGAGACCTGAAAACTCATTCATTTTCTGTTCTATTATTTAATCTCTCCTAATGTTGTTTGCTGAGCATAATTTTTATGGTATTCATCCTACCATGACTGAGTAGTTTCCTCAAAGCTTCAAGGTTGGGCTTAAGCTTTTAGCTAATTTTTGTGGACTGAATTTCGGTTGATTTATGAGTGTGAATTTATAAGTTTGATTTTTCTGTTTTGATATTAATTTTGTTGGTTTTGTGTTTAGCCAACCATTACTAAGCACTAGTTATTAATTGAAGAACCGATAGGTGAAAATTAATAATGGAACCCCAAATCAGGAAACTTATAAATTTCATATTTAGACATAAATTGAATTTATGAGAGAAAATCGGGTGAGTAAAGAACATAATGGGTTATGCTTGATTGCTAGGCTACGATAGTAGCTAGGATTATTGTGTAATACTCCTTTGATACCTTGAAAAAGGGTCTAAGAAACTCTAGGCTCAACCATCTATCAACCAAAAAAATTCGCCTAATAAATTGATCCAGGTAAGGTCTATAGAAAGCGCTAAAAGTGGAACCACCCTTGAAGCTTACCACATTCCATCCGAGTAACCCCTTGAAATATTCACAATTTTCTTTAGCTTAAATTTTGTTATTTTTTGCTAGTTAATTTTCTTAATTTAAATTCCCCATTTTCCCACAATCGCTTAGTCCAATTAATTGAGTGATCCAAGCCTGGTACTTACACAATTACTCCCTATGGGATGATATTATACTGTACTACTTGAGACCCGTGAACTTGTGGAACACCATCAACTATCCTTAGGTTTTCTTCTCTCTTTAAATGAAGTGGGCCCCCTCTAATGATCTTTTGTTTTAATGGACAAAGTGGGGCCCAATTAAATGCCAAATAAGATTTCAATGGCTTCAACATAACTTGACTTCGTCAACAAAGAGGGCTGTGTTATTGAGACCCAAATCCAAAGGTAATCAAGTCAAAATTTGCAGGTAGTGATCTGCCAGCTCTATTTTACCTTCAACATGGTTATGTTGAAATCCTCTTCAGTTCTAGATTAGCCAATTTTACTCCAAATTGCATCGCTTTGGTATTTCATCACCTAGAACATACAAAGACACGAATTACCACGGAAACACAAGCAAAACATCACAAAAGCCTACCAAAAGAACATAAAACACATAATTAATATGACAAAATGCAAGTTATCATACATCTACAATGGTTTGAGTTTGGCCGTTCAACCCGTTGTAGGATATTTCCATTTGTACCCACTCTTAGTATCCGTGATGTGGACACTTTCTTAAAAGGTCTTTATACCTCTCCTAAGCCTCATGCAATGGTTCCAAGTCATGCTGTCTAAACGTACTGATCTCAACTCTTAACTTTGCAACTTTGCCAGGTGGTAAATTTTAATCAAAAACTGTTGTGCCACCTCCTGCCAAGTTCACATTCTATTAGCATAAATTGAATGAAACCAATTTTTTTCTCTGACCTAAAGAGAAAATGGAAACAAAGTGAGCCTAATGTCATATTGCATTGCCCCTTCAGTCTTGATAGTGTCATATAATTCCTAAAAGCTTGCAAAATGGTCATTTGGATCCTCCATTGGTGCCCTCCAAACTAATTTGTTTGAACCAAATTAATGAGTCCAGGCGAAATATGAAAATTCTGAACATGAATATTAGTTCTTTGGATATCATGATAATTGCCTACCATTATTTGCTGAAAATATTCCCTGATAGGACATTAGTGTAGTTGTTCCTATTCATTTTTATTGTCTCCTTTTTCATTTCCTCCATTCAAATTAGCTGCACCAAGTATAGCCTCCAACTAAGCTAATCTTTAAGCCATTTCATCTCTCTCTCTCTGAATTCTCTGAAGTTCTTCTGTTTGATTTTCCATTTTCTTTTAAAGACGAATTGACTTTACTATTCTTTCTGGGTCTGGGTTAAAATGTCTTTCTTACCCTCATATGGTTCGAGGCATACAACCTCTTACATATAAGTTATGCAAGAAAACGAGAATGCAAAAAGAAGAAGAAACAAATAAATTACTATAGGAATAAAAAGAAAACCAACGAGTAAATATCAAACTAGCTACGACAACAAAAATTCAAACATTAATCCTCAGCAATGGTGCCAAAATTTGTTTGTTAACTACAAGTGTACGATTATCAAAGTGAGTAATAAATCGATAAGAACCGAGTCATGTCCATATGGATTATGAGAAAGTTCAAATCTACGTTAGCTAACGGTGTTTGGAATCGGGTTAGGTGAAATTTTGGAAATTAAAAACAATGTAAAGAATTATTAAATACACAAATGAATTTCTAAGAAACTAACCAATTCAATGCAATCAAAACAACTATGAATGTGACATATCTATGCAATAACTAATTAAGAAGAGAGTGCAGCAATTGACTAATTAAAAGGATTAACTTCAATGGGAATGAATTTCTCCAAGGGAATGATATTTTTGTCAACCTTAATATTGATTTAGCTATCCTCCACAAATGAAAATTCCTAACCTTATATATGAATTTTAAGAGTAATCCCCTTCTCCTAAAGGTGAATTAATTTATCAACTCTAGACATCACTTAGTAATCTCTTACTTAAGTTCTTCCTAGAGTTTCTTAAGTTCCAAACCCAACCTTCTATTTTCACCTCCTAAGTTTCTTGGATCTCCCAACTCACAAGAAAATCCTAGCTGAAATTTCCTTCAATCTTCTAGCAAAACCCCTTTCTTCAAAGGTGAATTTATATCAAGTAAACTTCCAATGATCCAAAGGAAGAACAAATAAATCCAAGAAAAATCAACAAGTATATGAATATTCAATCATGGATTCCAACAAAATTCAATGTTAAAGCATTACCAAAAACATCAGATCCCTAAGAGAAATTAAGGTTCTAGCCACAAATCATCATACCAAGCAATCCAAAAGCATAAACCCTAGACAAACTCATGAAAGAATCAAATAGAAATGAAAAAAAAAAATGACTCCAAACTACTGCAGAATTTCTACAATAAAATTATGGTTTGGAGGAGGAATCCTCAAAGCTTTGTGTTAGTTCCCATTCGAACAGTGTGCTCTCCCCTCTCCTTTGCTTGATTGCATTCTTTTTTAGTGTAAGTTGTGTCATATGTACCAAGTGAAGAGTTGTTGCCTTCTTTTTTAATTATTCAAAACGCTAGGTCCTCTCCTTTAATTTGTTGTTGGTGTATCGCGTTTGGTGCATGTGGTGCTATCATTTTTTTTTCTTTTAACTAATTCCCATCTGTCTTGTTGCTGTCTTGTTTTTCTTCATATGTTTTCATTTTCTCCCATCTTCTCCTAGTTGCTTATCCATACATTGAAGCATTGACCATTCTTCCAGATTGCTATCGTTTTGCTCTATTTTTCCAAAAAGCTCCTAACACTTAAACATAATATAAAAATAACAATTTAGCAAAATATCTATCCTAAAATACTACACCATTCACCTACATTAATGTATCAAATAAAAACCTACCAATATCTCTATCATCTGAGTTTTGGCACCTTCCAATTTATCTCTATTTTGCTAACGCTTGGATTGTAGCTCTAATCCAATTTACAATGTTATTAGCTAGCTGATATTTTGTTACCTCCATATGATAATAGATTTGACTATTTCTCTCCATCCATATCATGTCTATGGAAGTAACAAAAACCACTTTATATAACAAAGTAGCCATTTTACTCATAGAGGAGTAGTTATAAACCGGTTTAAGGTAAGCTCCCATTTGTATGTCAGGTTAGTTATTTCCAAGATATGTTGAAGTCTGCTCCAAATGGGTTTGGAATAAGCACAGTCAAAAAATAAATGATTCTGATCCTCATCAGCATTATGACATAGCACACACATTGTATCCATTGGTCGAAACCACTGACACTTAGTCCGCAAATAGTTTTTGATAGTTAGTCAAGTAATAACCGCTACCTTAGGATTTAGAGCCTTAGACTAGATGAGTTTAGACTACGGTACCTCCATTCTAATAGCTCTAAAAATTTGATGACAAGTGTGATTAGTGAAAAAGCCTTGGGAATTTAGGCTCTAATAAATGTTATCCTCTAAACCCTTATCTCTTAGTGATGGAAGATATTCACATAACCTAGCGAAACCACGTAAGTTCTCATACCATTCACCATCTTGAATGAGGATAGACACTGGTGCCTCAATTAGTATATGGTTCCTCAATTACACAAAAGCTTGATTTCTAATTAAAGGACTGGCTTCAATCCAATTATCAAACTAGAAAATGATATTGCTTCCTCCATTCACCCTATGTTTATTATGTAGGTAGAGTACCTGTCTAAGCTTCAACAAATGCTTGAAAATTGTTGAGAAATGAGAAGAACGTTATAGTTGCTAGAAACTACTAAACTGTTATCCTTGAGTTAAAATTTATGAATCTATTTAGACCACATCGCTTGTTTATCATAAAACAGTCACTAAATTTGCTTACTCAATAAGACTTTCTACATGGACTTTTGAACAGTAAAGGAATTTGATTTTGGTTCTCTTTTACTCATATTTATAGCTAAAAACTGTAGGCATGTATTATGTCAAATTGATGAAGAAAAAAATATGTGCAAGCATCTTCCATTTCTAAGCATAACAACTCATAGTAAGAACATAAATCTAAAAGCTTTGAATTTGTGAATTTTCAACTATTCTTTTCTGAGTGTAAATGTTTTATCCTTACACTAGGTAAAAGTTAGATCCCAAAAATCCTCTACGAATGTGGGAAGTGGGGAAATGTTTAAAAAATTTTACAATTTACAACTCAACTTCTACATCTTTCTTGTAATTTTTTTTACCTGATTGAGATTGATGCAAACTTGTCTAGGCATCATGGTTGATGTTGGAGGAATAACCATAACTGGACATTGAAGAAGGTTGGACAAACATGGAACATGCACAAATATTTTGGTTTTTAAACCATGAATAGATCCAAATAGCATTACTGACTTAAAAGGGCTAGAGATGGTGACACTTTGAGTACCACCAATGCCTTGGAAGATTGAGTGATTTTAAAAAACTGTGTTGGGATGGGGGTAGGAACCTTATGTTGGCATAGTCTAAATATTAAAGCTTAGGATGCTTCAGAATAAGCAGTCCTCTGATGCTCACCCTTTCATTGATAGATTTCTACCTTCATAAGAGATGCGTGGAAATTACCCAACAAGAATGTAGTAAGTTCTATGATCAACGCAGAAACTTACATGGTCACTTTTTATGACAATTTACTTTTCTTATTATTGCAAGAAATTTCACTACACTACTCGTATTGGATGTAGCTCAATTAGGTAAGATATGACTTACATTCATCTTTATCAGTGCATCTGTATCAAGAACTAGTACTTTGAATACTCAATTGTGGTGCTATAGGCTTGGACATCTTCCCATTGATAGAGTTTGTAATCTTGATCTTGGGTATGAAATAATTAAAACATTATCTAATCCTTGTATGATTTGTCTAAAAGCAAGATAAACAAGATTACCCTTTTCCTTGAGTACGTCTCGTTCTTTACAACCTTTTGATCTTGTACATTTGGATCTTTGGGGGCTTTATCATACATCCACTTTCAAAGATTGCAAATAATTTCTGACCATTGTAGATGATTATTCAAGAGTCATATGGACACATCTTTTTAATAATAAAAGCAGTTCATTCACTATGATAAAAGATTTTGTTTGTATAGTCAAAACTCAGTTTTCTTCTGTTGTTAAAGTCTTTAGAGTTGCTAATGCACTGGAGTTAGGTTCTAGTAAAGATGCTTTAGATTATTTTCAAGAAAAGGGCATTTTACATCAAACATCTGTGAGAGATACGCCTCAACAAAATGCTATCGTTGAAAGAAAAAATAGACATCTTTTAGAAGTATATAGGGCTTTATTATTTCAGTCCAATCTTCCTTTATATCTGTGGTTCATTGCTTGCTTACAGCTACATACTTGATAAATAGATATCCATCTACTGTGTTGAAAGGTTTAACTCCATATGAAGCAATGGTTGGTGTAAAACTTTCTTATTCCCACCTTAAATTTTTTGGTTTTCTATGCTATGTTTGTACATACAAAAAAGGGAGAGATAAACTCCAACTGAGAGCCCAAGCATATGTATTTGTTGGATATCCTATGGGTTAAAAGGATTATAAAGTTCTTGAGTTATCAACTAAGAAAATTTTTGTTTGAAGAGATATTGTTTTCCATGAACAAATATTTCCATTTCATTTATCATCTTGGAATAATTTTGTTGATGTTCCTTTTCTTCCACTTCCTATATCGAAACACTTTGATAGTTGTGCCCTTCATGATACTACTAGACTGAATTCTTCTTTTTCTAAATCAATGAACTAAAATTCTGGTCTTCAATTATCACTTTTTTCTTCTCTTCGACATTGTGAAGTTAGTCCACAAAGAACTAGGAGATAACATTAAAGTCCCTGAAAACTTACCTACATCTGTGTTTGCTGATTCATCTACAACCACTTCTTGTTTTATACCTATTCATCCTTCTTTTAATGATAATGCCTCACATCATTCTATTTTCAGTGTCATTGCTCATACTTCAACTCAACATTTATTTGAACCAATGGATTATGAAGAAGCTGTTGTTATTCCTGAATGGCAGTTTGTATGCAACAAAAGTTTGATGCTCTTATTGCTAATGATACTTTGGAGTTAGTGCCTTCGTCAACAAGTAAAAGGCCAATAGTGTGCAAATGGGTGTACAAATTAAATTTATAGTAGATGGTGTAGGAAAATCCCGGGGTGTCCATCACATGGACACGGTACGGAAAACAAAACTTTTTTGTTCTGGGAAGTTCCCTTAAGCCAGGATCCAAGTGTATGTATAAATAGTCAAACTATAACGACCAAAGGAGACCGTCTCTAACGGTATCCACGCAGAGGTCGGAAACCTAACCGGGACAAACCCTTTGACCC
>JANJEY010000235.1:36987284-37006187 GCA_024703695.1 Erythroxylum cataractarum
ACACCCAAATAAATTAAACACAACACTACAAATATACCCGACAAATAATATTGAATACTATAAATGCGAAATAAATAGTACTATATTCTTTAGATATTGTGCCCAAGATTGTCTCTCACGATGAGAGATAGATGCTACAATAAGTTTACGGTTAACTGTATTAAAATTTTGTAACATATACTCAATGTATGCACTCTGTGAGAGGTTTGATCAGTGTTGAGATCTATCCCGATGAATCTGAATATCTAGGACAGAAGATGTTATACCAAGGTCCTTCACGTCAAAGTTCTTAACCAAAAGTTGCTTAACCTCATACAACATAGTCAAGTAATATAACGAGAGAAATATATCATCCACATGCAGTAGTATGAAAATAACATTGGCCCCCCTGATCTCATAGTACAAACATCTTTTTAACTTTATTTTTCATGAAGCCAAAATAGGCCAAATCTTGTCAAATGTAAGGTATCACTTTTAGGAGGTTTGATATAAACTATATATTGATCTGCTTAACGTGTAAACCATGTTAGTTCTATCTAGATCTTGAAATCCTTCAGGTTGTACCATATAGACCTCTTTATAAAGGTCTTTATTTAGGAAAGTGATTTTGGTAGCCATCTGATGTAACTCTATATCATTATAAGCTATAATTGCCTTAATCACTCAAAATGTATCCTACAAGGATACGAGAGAAAAGGTAACATTAAAGTCAACCTTTCTTCCTAAGTGAACCATCAAGTAATTGAGCAAGTCCATAAACCACTGAACTTTATCCTGAAATTGTTTAGGTCTAATCTTCATTTATAACTGACGAGTTTGCAGTTCTGATGTAAATAAACTAGCTCCCAAACGTTACTATGTCTCATGGCTTGCATCTCATCAGTCATTGTATCCTACAACAATTCTGCATTGAGTCCAGAAACAACTTATGTAATAGTAAAGGGATCCATAACATGTCTAATAATATAGTCATGTTCACCTGATAGACTATGAAATCAGATAGGATAACAGGTAGTCTCACTATGGTGGATTTACTTAACTATATTAGATATTGTACCCCCAGGAACCACTGTGTATACAGGTATAAGTTCCTATTCCTACACAATCACGATATAAAGATCTAGATCCACCGGATCTAACTGTATAAGTAGCAGGTACATAATAACTGTAGTATCTGCCCTACTATCATTCGAATAGTCAAAAGGCCCACCATCATCATAGACATCGTATTCTAGAAACTTAGCTATTTTTTATTCACTATTCCAATCTCTCTTTCTCTACAATAAAAGTTGTAGCCTTAAAATGATTAAGATATCTTACTAAATAGCAATGAGCACAATAAGCATGCAATTTATCTTTATAAGGATTATACTACCTCATTAGGGTAGCCTCATACACGAATGTGTGCAAAGCTGAGTTTCCACACTTTTAAATAATTAGATAGATTAGTCATGTTCTACATTAACTTCTTCAAGTGCTTTAGGGTGCGGTTATACCTTTCGGTAGCATACTATTTTGCTTAAAACTACCCGACATAGTGAATTAAATCACTATTCTAACTAATTCCATATATATGGCAAACAGCCGTTTTCAAATCCTAAAACACCATGTTTGCCATGATATTCTCCTTTACAGTCAAATCTGACTATCTTGATAAATTTTCCCAATTAGTTCTCAACCTTTAGTCTTTAAGCAAGAACACATAAGTGTAATGGAAATAATCATCAACAAATGTCATATACATTTAAAATTGCAATGCAACTGTATAAGTTCTATCGATATCATTATGTATCATACTCAACAAGTCAAAAGCACAAGTTAATCTCTTTATCCTTATTAGTCAACTTACCCCTGCAACAGTCAGCACATATTCCCAGATCATTATAATCTAAAATTGAAAGAATACTTTTCTTAATCAATCTCTCAACCCTAGCTCTGAAAGTATGGCCTAAACTTTTATGTTGCAACATGCATGATTTTTCATTCATTAGGGTCCTCATGAATTGTTTAGCAAGATGCGGACAAGCATATATCTAATTCGGGGTATGACATATTCCATACAAACCATATGATAATAAAGTTGTATCGTTATGTTTTGCATTAAACAACAACTGTTCAACAGAAGCATTAAATACAAAACTTTAACCTTTTTTAACCTAAATGAACCTTACTATAGGGTTAATTACATATATTCCCCATACATATTACTTCTACTTCTTCATTGTCATCAATCATCAGTTATTTCTTCCTTTATTTAGCTTTATCTTGAATATGAATCACTGCATCGTGGAAACATCGTGATCAGATGTTCCACTATATAGCCACCAAATGCTTAATGTGATTGTCGCAAATTAGATTCATAAATTGATTGGCCAAGGAGTTACCTAATGATCATAGTCTTTCTTTCTATGCCTCATACTGCTAGTTTCTTTATGTGATGCGAACCTTTACTAGCACTGGTTTAACCAACATCAGCATGTGGAGAAGATTTGAACTTTCTATTTTTGAACTTAATGGGTTTCATCTTTTCCTTCCATTTAGTTGCATCGAGGGTTATAGGAGTAACAAACTTGAGTTTCTCCTCCTCAGTAACGTAATGGGCTATCAAAGTATTGAAGTCTCATTCCTCATCTAGCAAGTAATATGACATCACCAGATTACTAAACTCTAAAGGGAGTGTGTTCAAAGTCTAGTGAACAATGAAGACATCAGGAAGAGGATTGTTTAGCGAATTCAATCTACTATGAAGATAAATCATTCTTTATATGTAGTCCCTTACTCTCCCTTCTCCTGTATATCTCATGGAGAATAATTCTTTCATCAAAGCACTTGTCTCAACATTAGGTGAGACTGTGTACCTCTGAGAGACATTATCAAGAAACTCCTTCACTATGTCTATATCCAGAAATCCACTTAGCAAAGGGTCAGGTATGGATCTCTTAATGGTCATGTGACATGATCTGTTATATCGAACCCAGGTTTTATAAGTTTTTTTAAGAACTCTAGAGCTCATGGATGTAGGTGGAGATGGCCTATTCATCCGTATGTCCATATAAACCTCAGCTATCCCCATAACATTCAATACATCCTTCATCCACTTCTTTGTATTGAAATCGGTCAATGGTCACATTGATTTTCTTGACTAAAAAGGTGACTTCAAAATGATAATGTTTAAATCAACACAAATGTAGGATAACAACAATACTCAAAGCTATTAAATAATATCTTTACTGAAAATCCGATCACAAATATTATGAAACACCTGTGGGCTGAGTACATAATATATGCAACTAGACCTCTATATAAAAGCGATCAAAGTACAAACTATTAACTCTTATGACACTACCACATGTGGGCGAATAGATCATTCAAGCAATGACTTTCCTCTATCCAATGCCTTTATGAACATCTTAAAATCTCACATAAAGCCAACATCTGTGGGTAGAATAAACAAACCTAAGACTAGAAACATCCCCTAATGTGTAAGCAAAATAATTCAAAATACTGATTTGAAAGGCCACTGTGGTGACTACATTCTCATCAACACTCAAAAAGTCCACAAACACAAGGGATAAATCTTTATGTTATCCTCACATTCATTATGGGCATATGGTATGTAACAATGTAACATCAATAAATGCAAAAGTCGAATGCACAATCTCATTGTCACACACTAGTACTGCAGACATTCTCTGAAAACTTCATTTGAGACTTTCACAAAAGAAAAATCTCATTAAAGCGACTATCGTGCTTCGCCGGACATTGAACTGACCACCTGAGACACAATAACCTCATATATCTACCTTATGGCAAATTTGTTGCACAAAACTTCACTAAAAAATGACTTAAAAAGGTCTTAATTTCCTTTTTGAACAACTATCATGCAATCTCGAGCACTGAGTATGAGACCCGAGACACAAAAACTTAAAGCATCTCCCTCATATGATGTTCGAAGCATAAAAATTCATTTAAAATCAGATTCAGAATACCTTAATTTCTTTTTCTAGAGTTAAACTTTAATTTATTACTAATGTAATAAATCCATAAAAATGAAAAAACTTACTTTATGAATCTTCTAGACTCAAAAACTGACCTAAAACACCCTGGGGTAGTCTTACGAAAAATCTAAAAAATTTTTATGGTTTTTTAAAATTTTTAAATTACTGTAGCAATTTCATACGGCTAACGTATACAAGCGTTCGGTCAGTATCGCGCGACGTGTTTGGTGCATGTGACACATACGCTCGATGTGTTGCACACCTGCATGTACTGTTCATTGTTGGGCTAATATATCACACACACCGGACGATGTGGTGCACCCTCAACGAAAAAAGGCAATTTTTGACGAGTTTTAGGTCATTTTTTGCACTCCCAAGCTCCTTTTTATCTCGTTTCTCAAGGCTAAATATATGTATACTACTTTCATGTAAAAAAAAGCAAGAAAAAATCAAGAAATAGAAGTTAAATCTCTGAAAACCTTGTGAAGAGAAAATTGAAAAATCTTCGTTTTCAACCACCTAATCATGTCACCGCTTTATTACCATGTGTAATACATAACGGTACCTTATTTACGTATCCCGGATTGAACATGAAAGGGTAAGAAATGAATAAATGCGAAAAATACTTTATTTCAATTCTATAACTTCAAACGAGCTTTCCAAAGCCGAAACAAACGCGAATCCACCACTGTCTTTAGGAAAACTACTCTCCGAGATATGGGTAAGGTCTTTGTATAGTTTTCTCAAGACTTAAACTCTCTTAACAGGTCAGAGAATCCTTATGTTTGCGATTGATATATCAACAACTGCAGGAGACCTTAACTTTTATATATAGTGTTGGACCCCGAACCTTTCTATTAAATGAGAAATTGTTGGCGATTATTCATGTGTAGAAAAAAAGGAAAATTCTTGAACTTGAAATGAAATAGACAAGATGGTTTAGACACAAGATGGGTTATATGTGATATGTTGGAAGTTAAAAGTAGGAAAATGTATATGTTCATTGAGTATGCTTCGGTGTTTTAGCCATAACTTTTGTTCTAGTTATTCAAATGAGATGATTCTTAATCTGGATTAAACTAGAGAGATAAGACTACAAATTGTCTGGTGAAATTGAATTTTGGTTCGGTCTCTAAGAATATCAATTTTTGGATGGAAGTTGAGCACCGAATATTATTTTCGGATATGAACAGTCTGAAAATGGTTGGTGTATAAATTTTAGACTATGGAACCAAATTGAATGATTTTGATTTCATTAGAAAAGTGAGACAATGAAGAACATTTTTTTTAGAAGTAAGTGTTACCAAATTCCTTCAATTACATGATTAGAATAAGGTCTTGATTTTTGGAAGGAGTTAAGCATAATTTTAAATAATTTTAAGGTTTTGCAAGATTAATTATTTTATTTGGAGTTAATTATTGTGTTAATGTTAGTTGGATTTTAAGATATAGTTTGGTTGAGTTAAATAGCAAGAGTGTTTACGTATGGGGACATTTTGGGAAGGACACTAAGCCATATAAGTTTCAAGGCTTACATGTAAAGGTAAATTGGACTTTTTTCACTCATTAATGGCAAAGTTGTAAATAAGACAAGTAGGCTTGCATTTAAGGAAGGAGGAGCACGAAATTTGAAGGAAAGAACAAGAAAAGAGAGAAGAGAGGGAGAGAGTTGGTGGAGAAAGGGAGAAAGAATAAAGAAAATGTTAGGGTTCGATTTTTCTTAGTTTCCAAGATGGATTTTGAAGTTGATTCAAGAAGGAAAAAGAAAGAGGGGGATGAGAGCTTCCTTTAGAGCCAAGAAACTCCTCATTTGGTGAAGGATCAAGGTACAGACATTTTTGATTTGTTGGATTTTTGAAAGGGTTTTAGTCTATATAGCTTAAGAATAGTATGAGTTTAAGTTTTCTAAGATCAATTTTAGTGATTATGTATTATGGGTTCTCCAATTTGAACTCCTTTTGATTTGGGATTTTGTCATGGATGAAGGAGATTAAGAGAGGCAAGAGGAATCAAGGAAGACAAGAAAAGGAAAAAGTAGAGGCTTTTTTAGCAAGGTTTACAAGCAAGGAAAATCAAGGTGAGTACATATTTATAATTGAGTAAATAAGCCACTTTTGTTTTCTTCAAATCAAGGAAATTTTAATGATTTAAAATTGCATTATAAGTGTTGCATAAATTGTGTCTTGAATGAATTGTGAAATATGTTATATGTTTGCTACATGAATTGTGTGATGTTTTATGAAAGTGCTTTTCGTTTGAAAAGAATGCACGTTTATACAATCATGTTTTCAAGAATAATTTTCAAGACATATGTCAAGTATATGATGTGGTTGAACATGAGAAGTCATATGAATTGAGGTTGAGTGTTGGATGAATTCCCATTTGGAAGTTGAATTGTTTTAAATGATGCTGTAATAGAGGAAGTAAAGTTAGGATAAATTTCAAGTTTTACATGAAGGTAAAATATATATGCTGATTTCCAAGGGATTTGTGGAGAAAGTTATGACAATCGCTCCAAGACATGTACAATTTGGCTAAGGACATAAACATGTTGGATTATTTTGTCCATAACTTCCTCATTCGACCTCCGAATGAAGTGATTCTTGAAGCGATAGATTCCTAAGACATGTATCTATCTCTAAATGAAAATTTGTAGCTTTTTGTGTTGATATGAAAAAGTTTGATTGAAAAAAATGTGAGAGGTCGATTGGGAAAGCATGATTGGGGTAGGAACACCCTTTAAAATTTTAAGCATATCTTGAACTGTAGAGCTCCGATTGAGATGATTCTTTCTTCAAAGCAAACCAAAGACTTGGAGCTACAATTTTCTTGAAGAATTTAAAGTGAAATCCTGGTTTGAAGATTTCCAAATTCTGTTCACAAATATGAGAAATGAGTTCGAGTATGGTGACTAATTTATGTGGGCACGCCATTGAACAAATTATGAAGAAAATTATTGAGATGTTATGAGAATGAAGATTAATCGATGATGGTTAACGACATTTCATGGGAATACGCTCACATTTTATGTTTTCGTAAGAGTTGGATTCCGAAAACAAGTGGGATCCAACATGTGTGGTATTAGAGCATGAAGATGAACTAATAATGGTCAAGTTTCATGATCCGAAGTTGGGCTCCGCAAGCGGGATCCAACAGTTGTGGTATCAGAGCAAGCGTTGGACTCCGCAAATGGACCCAACATATAGCATCTATATCGGACTTCCCATAATGAAATTGATATAGGTTCGATTTACACTGATTAAGATCCATTTTTCACCTGAATTTTGACTCATTGATTTAGATCATTTATTGAGTCTCTTTATTATCTTTATCTAGATCAAATAATGTAAATTAACTGATAAATTATTAAAAAAACAAAAAATGCAATTAAATATTGTTCAACTTTATCAGAAAGGACATAATTGTCTGTCGAAGCTCGATAGATTGAAATGCAAGCATGAACATCGCGAGGGAATCTCATCAGGACTAATTAAAATAGTTTCTTAAGGTCTTAAATACTAGGAAAGAGCATCATATAGAGTTAGCTTTAATTAGCTTTAGATATTAGGGAGGAACTCTGTCAGCAGTATTAGTATTTCCTTCAATCATGACATGTGAAATTGGCTGACGTGCCAAAATAGTAGTTTGGAACAAAGTTGATCACGAATTAATTTTGGTTTGTTTGTGCATACAAGCTATTACAAGCCATGTAATTCTGTCTGTATTTTTCCACCATCATTTTAGATTGGAATAGCTCAACTATGTGACTTCTAAGTGTTACAAATAAGAAATGAAATCGGTTTAAAGTTGAAATAACCTATGATCGACAAGGTGGTGGGAATTGCATGCCAGCGTAGTTTACTCTTGCATTGACACAATTGGAGGTGAAAGGCTTAGGACCGATGTACTTCAAATTGATGTCGGACAAATGAACTTTTTCACAAGGGACCTGTTGACTGCAGGTAAGATCGACAGCAACGTTGGAGATTGTTGTTCCAAAAACGTTAATGAACCGAATGTTGCTGATCTTCACTCTTGATGGCTGCTGCCAAACAAAAAGATCCAACATATTAGTACGTTGTTTCTTGGGTGGGAAAATAAAAGGTAAAAGGACCGAACCGCATTGGAATGGCCGTAGGACTGATCAATAATAATTGGGTTTTCGACGTTTTCCATGTTGATGTCCTTGAAAGTCACGTCTGTAGCTTGACTTGGAGGTGACCCTCCCCATGTTTTGATTCTGAGTCCATTTGTAGTGCCCTTCAAAGTGCAGTTACTAACCATGATCCCTTTCACATCCTTCTCATCCGGGTACTTGCCAAGGCTACCAATACTGTTATTGCAAGCAATGCGTTTATTAGGCTTGGAAGAAGAGTACATGGTATAAATACTTGTACTTTTTTGCATCGATTTTATCACAAATATCACTCGCTACTTGCAACCGTTATCATATCAATGATGTGACTCCCTTGTCCGTTTTTAAGAAAACCTCATCAGTTTGTTTTAGACAGCATTGAAGATTCACCTGATGCCATGTCCAGGGCCACATGTCACTTTGGTGACACTGATGTCTGTGCTTCCTTGAATGATACCAATGCAATCATCACCAGTCTCAATAACACTTCTAGCTACTTTAACTTGATTAGATTGGCTTATATGAATACCATCTGTGTTGGGGCTATCTCCTGCTGCAGATATATGAACACGCCTTACTTTGACGTTTTGAGAAAAAACGATACCCATGTGGAAGCCCATGGGATTAATAGAAGTGATCTGCCTAATAACCGCATTCGACACATGATTCAATTTAATGTTCTGCATAACCATCCAGAGAGAAAAACATTAACCATTTAAACTTGACACCAAAATATCCTGAACTTTTTATTAATTTAGTGCTTACAGCTGGGAAAGTACTGCAGGAACCACCACCTTCACAGGTGTTGTATTTCCAGATAAGAGCACCTTGTCCATCAAAAGTTCCTCCACCAGTGAGAACCAAACCGTTTATGTGTTGGAATGAAATCCAGAAATCTTCAGCGTAACTGCTAGGGACTGGTAGAGCTTTCATTGTTCCAACAAACTGTACGGTAATTGGAGAGGGACCTTTGCATGGTCCCTGGAAAACAATAGGTCCTGCTAAGAAGTTCCCTCTTGGAATTATCATCCTCGACTTTCCTGGACAATCGCATGCAGCCCTCCACGCCCTGATAAATTCCTGACCAGGAAAAAAAAAACACGCACACACACACACATTTTACTCAACATCAACTGCTTAAATGGATTTTCTAGTATTATCCTATAGGTTCTTCTAGAATGATGCACTTATCAGAATTTGAACCCTGACAAATAACGTAGCAAGCATATGCTGCTTACCAATGAATTATCCTTTTTCTCGTCAGGAACTGCTCCAAATTTCAGCACATTAAACACAGTTTCAGGAGGTTCTCTATTATCCCCACCTGGACGACCCATTTTGCGAAGCAGCCCGACTCGTGCACGACGACCCTTACCCTCACAACAAGAAGAAGATGACAATACAATTACTAGGCTCAAGAGAAGAACGGCATTAACCGAATATTTTAGTGCAACGGTCATTGCCATTTTATCTCCTACATACAAAAAGTTTCAGGTTGTATGTTTTTCTCCAAAATTGTCGGATTGAAAAGAACCCTGTAAACCTCTCTCTACAAGACGAGAGGCTTGTTGTATGAAATTCTGGCAAACATCTCTTCAGTGTCTTCTTTCTTTATACCATCTATTTTGCTGCTACTGGTAAGTCAAATGCTGTCAATCTCCATAGAAGGGTTTATTTTTGGTGAACTGTTTGGTCGGTTTAATTCCATAATTGGTTAGAAAAAAATTTATTGGCTAAGATTTAGGAGCAAGAATATGTGCCTATGGGCTCTACTTCTCTTTTATTACGTTGGTTCTTTCCATTTTAGCAACCCAATTCATTACCAGTATTGCACCAACCATTTTACAAAGCAATAAAGATATATTTCTGGTTCTGTTCCAAAGGCATCAACTAAATGGCAAGAGCATGGCGCCAGAGATTTTCGATTGATCATCTTTTGGTTGGTTACGTTTTAAAGCTGAACAAAACTTTAACTACATATTTAATACATATCTAAGCTAAAATTAATCAGCGTAAAATAATAAATGGACCATTTATTCTATTTATTTGTTATTGTGGATTAGGCCACTTTAATTAAAGCTCACAAACATATTTCATCGTCATTGACTTGGTAAGGGAAGAGGGGGTGTATGTTGTTTCACTTTTACTATTTCAAACGCTATTCTAACTTATCTCATTTACATATTTATATAAGTCTTACATAAATGTATAGATGAGATAAATTGAAACATTATTGAAATAACAAGAGAGATACAGGTGATGTGATCCCTTGATAAGGGGACATCGTAGCCTGCATACATTATATTCCAAGTTTCTGCTTCTTTGTCCCAGTTATTGACCCAAAGATATTTACCAGAGATGGTCTTTGAGAAAGCCAAGTTAGGTTACTTTTAAGTCTAAATGTAAAAGAATCATGTCTACTTTGCATGAATGGAGTACAGTTTTTATATTCTTCGCAAACATTATTCCGGCTTGAGGAACAATTACTGGCTGGAGAGATTAACTTTCTTTTTAACATTATTAATTATTAAAGATATCCTCCTGTAGCAAACAAGTCCATAAGCAAAATTTTCTTTTAGATATGACTCAGTTGATGCTATGTCTTTAGTACACAACATACAACTAATTTTGCCAATGGCATAGCTCATTAATTGAATTACCTTTTTTTTAATGTTAGGCTGCTTAATTTGATAATTAAGTTGGAGAGTCGACAAGGGTAATGTGTTATTTATTTGAGAAGGAATAACAAAATAATGAATAGTAACACACTAAATTGGTGTTTTCTTTAGAGTTGATTTATTGCACCAAAACACCAAATTTCATGCACCAAAAGTTATAAAAAGATAACTTTGTCCATTTCTTTTTTAACATATTCCTTTTATGTTCTTCTCACAAATTGATTTATTTACATAATTTATTAAGTAATTAAATTTAAAATATATATTACTTTACACAAAATATATCATTACAAAGAGCTCACTGAGATATTTAAAATGATACTAATAATGAATATAATATTAAATTTATTTTATTAATTATTTATAATTCTTACTTACAAGTGTCATAAATTCATTAATAAAATATGTTAAGAATAAAAAGTAAATTTGAAATAAAAGGTCCATAAATTTAAATCACAAAATTGATTTAAAAAATTAAAACTCAATGAAAATATTTAAAATTACAACCAGACTAAAATAAATTACAATTACAATCAAACTCAAGATTATAATCAAAATAAAGTTATAACAATCAAATTAAAAGTAAAAATAAAGCACTTGAGAATATTAATTTAACATAAATAATTAATAGTTCAGAAAGTCATCTCCATTTCCTCCAAAATCAAAATATTGGCTAAAGCTACTAGATGAGCCAACACCTCCTTAAGGTTCTCCTTCTTGAGCTCTTTTTACATAAATTTTCATTTGTTATGTTGGAAGGCCTAAATGGAATAAGTGCTCCAACCTTAAATATCTCTCTATTTATAAGAGTCACATCACATCAACAGTAATTGCTTTCAAACGTGGATGGCACCCTAATAATGGACATTATTTTCTCTAAATACCTAAATATCTCTCTGTTCACCAGTGTCACATCATGTAGAGAGTACATAATAGTGGACATTGTTTGCTTTACATCCATCTCACCAAAATGGAGTCACATCACATCAATAATAGTTGTTTTCAAACGTGGATGGTACTCAATAGTGGACATTGTTTGAGATGGCCTTAAAGTAAACAAAGTCTAAGTGTTTTGGTTCAATAAATTCACTCCAAAAATACCAAAATTCAATACTAAAATAGTATAGTGAATAATAATACACCAAAATAGTATAATAAATAGTAATATACCAAACATGCACTAAAAGTTGTAAAAAGACAACTTTGTCCATTTTCTTTTTAACATATTCCTTTTATGTCCTCACAATTTGATTTATTTACATAATTTACTAAGTAATTAAATTTAAAATATATATTAATTTACACAAAATATACCATTAAAGAGATCTCATTGAGACATTTAATATGACACTAATATTGAATATAATATTAAATTTATTTTAATATTTATTTATAATTCTTATTTATAAGTGTTATAAATTCATTAATAAAATATGTTAAGAATAAAAAGTAAATTTGAAATAAAAGGTCCATAAATTTAAACCCCAACATTGACTTAAAAAATTAAAACTCAACGAAAATATTTGAAATTACAACTAGACTAAAATAAATTACAATTACAATCAGACTAGAGATTACAATTAAACTAAAATTACAACAATCAAATTAAAAGTAAAACTAAAGCATATGAGAATATTAATTTAACATAAATAATCAATAGTTTAGAAGGTCATCCCCATTTCCTCCAAAATCAAAATATTGACTAAAGCCACTAGATGAGCTAAGTCCTCCTTGAGGTTCTCCTTCTGGAGCTCTTTTTGCCTAAATTTTCATTTGTTCATTTCTGAAAGCCTCACGCATCTTTGAATCTTTGATGGAATCCAGACCTTTACATAAATTTTTATAATCTTCCTGTCTTTATCGTAACTCTAATTTTTTGCCTCATTTTGAGCTCGTAACAACTGAAGTTCATAATTTTTTTAGAAGAGATTGACTTTCATGAAACATTCCTTTTATTTCTTTATTCATGGATATAAAAAGTTTTTTTATTTACTCATTTTGTTCTTTTTTCATTTTTTCTTTCTTCCTCCTAATAGGATAATCAGCTTCATAATTTCTTTTAATAAATGGATCTTCAACTTCAAAATCATTATTTAAATAAATACAAAATGATAATGATCCTATTGACTTATCTGATTTTTGGGATCTTGACAGTGACATTTCATTACACTTAGATCGTTTTCGATGACCCAATGCTTTCTCTTTGCTAGTATTAGCATATTTCTCTATATTTTTTAGGATTGGCCATACATGATTAAATTTGAAACCTTTTTTAAATTTTGGATCTTGAATGAGTAAATCTTTTACTTTCTCGAACTGTAAGACAACAATGTAACTTAAGTTAGATTTTAGGATATAAATCAAACGTATTTCAATTTATCTAAAGAAAAAATAAATAAATAAAGCACTTACAATATCTTGTTTAGAAGCATCATTTGAATTTGTTGAACACATCTTTTGAATTTGCCAATATCTATCATTATAGTTTGCCATTGAGCTTGTAAAGATCTCTAAGGTTGAATGGTGGTGATATGATTTGGCAGTATTTGATGATACTCAGTTGTGATAGGAGACCAAACCGAGCCATAGATTGATCTCTACCAGTGATTAGGTCTTATGAAACATTAATATATACATGGCACAGGACTTGATCTTCTTCAACTGAATATGATGCACTCCGAGAGGTATTTGAAGGCTTTACACCAAAATCTGAGCTTTCCATTTTTTGGATAGGTATGAAAGAGTGTTATAGTTTAGGATTTCAAAGAGTGTTATATGAAATGAAGGCTTCAGATTAGTATAATAAATAAACTATTTATAAAGATATTGTGGAAAAGATAAGAATACCAATGAAAGGTTGAGATGAATATGATCTAATCCAACTGTTGGAAAGAGATAGAGTTATATTTTTTGCAGAGATTCCTTATCATGTGTGTGGGTAGGATACGAATGCTAATGAACGATTGAGATGAATGCAATATAATCCAACAGCTGGGAAGAGATAGAGTTAGATTTTTTTTAGAGATTCCTTATCTTGTCTTGGATATTGTATGGATAGGATACTAATACTAATGAATTGTTGAGATAAATGCAATCTAATCCAATGGCTAGGAAGAGATAGAGTTTGAATTTTTGAAGAGATTTCTCATCTTATATTGTATATTGTATGGGTAGGATAAGAATACTAATTAACGGTTGAGATGAATGCATTCTAATCCAACGACTGAGAAGAGATAGTGTTAGATTTTTTACAGAGATTCCTTATCTTGTCTTAGATATTGTGTGCATAGGATATGAATACTAATGAACGGTTTAGATGAATGCAATCTAATCTAACTGTTAGGAAGAGATAGAGTTAGATTTTTTACAGAGATTCCTTATCTTACCTTGGATATTGTGTGGATAGGATAAGAATACTGATTAATAGTTGAGATGAATGCAATCTAATCCAACAGTTGGGAAGAGATAAAATTAGAATTTTTTGTAGAGATTACTTATCATGTTTTGGATATTACGAATACTAATGAACGGTTGAAATGAATGTAATCTAATCCAACAGTTGAGAAGAGATAGGGTTAGATTTTTTACAGAGATTCCTTATATTGTCTTGGATATTATGTGGATAGGATATGAATACTAATTAACGGTTGAGATGAATGTAATCTAATCTAACGGCTGGGAAGAGAAAGAGTTGGATTTTTTTTGCAGAGATTCCTTATCTTGTCTTGTATATTGTGTAGATAGGATAAGAATATTAATTAACGGTTAAGATGAATGCAATCTAATCCAATGATTAGGAAGAGATAGATTTAGATTTTTTGCAGAAATTCCTTATCTTGTCTTGGATATTGTGTGAGTAGGATAAGAATACTAATTAAAGGTTGAGATGAATGCAATCTAATCCAAAAATTGGGAAGACATAGAGTTAGATTTTTTGCAGAGATTACTTATCTTATCTTAGATATTGTGTAGATAGGATACGAATACTAATGAACGATTGAAATGAATGTAATCTAATCCAACGATTGGGAAGAGATAGAGTTAGATTTTTTTACAGAGATTCCTTATCTTGTCTTGAATATTATGTGGATAGGATACGAATACTAATTAGCGGTTGAAATGAATGTAATCTAATCCAGCGACTGGGAAGAGAAAGAATTAGATTTTTTTGCAGAGATTCCTTATCTTGTCTTGTATATTGTATGGATAAGATAAGAATACTAATTAACGGTTAAGATGAATACAATCTAATCGAACGGTTAGGAAGAGATAGAGTTACATTGTTTGCAGAGATTCCTTATCTTGTCTTAGAGTGTGGATAAGATATGAATACTAATTAACGGTTGAGATGAATGCAATCTAATCCAACAACTGGGAAGAGATAGAGTTGGATTTTTTTACAGAGATTTGTTATCTTGTCTTAGATATTGTGTGGATAGGATACGAATACTAATAAATGGTTAAGATGAATGCAATCTAATCAAACGATTGGGAAGAGATAGAGTTATATTTTATGCAGAGATTCCTTATCTTGTGTTGGATATTGTGTAGATAGGATAAGAATACTAATTAATGGTTGAGATGAATGCAATCTAATCTAGCTGTTAGGATGAGATAAAGTTAGATTTTTTTTCAGGATAAGAATACTAATTAATGATTGAGATAAATGCAATCTAATCTAACGGTTGGGAAGAGATAGAGTTAGATTTTTTTGCAGAGATTCCTTATCTTATCTTGAATTATATTACTATATAAGGGAATGAATCACTAGCAGATTCTTCTTTGAATCCTTCACTATATTTGTCTACAACCATGAGTACTAATGCTAGTACTTCTCATATATCATCCTCATCATCAGAGGATGAATTGGATCTCACTTCTGCAATATTAGCACAAAACAAAGCATTACTATGTGCATACACCAATAATAACCTTGCAATTGATTACTATATGAATAATATAGTGAACTAGCTAAAGCATAAAGGCTTAATCTCTGGTCATAGAGTAATTTATCGCAATCGTGTTGCAATAGATCAAAGACTATGGGATGATTATTTTGTAGAAAATCCAATATATAATGCAGCAATGTTTTGCAAGCAATTTCGAATGAGTCAAAATTTATTCCTATGACTTGTTGGTGCTGTTGAAGGTCATGAAGACTACTTTATGCAACAAAGAGATGGATTTGGTAAACTAAGATTGTCTAGTTTACAAAAAATAATAGCAGCATTTCAAATATTGGCGTATGGTGTATTAGCTTATTTAATTGATGAATACATTAAAATTAGAGAATCAACTGTAATTGAAAGTACAAAAAGGTTTTGTCGAGTCATTGTCGAGGTCTTTGGATAGATTTATCTAAGAGCACTGGATGCTAACGATGTTGCAAGATTACTTAAAATTAATTAAGAACGTGATTTTCCAGGGATGTTAGGGAGCTTAGATTGCATACACTAGACATGGCAAAATTGTCCTACAACTTGGGCAGGACAATATAGTAGACGTAGTCGATTCCAAAGTATTATTTTTGAAGTTGTAGTTGATTATGATTTGTGGATATGGCATGCACATTTTAATTTGTCAGGGTTAAATAATGACATTAATATGTTATAAGCATCTCACTTGTTTGCAAACCTTGCCAATGGTATGACACTTTCTGCTCATTATGTTATTCGAGGAAAAGTGTACGACACTAGATATTATTTAGCCGATAGCATTTATCCAAAATGGTCTACCTTGGTACAAACCATTCATGTTCTCCGAGGCCTAAAAAAGAAGTTATTTGCAAAAATGAAAGAAGCATGTAGGAAGGATGTTGAGCGTACATTTGGAGTTCTCCAGTCACAATTTGCAATTATCAAGGGACCGACACGTTTTTGAAAAAAAATCCATATTACATGACATTATGTCAGCATGCATTATAATGCACAATATAATCATTAAGGACGAATATGATACTCAAGTGGTCATACAAGATTGGAGCGAAATGCCAGCTCCTAAAATTAATATTAATAGAGACGATACAATTATATTTCAAGAATTTCATGCTAGACATAAGTAAATTAAAGGTAAAGAAGCTCATTATGAACTTCGTAATGTATTGATTGAACATTTGTAGGAACGATATGGTAACTCAGAGGATTAGAGGTTAAATGTGAAATAAAAATATTATATTTGTGTATGTTATTAATTTGTTGTTTCAATAATATTAATTATATTTGTTCAATAATATTATTTTAATATAAATTATATATTAATTAATTAAAAATAATGATTTTATTTTAATTTTTATAAATAAATAAATAAATACAAATTTGATGTAGGGTAGTTGGAGTAAAACCAAATTTAGTGTAAAAAGATTATTGAAATATTATCTTTTATACCAAATTTGGTGTAAAATTTTAGTGGAATAGAGATTATCTAAATACCTAAATATCTCTCTATTTACCAAAGTCACATCACATCAGCAATAATTGCTTTCAACGTGGATGGTACCACAATTGTGGAAATTGTTTGCACTAAGTACCTAAATATCTTTCTAGTTACTAGAGTCATATCACATCAATAATAATTGCTTTCAAATGTGGATGGTACCACGATCATGGACATTGTTTGCTCTCACTCAATCTGAATACACTAATGATTTTCTTCTTCACACTCATATTAAGTCCTCAAAACCTATCTCTGCTCCTATTACCCTATCCCTTCCACTTTTCAAAAACCATGGTCATCCCCGTTTCTAAGCCCACTGAATATCTTAGTATTATTAAAGCAAGTTTACTATTAACAAAGTTTCCTAATTCTTTCACTATCCCATTGATGTTCACTGGTCAGTAGTTAAATGCATTCTCTACTATATTAGCTCAACTCCATATTATGGCTTTCATTTAACCAAGCCTAATTCCTTAACCTTACATGATTATTTTGGTGCTGATTAGGATGATTGCCTTGATGATCAATGATCTACATTAGGTTATCATATTTTTCTTAGCTCCTTAATTTCTTGGAGCTCCAAAGAGTAGTGTATTGTTGCCAAATCTAGTACTCAAGCTAAATCTAGGAGTGTTGCTTTTGCTGATGCTAAATTATGTTAGCTCAACTCTCTTTTTAATGAAATTGGAGACTCTAACATCAAACTAATATTACAATGTAATAATTTAGGAGGAATTTTCCTTACCGCGAATCCAGTCTCACATGTTCATACTAAAAATATTGAGATTAAGATCCATTTTGTTAAAGATCTGGTTGCAAAGAAGTCCCTGTTTATCCATCATGTATCGGAATCCTAGCAATTTGATGATATAAGCTCACCAAGCCTTTGGGTATTACTACTTTTCTTCATTACATAACAAGCTTAATGTTGTTACATACATTAGCTTGTGGGGGATTGTTAATAAAGATTCATACTAATCCTATTCCTTTATCCTTAATTGATATTTATCTTATCATTATGTTTTAATTTTATTAGATATGACAAGACCAAATTATCTCAAGTCATAGCCTTAATTCATGTGTATAAATATTATTGTACACTTTATTGTAAAACATACAAATAAATACCAACACTATAATATCTCCTTTTAGTTATAATGAATAATTTAATCACTTCATCATTGAATAATATGATTAGACGTAAAGTGTAAAATTAATACAATAATAACACTTAGTAGAAATCTTGCTAACACGTGAGATTTGAGGAGGTCTAGTAATATGCAATCTACTCCTAACTAGTAAATAGGTGGTTTCTAAATGACTCATGTGAAGAGGAAAAAGTATATAATTAATATATATTCTATTTAAATCTAAATGACTTTGTCTTATTAATTAGTAATTGACTTCTAATTAATAATTGAAAATAAGTTTTTAAAATTTCAATTCACTATAACTAAAAAAGTCTTAAATCATTACTAATCATTAATAGTAACATACTCTACATAAAGACTTTTAAGATGAAGAATCATTTATAATACTGGCCAATATTGAAAATTTAAAAAAATCGAGACCTGAGTTCCGCCTCGCGAGCTTCATCATTTCGTCCTTCATAGCCCGACATCCTCTGATTATAAGTCATCTTACCCATCTCCTCGTCGGT
>JANJEY010000235.1:37025442-37038537 GCA_024703695.1 Erythroxylum cataractarum
AATTTTGGGTGAGTTTTGCGAACTCAATGAGTGACCATCATCGATGGCTCACCCAGTCATATAACACATAATTCACATTCACATCATTTCACATTTCACACTTTATATGCTTAAATCATTCGTATTATGCATATGCAGATACATAAGACCTACTTTTTATTTATTACTTTGTTGTGATCGAGTACCTAAATTGTCCCGTATCGGGCTCGTTAAATATTGAGCTTGAGGCTCTGAATCACTTTCTAAGCTCGAAGCTCTTTTTACACTTTGAGTTTTAAGCTCTGAATCACTTTCTGAACTCGAGGCTCTTTTCACACTTTGAGCTTTAAACTCTGATCGGTGGCTACTTTGATCACAACTCCCATTATCTGATCTTGCATTCATGTATGGAATGCGTCTCACATTTTCAATCAATCATATCATGAAACATTTAGTTCGTTATATTCACATACAAGTAGCACTTCAATATATCATCCACATTTCACAATCATCGAACCTTATGTCCGGAATTCAATACAATCAATCACATTCATATGAGCATTCAGTAGTCAATCAATACAAAAAATTCAAATAAAATAAACAATAAAATGAGACCATCTAGGTCTACTCACAGTACGCTCCAGATTAGCATTTGCTTCTGAATTCTGGAGACGCCTGAATGCGGACTTTTAACCTGCACAACCCATTTATGAAGACACACGTTGCACTCACATTAATAATGGTACAATTATAAGCATTTATTCATGTACAATTGTGTATATGAACCATGTACAATGCATGCTCAATGACAATCCAGGGGATTTTATCAAACTTCACATCTTATGCCCATTCTCATTTTATAACTCAATTTCTTGCCATTTCATTTTAGCATTATTTGCTCTAATAAAAATCAAATTCTCATTCACTTTTACTAGATACACTTTACTCCTCTTCTTGAATCACAAATTCAATCATATGAACCCCTTCATCTCCATTATACACAAGTCTTTGGCACTTTAATACCAACAATTCATTCACTATTGTTATTCTAACATTATGTGATCATACAATATCTAAACTCTCATTCTTTCTTATAAATTCTCTAAAATTCCAAACCTTCGAGTCTATTTTCTATGATCAATTAGACAATGAAAATGACGAAATTTAACAAAAATTTCTTCTAATAACATATTACCTATTGTCTTAAGTTTCTAATAACACCAAGATCATTCAATTTGGTTCAATATTCCAAAATTTATACTCCAAATAATTCGGATCATTCCTTAAATATAACAGTATTTTATACCCAACTTCAAGTCAGATTTTGGAGCCATGGAGACAGAATTGGAATTTGGTTTCTTCATAACAATTATAGACCTATGTCTCTATTTTAATCTAGATTGATAATCATTCAATTTGGATAACTACATAAAAAGTTATGCCTAAAATACTGAAGCATGTTTAGTGATAATTCTCCAGTTATCATTTTCCAAAACTCCTCATCGATTTTGTCCCAATTATATCAATCAATCTCTTATAAATGATTTCATATGGTTATAATTGTCTGTGTATATGAAGATAAATGTGTTACGAATCCAATGGTTCAAGTCCCATGTCATTTGGAGGTCGGAAGAAGAAGTTATAGCCAAAAGAGTGAAGGATGTTTACATCATTCCACTTTCACTGCACCTTCATTAAGCATGATCGTGCAAATTCCAATTGCTTCTCCATTGTCACCCTCGTGCTTTTGCACAATGGTGAGATCCCTTGTGAGCCTTAAGAGTCACGATCGTGCTTGTGCACGATTGTGCACTCCCATCTTTTCAAACTTCATTCAGGCCATTTTTGAAAATAGACCTTCATGGCAATTTTTGACAAGGCAAATGAAGAATTTAGGCCAAACACTCTTCGAAAAAGTTGTTACCTTATCTCTTAAGTTTCAAATGAAACTGATTTCATGCAATATGGTTTCATATTTTGCAAGTTATGCTAAAAACACGACAGACAGTTCCAAAACAAGACAGAATCTACAAACTCAACTCGAGCTAGATTGTGAAACTCTTAGAGACAAAATTCAATTTTGATTCCTTCATGAAAAATATAGCCATACATCTTTAGTTTAATATGAAATTAAAATCATCCCATTTGGATATCTATAGACCAAGATATTGTAAAAAATACAAATGCATGTTCAGTGGAAACACTATATCTGTACATGTCCAGCACACTTCAACATCATTTTCATCTTAATTAATCTCTTTTGCTTACTCTATCACTTCTGCCTTATTTCTTCAATATTTTCTCTTCATTTCTATTTCATATCAGCTCAACTTATCACAGCCAAATCAAAATCTATCATTTTTCATAATAATAAAAAATACAGAAAATCACACTCACTCATATTACCTTCACATTTTCTGCATTTTTTAACTTCTGCATTTTCTTCACTTCTTCCTCAAACTTTCATTTTTAATCGTTCATTCTCATCTCAAAATAGTATCTTACAACTATTCTTCCTCTCTAAACTCATTCTTTTGTTCATCTCTCAAATGCCCAAAACTCATGTATATGCGTATAAAACAGAGTCCTCATTACTATTTTCTTCAAAAAGTTTCTGCACCTAGCTATATATGTTTTCTAAGATCTTTCAACTCCAAAAATCATTTTAACACCATCTTATAACATTTTTATCATTAAATAAAAAAATCAACATGTACGACACATTCAAAATCTCCTCACTCATTTTCTAGCAAATATAAATATCACTATTTCCTAACCATTTTACAGTGAACTCACGATGCATGATTCAGTTCATACAAAAATGCATAATCATAACAATTTTAGTTGTTTGAAGCTTTACCATCTGCAAAAATCTCGTGAACTCTAATTCCTCATGCAACCACGTACAACATCTTGAAAGTTGACAGGGGGGTTCGGTCTTTCTTATAATAAAAGAAAGAAATAACAAAATAAGAGTGGTAGTGGATAGCAGAAACCAAGATTTTATTCTAATGAAGATTTGATGAAAAAAACTATGTGTTTAAGAAAAACTAGGGGAAGAAGCTTCAAGAAGGATAAAGACAAGGACAGTAGCTTGTCTTTCAAGGTTGTAAATACTTGACTTTAAAGCTTAGACACCTGTCCATTTCTTAGCCTCTTATCCTCTTCTCCATATTAAAACTCACTTAAGAATAATTTATACTTAGGTTTATGACTTAATAAAACCACTGAAATCACAAGTCATAACTCTTTGAATCACTATCAAATTTTTCCATTAAAACATCGTTTCGGGTCAACTTTGCATGTTCTTTCTTCCCCTGATACTGAAGTCATTTTACAATACTTTTTTCTAGAAACATGTTCCCCTATGTCTTATGTTTTCATTGACACTAAAATCATTTTATTTGGTCCAGTAATTTGAAAGATATAGTTCAAATATTTTCGGATTGCTCTTGTCCAAAACAGTATAATATGTACAACTTCCATCCAGAATTTGAACATCATAGAGACTGAATCACAATTCGACTTCTTCGGATGATTTGTAGTACAATATCTCTAGTTTACTCCAAATTAAAAATTATCTCATTTGGATGTTGAGAGGAGAAGTTATGGTTGAAAGAAGCAAGACGGTTTAGTTTGCAAGAGAACAAACTATTAAGGAGCATTGTAGTATGAAAAGACAATTAAACATCACTCTTGCAATTATCTAAAAAAAACACATTTTTCACTAAGCCTCAATGTCACTGTTGTGCTAATGCACGACAATGCTTTTTCACCTAAAATGTGCATTTCCATTTTGAATCTCAAAAGTCACCGTCATGCATATTCTTCTCCACTGTGCTTCTTCTTCCTCGAGTCTTCATTTTTTTTCTCTTCCAATTTAATTTCCTCTAGCTTATTGACAATGCATTTCATTACTCCATACACTTTTTAAACAAAACAAAATTAAACTAATACTCCAAAACTTAAAAATCTGAAACCCATATTCACTACCTCTCTCTATTGTAATTTTTTTTCTATGTCTTTATCTTCATTTTTTGTATCTTCCCACTAATCTTTCCATTCTTGATTCATATATTCAGTCTTTCTATACCCATGACAACCTCTAAACATATCAAATGCAAACTTATATAATAGTTGATCAAAACCAAAACTTCTCACATGCTTTCTCCCACTGCTGTGTTTTCATCTTTCTACTATCATCTGATGCACTCATTTCCATTTTTCCACACTTTCAACTCCTCAACAACAAAATCATTTCATTATACACTTTGCATGTAAAAACTTAGCACCACATCACTAATTCACGTCCACCTCTATTAACACTTCTCTCTTTTTTTTTAATGCATGCATAGTACTTGACAAAACACAAAACAATGTAAATGATCCATATTTTTTTGCAATTTGCTACTTCACTAATCTTTCATCTAACCCATTCCTCAAGTTATATTCAACGAACTCTACCGCCAACTTCTCTTGGGTATAAAAACCAAGAATCAAGTTAAGAAAACTCTTCGGATATTCATCAATTGTCAACCTACAAAGTCACGATCGTGCATGTTCATGATCATGATTTTCATCCTTGAACCTCCAAAGTCGCCATCGTATATATGCACGATCGCGACATTTACTAAAAAAATCACCAATAAAGCACGATAGCAACTTTCGATTTTTAACTCGATGACCTTCGTTTTTCAAACTTCCAAATTCATCGTCATGCCTATACACGACGCACGACGATGCAATTCTTCTTCACCAAAACTTAACTCCTAAACTCCATAACTTTTGATCTAGAACTCAATGGAAAGCTAAAAGAAAGATCTACAACTTTTATGAAGACAATTTTGTTAAAACAGCCTAGATCAGTACAATTTAATCTAGGAAGTTTCAAAATAGTGCTGACCTTTCTAACTTCTCTTCTTCATTCTAGTTACCGAAATTTTTATCAATCACTATCCAAAAAAATCCATTTAATTTAGTTGTAGATCATTCTAAATTCTCAATCCACTAGCTAAATTTATTTAACATGGAATCCACTAATTTTCAACTAATCCTATGATAATTCAATTATACTCGGAATGTCAAATGAGTGCATGTATAATTATTTTCATGTGTGCACAAATTCAAATCCATATGCATGTATGCTAAAACTTTGCTAAGCATGAGATGGAAAAAACTTTCTAACTCTCATATTACTATTTTCTCCATTATTGAAATCTAGGTTCTAACCCTTAATATGGGGACGAGATGTTGCATATAATATAAAACAGTTCTCCTATATCTTTTATGGAAAAATTCTTGGATAATCAAATCTTTATAGATTGGAGCAAAGACATGTCTTTTCAGTCAACAATTTGTTATCCCATAGTGCTAGGAAGACAACTACACCCCCAGTAACCTTCTTGTAAACATATTATTCGTCCATAATTTTTTATAAAATTAAGCTTCTTGATTATCTTATCAAAACAAATATTCCAACTATAGGAAAATTTTTTAAGTCCATAAATAAACTTTTTCAACTTGCATACTTTATTAAAAAATCTCTTAGATTAAAAACCTTCAAAATGTGTTATATACTGATGTGTGTGATATTGTATGCTTTAACTGCAAGTACACGACAAAGTTGTAGCTAGAATAAATAAGTATGAGTCAATCACACAAGGACTGTAAGTACTATTGTTAAGCCTTTTTCTATTATGTAACTACCAAATCAAGTTGTGGATTTAATCTAAAACTAAACTAAACTAAACTAAGGTTTAATATAAGAATGAACTAAGATAAAGAAAGCACTAGGATTAAACAATATCAAATAAATAGTACCTAGGTGATGAATCCCCCAAAGATATTCTAAACATTAACCCTTTATTAAGCAACAAATTATTGATTATTGGACCATGACAATTCATATCTTATGTAAATAAATTTCTTAAGACTATTAACAACTAACTCTTAGTTGGTTAACTAAAAATTCTTTCTAGTTAAAACCTCTAATATTGCATTATTTGATTCATTAATTTCACCATTATGTTTGATCTATTTATACAATAGGATTTCTCAATCTCAATCATATGAAATCAAACATTGAACTAATATCTTAGACATATTGATTCAAGAATATAAACGCATTAGGAAATTGCAATAAATAAATAAATTAAATTACATTAAATTAAAGACTATATCATAATATCCATCCTAACTTAAGGTTCACTAAACCTAGGCACTAAACAATTTAGTTCTTAAACATAGAAAATGAAACCAATATTAAATATTTAGAGTAACAATTAGAAATAAAAGAATCCATGATCTATATATCCCCCTTTATCTCTAATGAAATCTTATTGAAATTTTGGATGAAAGGTTGCTCTTTAATAGATCTCTTGAAGTAATAATAAAGACTACAATAAGTTTAATACAATTGAAAATTTTTCAAAATTTTCATTAACTTCTTCCTGCAACTTAAAATTTTTCAACTTTTGTTGATATTTTATTTATCCATGCCTCTAATATGTACATTACCCTAAATGTACACATTAGAGGTATAGATAAATAAATATCAATAAAAACACAAAAGTGAGAAAGGTAAGGATGGGTACTTTCCTTAATAATAAGATAATTGTAAATTTGGTGAAAAGTCCATCAAATATTATGTACAACCATCCATGCAAAATATATACAAAAAGGGGATAAAAAGATGAAATAAAATAAAGAACATGAATATAAAAATAACATAAAATAAAACAAAATTGTACTACTAACATTCAGAAAAAAAAAAGAAATAAGAAAAATACACAAATAATTAAAAAAAAACCTAATAGAGCATCTAGACTATCTCTATATTTGTCAATCTCTCGGTGAGTCTGTTATATTGTTCGTTGGAGGATCATTGGGTCTCAGAGCCTTATACTGTTGCAGAGCTGAAGATAGTGGAGGTGGAATGGATATCCTTAAGTGTCTTGTCATCATCTGCATTAAGACCTCCTCCATTGATCTACCATGTGCCTCTCATCTCACCATCCGCTTCATTAGCATTGTTTAGTTTATTTAAATAGTGTATTGGCTCCCAAGATCTACTAATGTACTTCTCCAGCTGAACTACCTTCAGCCAATCCCAGCATCCAAGTGGTGTTGTTGCCCTAGGCGATCGTTTTATTCCTACACTGCTCCTCCTATTTGGGATGGTAGTAAGCTCCATCTCGATGTTTGCACCGCTATATTAGGGTGATCCATATCTACTCCTAAAGTTATCTACTCATTTGAAAGCCTGATCAGTTGATAAATATCTCTTGGTAGTACTCTCATCCTACGTACCATATGCGTATTCTTCATAACATCCAAATTAAGAGCGACCATGGTACCGAGCCTATTATCTAGCCAAGGATTTATTTTATATTTACATGCTTATTTGGAGAGGATTGCAGGTTATTCTGAACATTAGTAGATCAAATAACTCTTATAATGAGACAATCATTTGGTTAGGGGGCTTTAAAATGAATAACCAAGTTGAATATAAAACACCAAAGATCAGTTGGGCTTTAATGGTGTATCACAACTATAAAGAAAGGAACTACAAAATTTTCATATAAGAAAGCAAAAACATGGAGTTGATATATTAGGAAATTATAATCCAATGTGAACTCTCCTTGATAGTAAGAGGAATTGCAACTAATCTCTCTACCAATATGAAGAAGAGATGGTTAATGGATTAAACTACCTTTACCAAGCTGCTTGTTAGGAATCATAGCTTATAATCTATATCTTTTGTACCTTTTAGGTTGTGTATAGTATTTTTAATGAAATCAATTATCTTTTGAAAAAACAATCAAAATATGGGCACAAAAATATAGTTAATTAATCATTTATCATATATACATCCTCAAGCAAATTCCCATTAAAAAAATGTTATTTTGATATTCATATGCCAAATTACACAATCATGATATACAGCCATAGCTAATAAGATCCTTATAGATTTCAGCATAGCTATTGGCAAAAAATGTTTCATTAATCCAACTCCTTGTATTTATTGCAAGCTTTAGCCATTAGCTTTGCTTTGTATGCGTGTATATTACAATCTATGTTAATTTTTCTCTTAAATTACCACTTTTAACCAATAGGTACAATATCGTCGAGAGCACTCACCAAAGTTTATACTTTGTTAATATACATACATTCTATTTTAGATCTCATGGCTTTATTCAATTTTAAAGAGTCAAAGTTAGACATTGCTTTCTTAAAAGTGGTAGCCACATCATTTATGAGTGATACATTATATTTCTCCTTGTTGATATGTATAATTAATCTAGTAGAGGGAGGGTATCCTACTTGTGTAATATGGACTATTTATCTCTTGAACCGCTGGTTATATATCATATATATCAATTTAAGGTTCTTGCTCCATTTAAAAATGAATTTGTGATTCTTAAACTTCTCTAAGTTCTACTTACTCATGCTATTTTTCTTGATAACAAATTCTCTTTTTAGGAATGTAGAATGTCTTCAGACAAACACTTTTTGCGTAAGAGCACGATAAAATTGATATCTAATACTCTTTTTTACCTTACAAATTTATATTTATTTGATTTAGCTTGAAGCTTACCAAACGTTGCACACTTCACATATGAATCACAGCATCAAATTTTTAGGTCTGACAACTTTGGTCTACTACTAATCCATATCTTATATGGTATCTTATCAAATGATTTAGATGGAACTATATTTTGTCTAACAACCAAAAATACATAAAAGAATAAGTATTAATTTCTGCTACAAAACCAAATAAAATAAGGAATTCAATAAATATTTGATTACTTCCACTATTTTAAACAAAATAATAGCCCTCACTTTTTAATTGAGAAATTATTAAAATAATTTCCTAACAGCCAAGATCCCATTTCAACTAAATTGATATGAGTTTGCTCAATAAACAATTTAAATTAAAAAAGTAGAAAACAACCCTACTAATCATTGCTTATGTGACTTTTAGATATATTAGATGACAGCCTTTAATTAAAATATATCTTGTATATTGTTCTTAACCCTGCCTCAAATTCATAAGATCAGGAGTTTTCATATCTAAATCACATAAGTTTAGTTAAGTATGTCTCATTAATTTAAAATAAAATATATTTGAGTTAAAGATATTTTGATTTTACTTATCAAGGTTTATAATGAACATAATTATGATTTTATTCTTAAATAATGGGAGACAACTGTCATGTTTTAAACTTAATATTTAATTGAGGATTTAAAATTTTATCTCATTTAAATTAATATAATCTTATTATACTAACTATATCAAACATAATCAAATTATGAAAGAAAACCTTTAAAACTTTGCTTAATTATAATTATTCATTTGATTACTAATTTAATTTAACAATTCAAACTCTTCAAAACTAAAATATAAATTTTTAAACAAAAATTACCTTTTCAAAAATATATTTCAATTTATTAGAAAACATTTTTCTAGATTTATTAGGAATTTAAACTAATTTAAGAAAATTAATTTAATAAAATAAAGGCTTAAATAGAGAATTAAAAACAAAAATAAAAAGGGAAACTACTGGTGTCTATTACACGAGCCAGATGAATTAGTTGTACTAGTGGCATTTAGCCTCGTCATTTTCTCCATAGTGAGGGATTTTGGTTTTACACCATTACAACTCCTTTGTCTCCTTCACTTGCCTCTGTTGCCTCTTCATCTTAGGTGCTTGTGATTCTTCATTTGTCTTCTTTATTGCACATAGTCTCCAATGCTTGCCTCGTCCTTTAAGCGCGATTATCGCCCTTGCCACTGGTGACTATTGTTGGGCGCAGCGGGTGTATTTTGTGAAAAAGGAAAAATAAAATGAGTAAAATGGACACAGGATTTTTAACGTGGTTTACCCTTAACTTTGGGCTACGTCCACGGACAAAACTCAGAATATCTCTTCCACTATTACAAATAATGGGTATACAGGGATAAATCAAAATAGTGGCTCACAAGGTGTTTCCCAACCTTAAAAAAAATACTAACCTCACTATTTTGTCACTCACCAACCCTTTAGAAATGTATTTCCTAACTTTAGAGCACTTGATTTACTCTGGTTATCTCTCTGAATTTCTCTCAATACTTTCTGAAGCAGGGAGTGCCTTATATAGGCACTCCACCGCATAAGACAGCTGCAAGGCAGCTGTCTTTTACATATATTCAACAATCGCAACTGTGGCACCGATTTCGGTGCCGCCAGTTTGGAAAGATGAGAGTCCCTCTATGTGGGAGGGACCCATCTTCAACAAATATCACCATTGGCTCTGTCACCATTTACGACGAAGGAGGGCTATTCAACAGCTGCTAACATTGTCGTTGGTGAAGACATGCATAAGATGTTTTCCAAATGCAAGAAAGAAAATTATGTGATTGATTTTTCAAAACAGAAATCCAAGTCAACATTTTAACTAATTTTTCCCAAATAGATCCTAGTAACTGAAGCTTTCTTCAAGCCTTAACAAATCCTTCTCCTTCTTAGACCTCAACGCATGCTTTCGACTAAGATCCTCTCTTACGCCCATCCCTTAGCCTGCATAAAGGAGAAATTGCAATTAAATGTCCTCAGGCTTTGATGGACATCTTTGCACTAGTTGGGAATTTCTCTCAAGGACATAAACATAATCCTTGGAGGAGATTTCGAATGAATATAAATGTTGCTCCAACCCTCAACAGTGCTCATTCAATGATTTTCTTGATTTCCTCTCTGAACCCAGTCTTCACGAGATTCCAATGAATGGGGGAACCTTTATATGGACTGTGATTGGGCCGGTCGTGCTAGGCCCAAATTTAGACGCAGAACGGCACATGGGATGATCGGCCCATGCCTTGGGGATTGACCTAATTCCCCCAAGTAACAATCATATAAATTCATTACCTCATCATGAAAAGGTACGATTCCCATAACCCTACTTTTCACTACTCATTAGCTACCAAAAGCTCTCACAAAAACTGACGTGAGCGTCGGAGGGGCTTGCCGGAAATCAACCCCTGGTGTGCCTTTTGTTGTTTTACAGGTACCTCTGATCCAGAATCGATGAATCTCATGGATCCAAACAACAGTGCTCAACCCCACCAAAATCAGGTAGAATCAATTGGCGCTCACCGTGGGGCCCGACATCACGGCACTACATCTAGAAACACATAGATCAGTCATGCGGTGGCGACGAATCCTGATGTAGGCGCTATTGTGGCACTTGCATTGCAACGAATGGGCTTGCGGCTACCCGTCGCCCTTCCATCACTGCGCTCTAATCACCAGACACACCCTTCATCCTTGCACCAAAATCCTAGTATAAACGAGCCACCCCTTCAACGCTCACACCAGCATGATCAACCACAACAATCCCAAAACCAAGACTAAGAAGCACAAAGCGTGGCCCTAGAGGATGACGCCCGAACCAGCTCACATCCTCACACCCAATACCCCCTCATCACGAACCCTCCTACACCGCAACCAACCCTCCTCACGCAGAGACAAATAGAAGAAGCGGCCGATATATTAATCCGCCAAATCTTACAATCTCAATCGGAACAACAGCAAACACCAGCTCGGTAAGTTGGTGTGATGACCGATTGATACGCTACGGAAGCCCTGGAAAAAATTATAGACCACCAGATCAACGTAGCCATGAATTTTCGTCCTAGCCAGATTTCAACACAATATAGCTCTCCTTTCATCCCAGAGATCTTGGACAGCCTCCCAGCGGTCGGTACTAAGATATCGACGCCAGAAAAGTATACTGGGAAGATCGACCCTCTCGATTACCTCCAACACTTTCAGTCGATGATGAACTTGCATTGCGTTCCAGATGCCATTCAATATAAGGCTTTCTGCACCGCATTTCAAGAAGGAGCCCGAAGATGGTTCAACAGCTTGCCCCCACGCTGCATAACCAATTTTGAAGATTTTAAGTTGCTATTCCTCAACCAGTTCGCTACAAGTAAACGGCCACGGAAGACTGCCTTGGAAGTAATGCAGCTGACCCAAGGACGGAATGAGAGTTTGCGGGAGTTCATCACCCGATTCAACAATGAAGCTGTCAAAGTTCCTGACCTTACTTGCTCGTCCATATTGGCTGCTTTGATGAGCAATACGAGAGATGAAGAGTTCAAGAAGTCGCTAGCTCTCGATCAGCCCAAGTCTATCCAAGAGATAAGAAATCGGGCTGACAAATACATTCCACTAGAGGAAGTGTTGAAAAACATAAAGCGTAGAACGGATGACCACTGGCCAAGTAGTAGGGCCGATGACTCACATAAATGGCAGAAAGACCGATCTAGTTGGAGGAAGCTAATCGATCAAAAAGACCAGAGGCGAGACTCCTTCACTCCGCTCAACAGGCGATATGTGGAAGTACTAGAGATCGTGAGAGCAGAAGGGGAATCCCTCTGAGAACCCAATAAATTGAACACACCTCTCAAAAAATGGGATTCTTCTTTATACTGTCGCTTCCACAGAGATGTCGGTTATGACACGGAGGATTACTGGGACCTGAAGAAGAAAATCGAACTCCTCTTCCAGAGGGGAAGATTGGGTAGATTTTTAAAGTACGGTAGAAATGCCGAGCGAGGTAATGAGAGCAGAAGCGGTCGGTCTAACAATTGGCGAAGACTTTGGAGACAAAACGTAAACGATGGAGGAAGGCTGACCAAGAATACGGACAACTGACACGACACGAGAGGACAATCCAGGGCTAGAGATGATAGAAATACGGGGCAGCAAGATGACCGACCGGTTAGGGTCATCAATATGATTTTTGGTGGTAGCGCAGCTGGGGGGTCCACCGTCAAAGGAAGGAGGCAGAGGCCAGTGAAGACGCCACTCAACCAATGGAGTTAGAACGATCTAGGGGTGAGCATAATTCAGGCTGGCTCGATTACCCTGCCCGACCTGAATTAATTCGGGTGACAAAATTGCAAAAATTTGGTAAATCGGGCCGGCCCGAAAATTACCCGAATTATTTCAGGTAAGGGACGGGTAACTCCGAAAAAATTTGGGTTACCCGATTACCCGAATTAAGTTTTTCTCTTTAATATTATAATATTATTAGTTTGAAAATTGAATTGAAATTAGGGCTTCGGGCTTC
>JANJEY010000235.1:37069505-37083475 GCA_024703695.1 Erythroxylum cataractarum
ATAATAATAATAATAATAATAATAATAACCCATATATAATTTCAAAATAATAATAATATTATTATTATTATGTAAAAAAACAAAAGGACGTCAGGCTCATGAGGGTCAGCTGCGCGAGCCTCACCTCCATTTCTTTTTTTTTACATAATATAGTTTTATTATTATTATTTTGAAATTATATATGGGTTGTTATTATTAATATTATACATTGGTCATTATTATTATTATTATTATTATTATTATTATTATTATTATTATTATTTACAAATTCCTTTTGGATATTTAATTTTATTATTATTTTTGTTGTTATTATTATTATTATTATGAGCCTAATTATTATTAATATTATTTATATTATTAGTATGATTATTTTTCCTTTAATAATAATTATTATAATAATTATTATTATTACTATATTAATTATTATAATTAAAACAATAATAATTATAATTATTATTGTTATTAAAGAAAAAGTTTACGTTGGAGAAGAGTAAAATATAAGAGTTGGAGAAGAGGAGAAGAGGGGAAGAATTCACGTGGTGGGCAGTAGAATTCAATTCACATGGTTTAGGGGTGGGATTGAATTCATTAAAAAAGTAAGAATTGAATTCTTGTGGAATTGAATTTACCTTCTTTTTTAACTTCTAAACAGATTAATTGAATTCAATCTCATCGCATACCAAACAGGGGGTAAAGGAAGCCATGACTCATATGTCACGGATCATAAATGAACAAGGACAATGGATTGATGACCAAGAAAAAATCGGTGCAGAAGCAGTTCATTTTTTCACTTGCCTCCTAGAACTTTAACTAGATACTGATAATAATGCAATACAGAAACTACTTGGTACGATCCCGTTGGAAATCTCTCTTGAGGACAACCAGAATTTGTTAAAACCAGTTGACATCGAGGAGGTGAAATTGGTCGTATTTGATTTAGACTGTGACAGTGCTCCTAAATGTGATGGTTTTTGGGGGATCTTTTATCAACGCTGCTCAATGTTCTGAAAATCAGACCGGTCATTGAATTGGTGGCCTTACTGGTTACCGGTTCGACCGATTCAACTACCGTTCGAATCGGTGTGACGTAATAATTATGCAATAATTATATTTAATTATATATAATATTAAAAAATTTAAAAAAATTCAAAAAAAATAAAAAAAATAAAAAAATTGTCGAACCGGTCCAACCGGACCGGTCAAAAACGGTTCACATCGGGTCAATTGAAGACCGATTTTGGGGTATAAACCGGACCGAATCACCGACCGGTCACCGGTCGGACCGGTCAGACCGGCCGATCCTGTCCGGGACGTGAAATTTTTTGCGGGAGTTCCAATTCCAAAATATATGGCAAGCACATTGATATCTTTACTGCTGAAGAAGCAAAACCCATCCATTTTTGCCCATTTTAGACCTATTAGCCTATGAAATTTTGCTATAAAGGTTATTACAAAGGTACTTGCTAAACATCGGAAAAAAGTATTTGATTTCCATGGAGCAAAATGCTTTTGTTTCTGGAAGAGACATAACAAACAAAACTCTATTGGCTCAAGAAATGATTCAGTCCATTGATCAGAAAACTAGAGGCAATAATGTGATCCTAAAACTCGACATGATGAAAGTTCTTGGGGTTTTCTTTCTGAACTATTAAGACGTTTTGGTTTTCATCATCACTTTATTTCTTTGGTCTTGAATAATTTAAAAAATGCTTGGTTTTTAATCATGGTAAATGGCAAGTCATTTGACTTTTTCCAAGCTCAGCATGGGATTAAACAAGCAGGGGACCCTCTTTCCCCTCATTTATTCACTCTGGCTTCGGAAGTTCTTTCGCGTGGTCTTAATGGTATGGTAACAAGGAAACCTTTGATTATGTATGCTCTCCCAAAGGGTAGCCCATCAATAACATATCTCAGCTTTGCAAATGATATTATAATTTTCACAAAAGACTCAAAGAGATCAATCAGGAACTTGAGTAATGTTCTCATGGATTACGAGAAAGCAACTGGTCAAAAGATCAACAAAAATAAAGAGTTTCTTCATAGCTTTAAGAAAAATGGGCATAGTGTAAGAATTTAATACTTCCTCCACCATAGGAATCAAAAGGGGTGTTTTATACTTTATACATCTCGGAAATATCTTGCTCAAAGGTCGTCCAAAAGCTTCATATTTCCAGCATATATTAGAGAAATTTGAAGGAAATTTGACTGGCTGGAAAAGAAACTTACTCTCACCAGGAGGACGAATTACATTAATCAAACATATATTATCAACTCTTCCTTGGACTTCCTCTCACTAGGAGGACGAATTACATTAATCAAACATGTATTATCAACTCTTCCTCTGTGTTGTTTTGGCACCTTTTCACCTCCAAAATCTATAATTCATCAAATGGAGCACAAAATGTCTAATTTGTTTTGGGGTGACATCGATGGACATGCACGACATCATTGGCAAAGTTGGAAAATTGTTGCCAGACCAAAAGAAGAAAATGGCCTAGGTTTTCGATCTCTTGAGACTATGATCATGGCATTTAGTAGCAAAATTTCGTGGAAATATGAGCATCGAAATGGACTATGGTCTAGAGTTATATCAGCTTAGAAAAAAGGAATATATGGTAAATTCCATTGGAAAAGAATAAAAGCAGTTGAAGACAAATGCCGCCAAGTCACTCGAATTAAAATCTGCAATGGAAAATGCTCTTTTTAGTTCTCTAACTGGTCTAACTATGGTATTCTTGCAGATTATGTGGCTGATACTTTGAAAAATATACCCTTTAATGAGATATTCAATGAAAGACAATGGTGTGTTGATATTATAGCTGAACTACCAACAACATCAATGCCGAAATTCTTTCACTCTCTTTCAGATTGGATGATGAGCATGACTTACAGATATGGTCATTGAATGCGTTCGGAAATTTCTCAATATCCTCTACTTATCATTTCATGAGAAGGCCACACAAGAAACACCCTGACTTACATTTCGTCTGGTGCAAACAAATTCTTTCAAAAATTTCATTCTTCAAGTGGAAACTCTTAAATGACTTGCTTCCATTATCGAATGTTCTCATGAGTATGGGTTTCAATATACTTTCTAAATGTTCTTTTTGTTCTTCAATTGAAGATATTAATCATTTTTTTTGTTGTTGTTCTTTTTCATAGGAAATTTGGAATTATTTCATAACCATGTTAAACATGCATTTCATGGTCACTTCAAATCTATGAGATTGGATCAAACTAATGTGGCATTATGACAAGAACAATTTGTTGCCTAACAACTTAGAATTCTTATGGTATATTTAAAAATTTTATAGAAAAAAAACTGAAAATTCTTCATTTTTAACTAGTCGATCACGTCATCGTTCTAATACTATGAATAATAAGTAACGATATCTTAGTTACGTATTTCGGATCGAAGGTAAAATGAAGGAAATGAAGAAATGCGGAAATACCTGATTTTGGTATCTATAACTTCAAATGAGCTTTTCAAAGTCGAAACGAGCACAAATCCACTGTCACCTTCACGAGAATTACTTCTGGGACACGGGTAAGGTTTTTCTACGATTTTCACAAAATATAAATTTTCTTAACAGGTCAGTGAATCTTTATGCTTACAATTGATATGAGTAATTATATGAGATCTTAACATTTATATATAACTTCTATATCGAACTTTTTTTTATCACAGACCTAATATAAGTCCGGTTCATACTGATTGAGATTTATTTTTTACATGAACTTTGACTTATTCGTTGAGATCATTCATTGAGTCACTTTATTATCTTTATCCGGATCAAATTATGTAACTTAACCGATAAATTATTTAAAAATTAAAAAAATATAATTAATAATTGTCTAATTTTATAAGAAAGAACAAAATTATCGAACAAGTTTAATTCAATAATGTGGTTGAAGTGGATTGTTGAAATACGTTTTACAATCTAATTAAAGATTCTCAACATAATACAAAATACCTTGCTTCCCTTAAGCACCACGTTTCGAATCGGTGGGGACATTGTATAAATTCCAAAAACCGACAAACATACACGCCAGTCAACGTTCCAAAAACAGTACCTCGCAAACCGATGACAGCACAGCATATTTGCCGTAAGGTGCTATTAGGGGCCATCATCGTAATTATCGCAATTCTCAGCTGCTCCTCTACATTTTCCCACGAACGATACCCTCCCTCCCCATTTTATTGCATTGCAAATGCTACGCCCAAAACACAGACACACAATAACACAACTTCGACACAACCCATGGACTCGATACAGCACAGAATCGTTAACGTTAACGGGGTTAACATCCACGTGGCCGAGGCGGGCCCACATGACGGTCCGGTGATCATCTTCGTTCACGGGTTTCCTCAGCTTTGGTACTCGTGGCGCTACCAGATCGTGGCTCTGGCAGCGCTCGGATACCGGACGGTGGCGCCCGACCTGAGAGGATATGGCGATAGCGACGCGCCAGAGGATGTTGGGAGCTACACGGTGTTTCACATCGTAGGCGACCTTGTCGGGCTTATTGACTCTCTGGGTTCTGTTAAAGACAAGGTTTTTGTTGTTGGGCATGACTGGGGTGCTTTAGTATCGTGGTACTTGTGTTTATTTAGGCCTGACAAAGTCAAGGCTTTGGTCAACTTGAGTGTGGTGTTCAGTCCTAGGAATCCCAAGAGGAAGATTATTGAGACTTTGAGGGCTGTCTATGGTGATGATTACTACATCGTCAGATTTCAGGTTAGTTTTTGGTTTTTAGAGTTGATAATGTTATAGTATTTCATTGTCTACTTCCCAAGTCCGCTAAATGGTTTATGAAACATATAAAATTTCCTTTAGGAACCTGGAGAAATAGAAGCTGAATTTGAGCAGATGGGTACTGAGAGGGTCATGAAAGAATTTTTGGCATACCGAACCCCAGGTCCACTGTTTTTACCTAAAGGCAAAGGATTTGGCAAACCGCTGGACTCTCCTATTGAGTTGCCTTCTTGGCTGTCTGAGGAAGATGCCAAGTACTACGTTAGCAAGTTTGAGAAGAAAGGGTTTACGGGAGGATTGAATTATTACCGAAATCTTGACAGGTATGTTCCTATTTTCACTTTGATCTTCTCTTGATGGAAGTGACCTTGAACGTGTCTGTTAAGAGGTGAGGAGATTTAAAGAGGAGAGAATTGTTTAAAAGAAAAGACTCTATTTCATTTGAATCATTTTAGTTTAAGTACATGTAGGTATTTATAGGTACTAAAATGACTCTTCATACATGAACCCATTGATGACCCAAATAAATAAATCATACATGAACTTAAAAATATACATGGACCAATATTTAATTATGTAACTAATTCATGAACATAACTAATACATGGATAAACATCTATGTATCTAGACTTTAAATATTTATGTATCTAGATCAACTTTCAAATTACTCTCCAACACTCTCCCTTAATTTGAAATTTTCTTTTGTACTTGAAGTCTTGTCCTCAAATGTTGAAAAACTTCAAATTTGAGTGATTTCGTAAAAATATCGCAACTTAATCATTAGTCCTCACATGCTTGAGCTCCACTTCATTCTTTACAATACGTTCTCTAATAAAATGATACCTCATATCTATATGTTTGCTTCGTTCATGAAAAACTGGGCTCTTGGCTGATGCTTGTGCGGACTTGTTATCAATACATATTTTAGTTGCTACCTTTTGTGGCATGTGAATTTCATTCAATAACCTTCTAAACCAAGTCTCTGCACACAAGTTAGTTTGTCCCATATTGATTTTTCCGTATGGTCTTTTTACTTGCAATTTGGTTTGCATCCTGGGGCTTGAATGCCTTGTGTACTAGTTTAGCACTAGACTGATTTGGAGTTGGCAACATAGGCATGAAATACCTTAATGTTTCTCTCCTTTTTATCCTTTGACAATGCCATCTTCCACAATGCAGAAATTGGGAACTCACTGCCCCATGGACTGGGGTCAAGGTGAAAGTGCCTACTAAGTTTGTTATTGGCGATCAGGACCTTACCTATAATTCTCTGAGTGCCAAGGATTATATTCATAAGGGTGGGTTCAATAGAGACGTTCCACTCTTGCATGATGTGGTTATATTAGAAGGGGTAGCCCATTTCCTGAATGAAGAGAAGCCGGATGAGGTCAGTAAGCATATCTATGATTTCTTTGAGAAATTCTGAGCTACTTCTTTAAATCTCCCAAGCATCACCATAGACATGTTTATGTTGGATGAAGTAATATATACTAATAATCAACATGCTTGGAGTTGGAGCGAGTTCATCTCATGTTATCTCCACCTGTATGGTTTTGGCTCCATGCTGCATTTGTGGACAGAATAATTACTTCCAAAATTCTTCTACCTGTACTGTGTATAACATACCTACATACTCATCCAGGTTCTAAAATCCGTATGACTAAGCTTCCTTGTGTTCCTATCTTTGATTGGATTATCCTATTAAGCCTTTAACCCAAGGAAAGGTCATCTTTAGCTTGGTTGGTCAGTCTTGAACGAAGACGGAAAAGCTTAACCACACTTTGACAAGGCATGTTACATAATACAGGCCAATAACACAAAACTTCGACTATAATTTCTCGCAATTTCTTGAAGGCTTGACATTAAAGTGTTCATAACAATGTTCACATGTTCCTGAGCTGGAAGATAAAGATAGAATTTCTGTCAAAGTTAACGATAAAAATGTGACGGATAACTATGACCTGCGTTTACACTATTTTCGTGTGCACTCAACTACTTTCTTTCTACGTTTCTCAACATTAAATTTAACATCAAGAAGTTCAGTGATGCCCGCAGTTACCTTTTGTACTGTCTTAGTAGCCCCAGCACCTTGTGGTGTGCCTGCACGAACAGATAAGGACAGATGACTTCTGAGGTTAAAGAGCCTCTTCGGATAGCCCATGGGATACAAGACAAGGCCTAAACCTTTAATCCTTTTCTTTTAACTTTTCCTTAAATCAAGCCCAGAATCAACTTTAAAATTAAATAGAAGCAGCAAAATGGTACATGCGCTTGCAGACGTTGCAGGTAAAATAACTTGATCCCCGGCGGAAAATGACAAAATATGATAAACACAAAATGTAGTTCTATTCTACCTATCATACTGCGTTTATTTCTATAAACCAATAGAATGGATGATGAATGCAAATCAGAAACTGCGTCAGTTGCCCACTAAAAACATCTAAATTCCGTTCTCGACAATTATCCTATTAACCTATAACTTTGAGAGTAATTTTACGATCATATTTCTGATAGGCTCTTAATCACACACACAAAGTTCAGGAAATGTTTAGTTCAACTTTTATTAAACGACTACAGGCTTTTATAGCCTTTACATGATAAAACTACCAGTAACAACCACGTACAACTCGTAGTATTTGTTACAGACTTATTCAAAACTAATTCAAACAAACTATATCTACTTGACTCCTAATAAATAGGAGCATACTAACAACTTTGAAATAGTCAGACCCAACAATTTCAACTGAAATAGGAAAAGTCTCTTTCCGTACCTGTTAGTGTAACGTCCCCTTCCAAGAGTATCATAATTAAACCTATGTGGCTGATGAGAGAGGGAATCTTGAAAATCATGTCCTTCGTAAGCCTTTTGTCGTATTTCTCCATCTACCCGCATTGTGTTCCCGTTCACAACGGATAATTCAATTTGATAACGGTAAGTTTAACTTTGAGAACAGCAAAACGTGAGTATGAGGCCTTCAACCATAGTTCCAAGTTGTGCCGATCGAGGATCATGGACTTGGACAGCTTTTTTTTGGTACATCAGAAGGGGCAACAAGCTTAACTACGAGGAAAAGCAATCTCGTGCGCATCCGTGCACAAAAGATTAAAAAGTGCGGGAGGAGAGTTGTGCTACACACTCTCGCCACGCACGAATTCGGAGCCCAAGCAGGCTAGATAGTCAGTGCATTAATTGCCTTCATGCAGGACATGAGCGGTGATATATCGTGGGCCATCGGCTAGATGAGAGCAAATATCATATATCACATTGACTATGGGATGAAATGTTAGATCATCCTGAGAATAGCTTAGGCAGCGTAACGCTTCCATGGAATCCGACTCTACAATTAATCCGTCACACTGAAAATTCCTGGCAAAGTTTATAACATATTAGAGAGCCTGGAGTTCCGCAACCATGATGGTAATGATTCCAACACAACATGAAAATCCTGCTACCCAGGTACTATGGTTATCCCAAATTAATCCACCAATACGCGCCAGTCCTGAACTCCCAAGGACACTACCATCCACATTGAGCTTCAGCCATTGATCAAGCGGGGGGGTCCAGGCAATCATGATCGGGGTCTAAGGATGAGGCAGTCGTTGATAGTGGTTGACAAACGCCGCGCTATAGTCCCGAAGCAGGAACTCGACCTGTCTGACTTGCATAAACCATGTGGATTGTGCTCCTTCGATCACACATTTATTCCTGGAGCACCAAATGATCCAACAAGTAATTATTAATCTCCAGGCCGTATGGACTTCCCTGGCAGATTGAACACAATTCTTGGTAAATAGGTTGTTCGCGTTAGAAGTTGCTACGCCATTGGATCCTGGTGTTGGCCGGGGTGGATCCAGAAATTTTTTTAAGTGGGGGAAAATTTTTATTAAGGACAAAATTTTATTTTTAATGGGAGCAAAATTTTAATAGAAGTAAAATTTTATTTTTTTATGGGGGCAAAACTTAAAATAATAATTTTTTTATAAAGGATTTGTTGGAGGTAGTGGGGCAAGTGCCCCCACTTGCCCCCATTGTAGATCGGCCCCTAGTTGGCCCATACACCTCTAGCATGTGGGCAGTCTCGTAATAGGTGAAAGACAATTTCACGGTGGGCGCCACACCGCTCACAGAGGGGAGATGCACAAAAATAGCGCTCATACCGCACTTTATTTGTGAGGAGCCTATTCCAGGCCGCTAGCCACAGGAACATCTTATGTTTATGAGCTACGCGGAGTGACCAAATCCATTTCCAACTCATCGGACCATCCAAAGATGCTACACTAGTTATAAAGGCGTAGCCACCCCGAGATGTATACACACCATTGGGGCTACCAGACCAGATAATGCGGTCAAGCCTTTGGGAAGAGAGCGGTCGAGGGATGGCCAATATTTAGTGACAATATTCCAAGGGAACAATGCCCTCAATAGGAGTCAAGTTCCAACCTGTAGAAGAGGAGAGTAGGTCGCTAACGTGAACATCTTTGAGATGCTCTGGAATTTGTCCTACCACCGAAGCAAGTAGGCCATAAAAAATCCATCTGTCACTCCAGAATGAATGTTCGCTCGATCCCCAATCCGCCAACCATACCCATCCTTGAGGAGTGTGACGGCTTTCAGGAGACCCTTCCATGCCATTGAAGCCGTTTGACGGGGGTTATACGACATGAAGTCTTGTCCAATCAGATAGAGAGAGTGAAGGACCTGCACCCAAAGGCTTTTGCGCTCCGTACATATGTCCCAACACATTTTTCCGAGCAATGTCATATTAGACTCTCTAGCTTGTCGCAAACCTAAGCCTCCGCAAGCTTTCGGAGTGGTAACTATAGTCCAAGGTAGGAGGTGGACCCCTTTGAGATTGCCTATCTTTCCCCACAAAAAGCCACATACTACTTTATTAATCTCATCACATACGGCTTAGGGAAGCCAATTGGACTGTATAACATAGATGGGAACAGAAGTGATAGTGTCTTGGATCAAAGTAGCCCTTCCCTCTTTATTTAGTAACTTACTCTTCCAACCTTCCAAGCGGGATTTGATCTTGTCAAGAATGCCAGCATAATTAGTTTTATTCAATCGCTGACTACACAATGACACATTAAGATAGGTCTCCAGATGTTGAGATTGAGGGATATCCAAAGCAGTGATGATCCTGTCCCATGACCCACGCCGAACTTGGGTTGAAATGAAGGCTTTAGATTTGGCATTATTTACTAGCATCCTAGAAGCATGACAAAACTCTCCTATTGTTTGGCGCATAATTTTGGCTTGACTACGCGTAGCATGCGCAAAGAGTAACACATCATCAACAAAAAGGAGGTGTGAGAAAGTTGGACCATTAGTTGAAGTACCAATCAGTTTCCAATGACCTGCATCCACCTGGTAAGAGATCCACTTCGATAGTTTCTCCATGCATAAAACAAACAAATATTGAGGGAGAGATTAGATAAAAGGCCTCTAGACGTTGACCATTCCAGAGATTAGATAAGGTCGAGCTTGAAACACAACCCATATTCAGATTAATAAGTAGCAAGGGGAAGCCAAAATCCAATAGCACCTGTCTGAGAAATTGCCAGTCAACTATGTCATAGGCTTTGGTCAAGTCTATCTTCACTGCCATACCCCCTTTCTTCAATCGCTTGATTACATGGATGACTTCTTAAGCAATGAGTATGTTATCCGCTGCCTTGTGCCCAGGTATAAACGCCGCCTGAGTTGGATTAATCAGGTCGGCTAGATAAGGTCATATCCTATTGACAATCACCTTCATTAGAATTTTATAACCACATTACACAGGGTAATCGATCTATATTGACAAATAGACACCATATTGTCCACTTTGGGGATGAGGACCAGGAGTGTATCTGAGATATGTTGGGGTACCTCGCCACTTACAAAGGCATGTTGGATCATATTGACAACCAATCCTTCAACATCCTGCCAGAAAATTTGGAAAAATAGAGGTTGAAGACCATCCGGACTTGGACTTTTGAATGGTTTCATGGACTTGACTACATAAAATACCTCTGCTAGATCCACTGGTTTGAGCAGAAGATTGGATGCCTCTGCAGGTAGAATCCAATTGTTACCTAGCTGGCGGGTCCTAGGTCGACTTTCGGTGGTGCAAATTCCTTGAAGAAGGTAAAAACCTCGCTTTGGATGATGTCCAATTCAGAAGTGCACTCTCCTGTCCTTAATCACAGGCGTTCTATGCGATTTCGTTTACATTTTGATATAGTAGTAGTATGAAAAAATTTTGTAGCGTGATCCCCCTCCTGGAGCCATTGGGCCCGGGACTTTTGAAACCAAAGTAATTCTTCTTGACGTAGAATAGTGTTGTACTCCGCTGTGAGTTGTGCTTCGAGGTCCATCAAGAAGTCAGAATGTTGTTTATTCAGAAAGTTTTGAATTCCCTGAAGTTGGGCCAGCAGATGCCGCTTACACCTGAAGATGTTTCCAAAAACCGTTTTATTGAATAATTTGACTGTAGCAGTGACTTCCTGGATGGCCTCTGGGACACAATGATAGTGAGGAGCCCATGCCTCGATATCAATGCGAGGGAAGTGTTGGATCAGAAAAAGAAAGCATGCTATATTTGGAGAAACGGTAGATTTCAAAACTTTTATGAAATCATTTGAACCAACAAATTCAAATCATCATGCTAATCTATACATGATATGGTATAAGGATAATAAAAACATAAACAAGATGAGGAGTATTACCAACTCCTTTGCTACAGCTTTAAATCATCGCTGTGCTATCCTCTCCTTCTTCTTGTATCCAAATCATTTGCCTTTGAATCTTTTCCTTTAGCAATCTATCTTCTCCTTGTTGTTGTATCCTCAACTAATTTGATTTATCACTTGTTCTTGAAAGACAACTAGGTTAACAAAATCCTTTGGTGGGAAAGGAAAAGAAATGTTTGGTTGAGATTTTCTTAGAAGAAGATGAACCAAACATGAAACTCTTTCACTTGGTAATTTCGGTTCATCCTTGCATGAAAGGAGAGAGTGTCTAAAAACATGCAAGAAGACTTTTTTACACTATCAAATTCGATTATGCATGGAATGGAGGAAGAGAGAGGCGTCCAATGCATCACTTCTTTCATTAATCAATCATAAAACAACCAATAAATGAGACTCTCTCCATTTATCTTTAAAATAGCTATATGAAAAGACCATAACATAAAATTGAATTATCAATTTCGATTTTTGTAAGAAGAAAGAAGGAAGATGGTCCATCTAATGTACATCTTTCTTCTTTAATCTAATGAATGCAAATAGGTTACATGCTAACATTAAAAGATAACCATTTAATGGTAAGTTCATAACTCCATTTAATGATGATAAATCATAATAAAGACCATCTTTATTTAGCATTTGAATGTTAAATGTGTAGCTGCACATTCAACCCTAACAAAACCGAAAATGCTACTCCTTTCTTTAAAATTTTTTTTAATATAATTAATATAATCAATTACATTAAACCAAAGTCTAGCCCATTTATAAATGAACATTTAGGCTTTTAATTAACCATTAATTAATGCCAGCCCAACATTCAATTATGGGCTTCTAAAACCTCCATTTATATTTCTTACTTAGCTTCTTCCTTGAAGTCAAGTAGGGAATCTTATTGGACTTTGATAATTCAAGCTCCAATAAGCCTAGAATTAACTTAATCTCATTAGAATTAATTCTAGCTTATTAACTAAATGTCATTCCACTAAAGACAATTAGTTTAAATTATTAAAAATTATGAGAACACATATTTTATGTCCAATTGCAAACACTTTTTAGAACCTTATTATAGCCATCCGCACAACAAAGGAAATTACCGTTTTGCCCTTATGTTGGTTTTTCCTTCTAGATCTGCCATTTTACTTTATATGGTGATTAACACACAAAATCTCATCTTGTTGTTAAGACTTAATGGGTAGCTAGTCCATCAAACTACTAGCACCAATTTAATCACCAAATCTCCTTAAAATATCTAGAAGTGATGATATTACTATAAACTCTTTGTTTGAGTGAATGTTCCCTAATACATGTTTCAATTAATAATTCCAAAATGCAGATATTGGATGAATACTTTGTAAAAATCCATTATGAACATATCAAGAATTATAATAAAACACATACGAGTTCACCACTCATTAAGATTTTGGTTCATAATAAGCGAATGCTAAAGCTGTATGTTTCAAGATTAAAGTAACGACCCATTTTATTCTTGAAAACATACTTAATTCTAGACTCATTTAATAGTGCCATTATCAATATTCGACTACTATCATGATATGAAACTCATCATTCCCTTTAAGTAAACTCCTTTACTTATATGAAGATAAATCACAACTCTACAGTCTAAACCATAATCAAGTGACCAACTTGATTATTCAACTATGAATCAATTAATTTAGATTGTTATAATATACATGTTTCCCATACATCTCTATGTATATGTATATTACTTACAAAACAATCTTGGTACCTTTTGACTAGATATATAATGTTCATACAAATAAAATCAAACTCTTTTGTATTATTAGTAATAAATATTTTCATTACAAAACTGTAACTGAAGAAGATAAAGTTACATGTAAACATACTTGCTGTCTAGAGCACTATATTTACATAACTCCAACAATCTCTCACTTGCCCTAAAGCAAGTTTGACGTATCCCTCATTCCTATCCCTTCTAGCTGACCCTCAATGTTGGGACTCGTATCCGGAACCCAACTACATAAACTACACACTCTCCGGAAACGAAAGCGGAAGCAACTCGAAAAGCGAAGCAAACAAAACGGACGAAAATACGAATCGGATCTTATAGCGAAACAAAGAGGGGCTAAACACAAAACGAATCGAAATCGTATTATCAAATAGCCAAAAGACGAACCAATGACAGATCGAATACGAATCAAAAACGAATACGAAACCGCTCGAATCAAAGCAACCAAATCTGACCGAAACTGAAAAACGAAGGAAACGAAACCGGACAAATGTACTGAAACAAATCGAAACGAAGCGGAATCGATAACTAATCGAACCAAACGAACAGATCATAAATGTTGGATCCCGTATCCGGAACCCAACTACATAAACGACACACTATCCGGAAACAACCCAAGCCGAATCAAAGCCAAAGCAAAGCGAATGCGGAAGCCAAAAATAGCAGAACGAACTAAACGAACAGATTTCGAAAGTCGAATTCGGAATCAA
>JANJEY010000235.1:37085112-37095751 GCA_024703695.1 Erythroxylum cataractarum
GGTAGTATGCAATGCGATCGTGGATGATGTAATGTAAATGCATGAGATCTTGCTTGATTTGAACTAAACAATGAGTACTTATATACTTTATTATAAACATGAACCCACCTGATATTCCTTGCTTGTTCTTGCCTAAGAATGAATTTCCTCTTGAGCCTCTTGATCCTCTTGCCTCTCTTTCTCTCCTAAAATAAGAACCAAAATCTCATTCAAAAACTCATGCTAAAACAACAATTCTATTCTTAACTTCCATCCAAAAATTCTTATTCTTAAACACGATTTATAACTTCATCACTTCATAAGACTTGTAGATCTATCTCTCTAGTTCACAACGCCTCTAAAATCACTCCAAAAGGACTTCTGTAGCAAAAGATATGGTCAAAACATCAAAAATAATCTCTGCTGAAAAATTGGAGTTCGCCGTGGCGAAGGCTGCGCTGGCCACGGCAAACAACTCGTGCGTCGCGGCAAGGCCGCGCTCGCCGCGGCGAGGGACCTGTGTGTCGTGGCGTGCACGCATTCCTTCGCACGCAGCGAGGAAATCCAAGCTCCTCGCCGCGTTGCACCAAACATTTGCACGTCGCGGCGCGCATACTCGCACGTCGCGTCATGCAAGCCTTTCCCACACGCCGCGGTGTGCTCATGAGCACGTCGCGACGTGTGGGTCGCAGATCTTCCTCCGAACCCAGAATTTCCAGATTTTTCCCAGATCAATCTTACTCTTTTGCTCAACCAACACTCTAATACTTTAGATCATGCTTAATACTTCATTTCTAAACTCATCTAACACAAAAACATCAACAAAAAACACAACAATCTAAGCAAGTCTACCAAAGTTCACCTCAAACCCTAAACCAACGATTTCCACTCATTTCCAGCAAAACAAAGGTTCAATCCAACTCAAACTAAGATAAAAGAGTTACTCTTACCTTAAGAATGCTTGAAATCTGTCGGAAAACGCCTGAATCTCACTTCCCCTTTTCTCTTCTTCTTCTCCTCTCCTACGACCTTCTTCGTTTCTTCTCTTCTATTTTCTTCTTTCCTTTCTTTTCTTCTTTATTTCTTTAATTCCTTTAATCTCTTAAACCTACAACATGGGCAAGGACTATAATACCCTCCTACACTTAGCTTAAAACTTCTAAACTCCAACATCTTGACCATTTTGCCTTTAAACATTTTTACCCTTCTAAACACATATTTCATACTAAACTCAAATAAATTCCAAATTTTTCATATATATTCTCAATTTATCAAACTATGCTATAATTCATGCAACTAATATATTCAAATAAATTCATACTTAATAACTTCAAGAAAACAAAAATTTGAGACCCAACATACACCAAAACCATATTCAACTCAACTTCTATAACAGAACTTGATGTGGCTAGGCCCCATATACCATTAGTTGCTTAGAACGTTGGGACTTTGCATGTAATTGTGTTTTATTACTTTTAGTAGCACGTGATTTGAATTGGCGGAGAGCTTGTCTTTGGGAAGTCTCAGTGTGTTCCTGGAGCCCCACCTGGAACACATTTGCCACCATTGCTTGCTCTGGAATCTCCTTAATTAATGCTTGGAATCGGTTTCGGTTGTCTCGCTGAGTATTTCACTGTGGAGTGTCTGCAGTTTTGGGGCGAGAGATACGACGTGGGCGTTTGTCCACTACCATCCATTCCCTAAAATGTGGGGCCAGTGTCGTCCCATCAGGCACTATACCTGCTCCTGCATTTTCAGTATCCGTGTGCTGCAGTTCAGTCCCGCCCTCCTTTGGTTTGACGTCCAACTCCAGTTGAGGAGACGTCGTCGTTGCCAAAGGACATGAAGATTGGGCGTGGCCATAAATCCCACAGATGAAGCATATGGGTTCCAGTCCCTCATACATTACTTTATAACACAAACCATCAAACCAAATCTGGCCCACTAATGGCTTGGAAATGTCTATCTCAATGCAGACTTGAGCAAACTAGCCACGGGTAGCATGCGAGCTATTCATATCAACCCGGAATGGGTTGCCCAGACCAGACGCCAAGGCTCGCAACACATTCTCATCGTAATATTTTATTCATTGTGGATGTGGAGGGGTTAAACTCTAGAGACTATGGGCTCACTGTGAGATAATATCCTTGGATCATCCAGGGTCCATTCGCGAGCGCGCTGGTGCGATCCTCCTCCAAGGTGAAGTTAATGAAGAAGTAGTCGTATCCAAGATCTAATATGTCAAGCTCTACAATATGTTTTTGTAGAGTGAAAGGTTAGATGCAAAACGAAATTAATATATAATTAAGTAATTTAAAGAAGAAATAGAAGTGCTTTTTAAAATAATTTAGAGATTATTTGATTCTACCTCTATTTTTTGTTGTAATTTTTAATTTTAGTTTTATGTTTTTTAATTGAAAAAATTTAAACTTGCTTGGTTGAGACTTTAGTTGTAAAAATTGAAAACAAAAATCTGTTTAGTTTAATTTCTAATATAAAAACTAAAAAGAAAAAATGTTTAGTTTTATTAGCATGTTTCTATGAATTTGGAAAGCTACAATATGTTTTGTAGACGGGAAGGTTAGGTGCAAAACGAAATTAATATACACTTGAGTAATTTAAAGGAGAAATAGAAGGGCTTTTTTAAATAATTTAGAGATAATTTGATTCCACCTTTATTTTTCAGATGTGATTTTTATTTTTATTTTATGTTTTTTAATTAAAAATATAAACTTGTTCGGTTGAGATTTTTAATATCAAAATTAAAAAAAACTTGTTTGGTTGGATTTCTAATATCAAAATTGAAAAAAAAAGTTTAATTTTATTATCCTGTTTCTATGGACTTGGAAAGCTACAGTAAATTTTTGTTCAATGAAAGGTTAGCTACAAAACGAAATTAATATATAATTGGGAAATTTAAAGGAGAAATGACAGGTCTTTAAAAATAATTTAGAGATCATTAAGCTCCACCTTTGTTTTTCGTTGTAATTTTTAGTTTTAGTTTTAGTTTTAGTTTTATGTTTTTAATTAAAAATAAAAACTTATTTGGTTGAGATTTTTAATGTCAAAATTGAAAACAAAAACTTATTTAGTTGAATTTCTAATATAAAAACTGAAAATAATTTTTTTTGGTTTTATTATCTTCTTTCTATGAAATTGGAAAGCTACAATATGTTTTTTTGTGGAGTAGAAGATTAGGTACAAAACGAAATTAATATATAATTGAGCAATTTAAATGAGAAATAGAAGGACTTTTAAAAATAATTTAGAGATCATTTGGTTCCACCATTATTTTTGTGTTGTGATTTTTAGTTTTAATTGTGTTTTTTAATTAAAAAACACAAACTTGCTTGGTTAAGATTTTTACTGCAAAAATTGAAAACAAAAACTTATTTGGTTGAATTTCTAATATAAAAATTTTAAAAAAATGTTTAGTTTTATTATCATATTTCTATGGATTTGGAAAGGCAAAATATGCTTTTGCATAGTGGAAGGTTAGGTGCAAAACGAAATTAATATATAATTAAGTCATTTAAAGGAGAAATAGAAGGGCTTTTAAAAATAATTTAGAGATCATTTGGTTCCACCTTTGCTTTTTATTGTGATTTTTAGTTTTATTTTTATGTTTTTTAATTAAAAAATAAAAAACTTGTATGACTTAGATTTTTGATGTAAAAATTAAGAACAAAAACCTGTTTGATTGAATTTCTAATATAAAAATTGAAAATAAAAAACGTTTAGTTTTATCTATGGACTTGAAAACCTACGATATGTTTTTGTAGAGTGGAAAGTTAGGTGCAAAATGAAATTAACATATAATTGAATAATTTAAAGGAGAAATAGAAGGGCTTTTAAAAATAATTTAGAGATTATTTGGTTCTACAATTATTTTTCTGCTGTAAATTTTGATTTTAATTTTATGTTTTATAATTTAAAAAATCTTGTTTGGTTGTGATTTTTAAAGTAAAAACTGAAAACATAAAATTATTTGGTTGAATTTCTAATATAAAAACTGAAAACAAAAAAATATTTGGTTTTATTATCCTGATTTTATTTTTTAATTATACACTTATGTTATTATCTTTAATATAATATATATTAACATATTTTTAATTTTACAAACGTCTCTAGCTATTAGGAATTTTGGGTGTTAAATTATTGATTTATAAATAATTTTCTTAAAATATGAAATTTATAGTAAAATTCCATTATCATTGAAAACAAAATTAAATAGGCCTATAATTTCATAATTTCATTCATTTATTAATAAAAAATGGAGAAATATATTTGAGCAATGTGATTTTTGCTATCATGTGACAAATTGATAAAGCTACATGACATACATCAACTAGATTAATTGAAAAGGGATTGCATGCTTTGTTAGAGATGGAAGATGTCCCCCCAAGAATCTTAGTTTATGTTGATATATTTTGCATGTTATATTATGGAAGAAAAATACAACAATCCTAGAAAAAGAATAGGGTTAAGAAATCAAAACTATAGAAGCGGATGGTGGTCATCTCATCACTTGTCACATTTCCATCTTGAGTTTGGCACACTACTTTGATAATGGCACCATCACTTGTCACATTTCCATCTTGAGTTTGGCACACAACTTTGATAATGGCACCAACTTCAGTGTTTATTTCTATTCTCTCCTCTGAACTTTGGAGTAGAAATTGAAAAGTTGTACTTTTTGTTTTTTAAGATAATTTTCTTTGACTAAATATTTCCCATCCTGCCCATATTATTAATTAGTTACAATATAAGTAATTAAAATATAATTATTCATTAATTAAAATATTATTAATTAGTTACAATATAATTAATTAAAATATAATTCATTAATTAATTAATAATTATATTGTAATTAATTACAATATAATTAATTAATTAATTGATTATAATAAATTTTTATTTCTTAATATTTTTACAAACTAACCACTGTCAACGATAATAATATTCATTCTTTTTAACTAATCATCGTAATTATAATTATAATATATATTCTTATTTTTTATTATATTTATTTCTATTTTTATTAGTATTTATCTGTACAAACCAACGCAAGCCTATTAGTTTATACAGGAAATTAAATTTCAACTCCAAGCAGGAATTATTTAACCCAAGTATTGTGAAAGCTAAATTGAGCATACTTGATTGGGGTGACTGACGTGAGAGCGAGAACAGTAAATTAATAAGAGGGATGGGCTTTAACAGGATCACGATCTCACGAGCTAGGATTGATTTTCATGTGGCAGGATAAGGACCACGATGGAAAAGCATCCCGTAAAGCTGAGGCATGGCATGCAGCCTAGCTCGCAGATGTTGCTTTGCTGTTGGCTCCGTTGGTTTTGCTTTCCGACAACTCCTCCAATTGAAAGAAAGATCCAAACCCAAAAGTCAACATTAAAGGAAAGCATTTTAACCACTACTGGCTTTCACAAGAAATGCATCACAGTTTATAGTTTATAGTTTACAGGTGGGATATATTGTTAATGATGGACTTGGATAATATGAACAAAAGCGAGCATTCATATGATGCGATATTTGATAAAAAGCAGAAACTCGTAGCTGTGGCAGCTCAAACACATACGGACAGGTCACGGGCAGGCAGACAGACGTGTAACCAAAGCATCTAGCCTAGTAAGTAGCAAGAGACCCCTGCCTCTGCCACCACTTGTATGTATTTTTACTTTTTCATAATATATACAAAAAGCTGTGTTAGACCTAGACTTATCACCAATTTTAATGCTCTATTGCTTTTCTATTAATCAACTTATTCCACTAATCAAGCCAACTTTCTTAAAAACCGCGCACCAAATGCCGACCTTTTCTCCGTCTTTAACTTGAAGACTTAAGAGACGACCTTTATTTGCACGTTCTTATTTAACAAAAGAATTCTTGACTCAATCTCCCAGCTCGGTCCCACACGATTCTCGTCGATTATTTTGAAATATTTCTTGTAATTTTATTTATTGTTAAATTAAATTTTATCAATCATAATTTTTTAAAACAGTATGATAAATATTAAATGGAATATTTAAAATAATAAATTATTTTTAAAAACTAATAACCTAATAATTAGCAACAAAAGTGGGGCCCAACATTCGTTAACCCTAGAAATGCCGAATTTGACGCGGTCTTACATTAACCCTACTTGGCGAACGCGTCTCAGTTTCTATATAAACCCAACAAAGCCATCTCCCAAAGACACATAGCTCCTAAGAGGCTTCAAGAGAGAGAGAGAGAGAGAGAGAGTTCCCAGAGGGTTTCCTTTGGTCAGCTGTGGGATTCTTATTCTGATTCTGCGGCGACTATCCTTGGAAGCTCCCTGTAATACTCTCCCTCGTGAGAATATATAATCGTCGTATTCTTACAATGGCTCGCTCTTTCTCAAGCGCAAATCTTCTCTCTCGAATGATCACCAAGGCAATCAACGGACGTGGGTTCGCCGCCGCCGCTGCTCCCTCGCAAAGGGCTGCGTCTGCTGGAGGAGTCGCAAGAAACAGTGCCATGTTGAAGAAAGCAGGGGAGGAGATGGTTAGACCGAGCGAAAAGGTGTCGTGGGTTCCCGATCCTCGTACCGGATGCTACAGACCTGAAAACGTTGCCGAGGAGATTGATGCAGTCGAATTACGAGCCATGCTCTTGAAAAAGCATTAGCCATAAATAACAGATATAAGATATAGGTTGGTTTAAATTAAATCCTCCCACAACGAATCGGTTACTTGTTCGCGATGTATGGGTCGCATGATGCTGTCGGTTGTTGGCTAACGCATAGTTGGGGTTCTTAGAACATTGTTGTAGCTTCTATGCGTTAAATAAATTTTTTTAAAAAAATTCATTCTTTGCATCTCTTATTATTATAGCCTGAAAAGGACTGTGGCAGACACCAACGTTGCAATGTATCTTTGTGAACTGACGTTGAATTGCTGGGTTATGGAGTGCCCATGTTCTCAGTTCCGCGACACTTAGGAATAAAGGAGGGACTATTCTTATCGTATTTGTCGCATTATCATTATTGTGCACATATTTAGTAAATTTAACCGAACAAGATTCTGGGCCGAGGGTTTTTGAATAAGAAATTAGATTTGTTGAGATCGATGTGATAAATATTATCTTTTTAACTATAAGTAATTAGTGGAATGGGACAAAAAAGGTATTAGATTGCATTATTAGGCGGACAAATCATTTAATAGAATAAGATATGATGGTGGCTTCTGTATGCTAGTGGAAAGACGATAACTGAATCCAGGGAACGAAGCAGTATTATGACTTTTCGCAGAAACCCACATAAACCTGGATGCCACTTAGCATACTTATGTAGGTTGTTAAGTGAAATATACAATAGGGTTTACGCTATCTAAATGTAATATCTACGCACTGGAAGCCATTTCGTTCTAATCACTTTCGTGTCTTCACGAAACAAATACAATACGCCGAAAGTTTCTACGATGGGCGAGGTTGACAAAACTTTTTTTTTTTTTTGCATAGAGAGAAAAGAATACGCTGAAAGTTAAACGAGTCAAAAGAATATAATCTCTATATATCCTCTCAAAAGAGACTGTAACATTTTAAAGGTAGAACATCAAAATAAGTGACTTCAATGTCGTCATGACCTGTCGGATCAGCGAGTCAATTTGTACATCTGTTACTCTCGGTATATATGATGATAAACAATAAATTAGTTCCAGTTGAGGAGTTCCCGAATATCCATAACGAGAGGATTGTCCGACTTAGAAGTTCCAATTGACAAAACTTTTAGTGGTAAACAACTATTCGTTTGTCGGTAAGCTACCAAAAGTAAACCAAACTTCTTTAATTGATCGGCTGGATAGGATTATTAGTTTAGGTAGTATGACATATATACAAAAATAGTACTAATTATAGACCACTCACAGCCAAGTTTGAAGTCTTTTATCTGTAAACGCAGCCCTAAAGTCGCTTGGATGTGCCATGCTGTCAGGTATAATGACATTGAATCCAACTCCAACTCTGGATCTTAACCGTGTAAGATGGGACAGAGGGGCCGGAATAATGGGGTACAGGTGATTTGAAGCCCTAAGAAATATTAGATATTCCTAATGAACCAAGCTACTATCTGCTTGCCTACCTTGCTGGGCCGTATTACCCCCAACATCATCTAAAGAAGTTTCGTGCCCTGCACCGGTTCTTTTCCTCATGACTTGTAGGAAAGGTAGGCATACAATACAATAACACACGGAACTGAACTGACCAAAAGAAGGTCCTTAATTGCGATAAAGCATATTTATCGATTAATCAGTTTTTCAGTATAGATGATAATTTAGGAAGTTTGGTACAAAAGCGTCTTAAGGTCCTATTTGGTTGAAAAGTTGGTAATGAAATAAGATGGAACGTAACACATTTTTATCGTTTAGTTGAGGTTTCATAATGGAATGTGATAAAAGCGGAAGATTTCAAGTTATATTCTATTATATCATAAACAATGAAAGTAAAAAACTTCGAGAAATTTAGGATATAACGTAACTAATAAAAACACAATACCTAATATATCTTTAATAATTTTTTTTAATGCCAACTATTTCTTCTAATCCTAACCATTTTTTTCCTATACTTATTTATTACCGTCCACAAAATTGAATATAATTAATAATATTTTTATATTATTTATCCTTATCCTAATAATAATGTTTTTATATTATTAATAATAAATTGTATATAATTAATAATAAAATAAAAAATTTAACAAAATTTTTATTAATGAAAAGTAAAAAATATATTAAAAATCATTCTTTAATTGTTTGTATATATTTCTATATAAATAAAAATATAAATAAATTATTTTTAAATATAAATCACATATAATATAATATAATATAATATATTAAATAATTAATAATAATATTTTATATAATTAATAATAAATTGTATACAATTAATAATAAAATAACAAAACTTTATTATTTTAAAATAAAAATATAAAAAATTATTTGTGATGGTTTTGACTTGATCCATGATTTTTTAATTAAATACGATTTATACTTTAAAGCCATAGCGTTAAACCTCCTATAACAACCATTTTAATATCAAGGGTATAATAGTTATTTATTATACATTACATTTTATTATATTCATCTTTTAAATAACATTTCACTACATTACATCATAAATCCTTTCATTCCATTATAAATCGTTCCGATCTCTTCCATTCAATTCTATTAATTAACATTGGGATCCACCTATGATTTAATTGGGCTAGTAAAAATATCTATCTACATATGTACACCATGACGATGATCAAACAAATGCAAAGCTTGATAGGATTCAGAACGTCCACCAGCCCAACAAAAGAAGAAAGCCGAAAACACCAACAAACGGGGCACAAAAAAGAAACCCATCTTGTCACTCCAATTGCCGTTGAGAAAGTGAACAAAACAAACTCTCATTCTTGCCAGAAAAATAATAATTGGTCGGGTTAGTCGAATTGGGCCCGAACCCAATCACAACAATCCACAGGCCGATCGGTCGACCTCTCAAAGATGGGTCTCACACTCATTGGTTAATCCGGGCCCGATTCACACATCCATGGCTCATTAGTGGGAGAAAATATCCCATGCAGAAGTAGAAGTCTACGTAAAGACTTAGCCCTAGTGTCCATCTCATATATAAGGTATGATTTCATCATAACATAAGTACGTAACCATAATTCCATTTTTCTCTGTATACGGCGACCTCACCTTCATCGGAAAAGACTAACTTGAGCGTCGGAGGGGCTAATTGGGACACAACCCCCGACGTGCCTTCTTTGTTTTGCAGGGATATTAACGTCGAAGTTACTATAGCAAGCAACCGACTCCATGGATCTAAACGGCAACGTTCAGTTCTGCCAAAATCCTGCAGAACCAATTGACGTCTACCGTGGGGCCCGACTTCAGGGCACCACGTCCAGAAACACACAAATCAGTCAGGCGGCGGCGACAAACCCTGATATAGCCCCTGTCGCGGCTCTGGCGATGCAACGCATGGGTTTGCAATTACCTACAACCTTGCCGCTTGCGCCTTATGTTTCCCGCACGGAATCTTCAGACCCGAATGATCAACCACAACCTCAAACCTTGGAACAAGAAGAACAGAGCGTAGCTTTGGAGGATAACGCTGCACTCAATATGCGCCCGAATCTTCAACACTGATCGGATGCAGATCCTCTTCCGCCTGTACACATCTCCCTCACCCGAAAACATATTGAGGAAGCGACTGACCTGTTGATCCGTAATATTTTGCAATCTTAGCCGGCACAACAGCAGCCGTCTGCACGGCAAACTGCACGGCAGACCAGCATGACGACCGATCGCCACCCAACCAAAGACCTGGAGAAAATCGTGGACGATCGGATTAACGCAGCCATGAGCTTCCGCCCAGATCGCCCGACGGCACAGTACAGCTCTCCCTTTACTCCAGGAATCTTGGATAGTCTCCTGGCGCCCGGCACCAAAATACCGACACCTGAAAAATACACTGGAAAGACCGACCCCCTGGACTACCTACAACACTTCCAGTCCATGATGAATCTACATTGTGTTCCGAACGCCATTCAGTGTAAGGCTTTCTGTACGACCTTCCAAGAAGGAGCTCGACGATGGTTTAATAGCTTGCCCCCGAGCTGTATCACATGTTT
>JANJEY010000235.1:37363373-37380288 GCA_024703695.1 Erythroxylum cataractarum
TGCGGTTTAATTATATTGATGCCATGCGAGTATTTAGTGATAGTTGCGAGCGGTAGCACTTCCTTGCTGTGGGATATGCGTCGGTACGACCCACGGGCGTCCCGGTGCATACCCTATAATAAGAGGGCGCTACAACACAGCAAAGTACATTTAATCATCATTGTAGAACACTCAAGTTATGCAACAAACTTGACAATTCAATTATGCAATGCACAAAAAAATGGCTCGAGAGTTCCGTGGAATGAAATGGAGTAATCGAAGTTTACATTGTGAACAAAACGAGTTCGATTTCTTAGGATCTCGTGGCCTCAAGTGGGCAGTCGGGAGAAGGCTATGGGTGAACGTGCATGTGACTAACGAAATTGGTTCCTTTCTTGCCCAAACAAAAGCACATATTCATGCTCAAATCATTTACTTATGTGTTCATACTTTCATGCTTTCACATCTTTTCATTCACACAAAATGCCATGACATGTTTCAAGGTATAATATGAATATTTCAAAACCATTTCCCATTTTATAATCAAAATTCATACACCAACGTGCAGCAATTTCTCACATCACTCAAAACATTAAAAGCAACATTTATGAAATAATTGAAATCAATTTACTTTCTTGATTTGTAAAAAACATTAATGGCTCATAACTCTATTATAAACATGTAACCTACCTTGATTTCCTTGCTTAAAGACTTATTCAAAATGCCTCTTCTCTTATTCCTCTTGCCTCTTTGATCCCCTTTATACAATAACAAAAATCTCACTCAATAGAGTTTTTAATTGAAAATCCCATAAAACACAATCATTAAAATTGGTGCTAGAATACTTAAACCCATGGATTTTCCAAACTCCATGAACTAAAATCCTTCCAAAAATCCCAAAATATTTAGGTGATCTTACCTTGGTTCTTTACCAAATGAAGAGATCTTTGGCTCAAATGGAAGCTCTTCTCTTCCTCTACCTTTTGCTCTTCTTAAACAACTTCAAAATCTCTCTTAAAAGCTAAGAAATGAAGAAACCCTAGCTCAACTCTCTTATTTTCTCTCAACCACCGAAATAACCCTTCTTTCTCTCTTTGATTTGTTATTTCTCTTGCTCTCTCCCAATTCATGTTTTTTTTCTTCTTCTTCTTAAATAAGACCACATTTTGGTCTTATCCTTCCAAAAATACCCCTCCTCTCCTTTAGACTTCTCATTTTGCCCCTTCTTTCATTTACCTCTTAACTCCTTTAATCTTCTTAAACACCATATTAACTCTAACTTAATTCAAATCTTTCCATCCATTTTCAAATCTCTATTTATACCCATCAAATTAATGACTCAATTCTAACAACACTGAAACAAATACATTAATAATAATTGAAAACAATTTGGGATCCAACACTTTGGATGTCAATTTTAATGGATTTCATTAGTGAGTTTCCAACGGTGGACAACATAGCATCAATCATGGTGGTGGTTGATAGATTCTCTAAGTATGCAATCTTCATGCCAATTCTCATGACTTATCCCATGGACGTTACTGCTGAGTTTTTTTATATGAACGTGTCAAGTATTTCAGAGTTTTAGTAAATATTGTGAGCGAACGAGATACTAGATTTACAAGCTGATTTTGGACGTCCCTTTTTAACATGATAGGTTACGATTTGAAGTTTTCAAAAGAAAATTACCCACAAATAGATGGCCAAATAGAAAGAATCAACGATTTATTGGAAAAGTACCTACAACATTATGTAAGTGCACGTTAACGTAACTGCTTGAGTTTACATGATACTGCACAGTTTTGTTATGACTTGTATAGATCTTCGACTATAGAGAAAATTCCATTTAAGAATATGTTAGGACAATAACCTCTCATGCCATTAGAGATTGCTCAATAGAAGATAAGTGGTAGATGTCCTGCGGCACATAAGTTTGTGATGGAGAAGCAAGAATTGTTGGATGAGGTAAGGGACAATCTTCGAAAAGCTTCTTGACAGATGAAGAAGCAAGCAAATTTTTAGAGGACACCGTTAGAATTTGACATAGGAGATAAAGTTTTGTTGAAACTAATCCCACAAATTTTGAAGAGATCTCGAGTAAGCAAGTTTATAGGGGCGTGGTGCAGAAGTACGATGGACCATTTGAAGTGCTACACAAAGTGGGGAGCATGACATATAGATTGAAATTGCTAGGGCTGCTAAAGGTATATGATACTTTTCATGTTAGTTTTCTAAAGCCTTATTATGAGGATGTATCAGATTCAAATAGGAGTCAAGTGAAGCAAGTTCTACCAGCTGTGAAGAAACAGTTCAAGGATTAAGTGGAGAAGATCATAAATCATCGAAAAATTGATCAACATAAAAAGAACCAACATACCAAGTTCTTAATTCAGTGGAAAGGTAAACCTATGGCAAAATCTACGTGGAAGAAAGATACAACTTTGTGGCAATTTAAGGACCAGGTGAACGCCTACCTTCAAACTAATTCGACAGGGCGTCGAATTTATCTAGTAGGGTGATTTGTTAGACCCTTAAACTTTGGTGCACTTCTCAATGACCTTCACGATGTGGCATAGGAGGAAGGTTAGTTAGATTATACGCATGAGGGAGGTATGTGAAAACACTAAGATAAACATGGGTGAGTAGGATCGGACTTGGCGCGAATTTTGATATAGTCTCGAACCTTGTGGAGATTGATTCGACCTAGGCTAAGGACTTAATGGACTAAGGACTTGGCCCATCTCAGATGAATGGACCACGATTAGCGTATTTGTTGTGGGAAATATTGGATTAGGTCATTGTACTATATGGGCTTCCGCAAGAACACACTGCATCATCAACAGATAAAGATCATGGGGAGATCTTAGATGATGCAGCAACAACTAGGAGTTAGAGTTGCAGTAGAACTTAACATCTAAAGATAGTAGAGATCTTCGAGGATAAGCATTTGCATATGCATCAGCAGTAGGGAGTCTTACGTATGCTCAAGTATCTACACATCCGGATATGCATACACTGTTGGGATGCAAGGGAGATATTTGAGCAATCTGGGATTAGACTACTGAGTAGCAGCTAAAAGAGTTATGATTTATCTGTAGAAAAACTAAAGACTACATGCTCATATATAAGAGATCATATCATTTTGAGGTCATTTAGTATTCTAGTTTTGATTTTGCTAGATGTCAAAATAGTAGCAAATCTACTTCAAGCTATATTTATTTATTGTTTGGAGAAGTTACTTCTTGGAAGAATGTTAAGCAAGCACTCATAGCTTCTTCTACCACAATAACAAAGTTTATAACAGGTTATGAAGCATCCAATCATGGGATATGACTACCAAATTTTTTCATGAGGCAAAAATACCATGGCAACAACGTTTAAAAAATGTTATAAAGAATCCAATTATAGGATATGGCTAAAAAAATATTATGAGGCTACAAATTATAAATGGAATTAATAGGCCACTTAAGATATTTTGTAAAAATAATATAGCAATTATGTATTCTAACAATAATAGGAGCTCAAGAAAGTCTAAACATATAGACATTAGGTTTCTAGTTGTTAAAGAAAGAGTTCATAGTGATCAAGTGTCCATTTAACATGTTGAGACTAACTTAATGGGTGCAGATTTGCTTATTAAGGGATTATCACACAAGGTTTCTTGTGAGCATACCACTCGTACAGGTGTAGTTCCTTTTGAGTATGTTACAATTTAGTGGGAGTTTGTATCCTTAATATTGTCCGAATAAAAAACGCATTATATGGTTTTTTTATGGTTGACACTACATTGATAAAATCTGCAATTCATTTCCGCATTAAACATTTTTTTGTTCCCATAAGGAATAAGTTTTAAAGAAGGAACAATTGGAAATAGTAGTGATAAAATCACGTTGCATGAAATTTTAATGTTGACATTCATTCCTGATCCATATCATTCATTTATACTAATATATGTGACCATTGATGGTTTAGTTACGCTCAATGTAACAAATTCACTTTTATCCCTTATTGATATGTATGATGGATATAATTGTTGTAAATGCCTTTGATGATGATTACACATTTGTGCACGTAAGGATTTTGGCATGATATACAATTGCTAAGATTTCATATACATATAGCCTAATTGGGAAATTGTTGGAATAATTTTTAATTAATTTGTGGGCTTGTGTGTGTGTGTGTGTGTATATATATATATATATATGAATATTGTGCATTACGAGCTATCATTAAGGTCAAGCCAAATTAAAGTGATCTAATTAAAATTTGGATTTAAAGCATCTGATAAGATATTGGCTAATTTTATATATGTAGGGATTAGGATAACAATTTTTAATTTGATATCGGGCCAAATTAGGGTTTTACACTCACAACAATATATCCAGATATGCTTCCACTTTTATGTCTTGACGATTCAACATGAGTTTTGAGTTCTAGATAATATTCTACATCGATTAAGGTTTTTTACAACATGTTAATCATCAGTTTGGGAGCTAAGTACGTGGAATGATCAGAAGGTGTGCCAGCATCAAAAACAGAGGTGAAATTTAGATCGCAATAGAAGCAAAACCACTTGTATCCACATGTTCTTTGTTTAATTAACATCTTTCTTTTTGATAGATCCAAAAACACTACATTAATGACCCAAAAAGAACTTGTTAACCTTCTGAACGGAGCACGCACCTTGTCCTTTAAAGGTACTACAGCGCTAATCCTTTCGTACCAGTTTCTACATTCGTCTTCATTGAGCTTGATTTTGTTTGAGAATAAGTAAGGGATCTATCCGATGATTAAAGATCAATCAATGTAGGCCTTGCACATAATTAATAGTGAGACCAAGATGATCAGGGATTAAGATGCCATATATATGTTAGGTTTTAAATATATTAATTATAGGTGCGCTGAAAACATCGGTATTTACTGTTACTGAATTGTACTTAGCAATAATGATCGATATTGCATGTCTATCTCAGGTCAAATCTGTTAAGCTGTGATGGGAACCAGAGAGATAAATTCCATGTGCTGTCCAAACTTGGCAGATAGGAGTTTTTTTGTTATGTCCTACGCAAACAATCTTTTGCAGATGATATTAAGCCAACTGGCCAAGGCTCGATTAATAGTTCAACCTTATGTCATATCGAGATTACCAGTCCTTTTTTCATCGTGAAGCTTAAAACTTTGACCATTATGCAATTTAAATAGAGGATAAAGCTTTGAACATTCTATCACATTTAAGTCAAAAGATCATAAAGTCCAACTTAAGTATTCAAATGTATAATATTATGACTCCCGTCTTTCTCCCAAACCAGGACCGTGAAACCCTTTTTTTTTTTTTTTTTTCTCTATACTCAATGCTTGATGTATATTTAAGTGGACATAACCAGTGAACTTGGGATGAGATCAGATTGACCACAAAAGAGGGCATTGATGGGAAAATTGCACCGACTTCTCACTCGACGTATTATCAAATTAAGACGGTGCTTTGTTGAAATCTTGTGTTGCAGATAACTGTCAAAACTTTGCCCTTAATTTCTTTGTTTGTAAAAAGTATAGTCACTTTATGACTTTGTACTTATCTAGATGGACCTTTTGTTTTTTTTTTTTTTAACAACTTTGAGAAAACCAAAACTATTTTATAAAAGAAATACTATAGTCAAGGAGAGGACTACAGAAATATCGTACCAAACTTGAAAATTTGAAGAAATGCCTTATCAAGGAAAATGATCATTAATTAATAAACATCAATATGTATTCTTCTATATCTGTTCTTGTCCACCTTTTTCTTAATTTATTCAAGCGGTAATTTACGCTACTATATTATCTCGTTTCTTCTCCTTCTAGGAACTCCCAATGTATGCCACCAACCCATTTAAAAGCTAGCTCTTTCTTTTCTGAAGATTTCTCTTTCTCTAGATGAATATGTGTAACCAAAAGGGTATAAAGAATCATTGATATCATTGATACTGACTATCAAAACTATCTTTTTGTCACACTTAACTGGAGCAATGCATGTGCATCTAGTTACACCAAATGGCCAAAAAAATCAATCTTTATTGACAATTATTGCACCCCCTTAATTTTAATAATCTTCTCGAACAAATTGCGTTTCTATCACTTTTGCAAATGCTGTGCAAGATGTGATTATATACCTTCCAGCCAATTCTATGCCAACAAAATATCCTAATGTGTGTACTTGAGTAGAAATCACACAATGTCATTAAGGTTAAATGTTTACCAATTAATTTTTTTAAAACTATATACAGCTTAACCTTGGAGAAGTAACATGAATTACATTAACTTCACTCCTAAATAATATACAATATACTAAATAGACATGATATATTTAGTGAAGATACTAACTACATATGCAACCAAACGCTCCAGGGTTAACATGTTTCTATATATTTACGTAGATATGTCCAAAGGTCACTACATGTGCTATGGTTTTCATCAACTTTGTGCTGCAGGTGTTCAGATCTATACATCGAGTAACAATTTCCACTCATCGTCGATCCTCAAGAAAAGTCAATTTTTATGTTTTGAATTCTCTCATGCAAATGCCTCAGAATCTTTGGTGCCTCAGTAATTGGCTAATCACTTGATAGATCTCATCATCTCAGTCTAAAAGCATTGTGTCAGATCCCACAAAATTTGCAGATAACCCGGTTGACATTTTGATGCCCCCTTTGTCTCGAGTGGCCCTCTCTAATTGTTGGTTGCCTGGTTTGTGTTTTCTTCTGGTTGCATCAAAGCAAGTTAATGTAGGAGGAAACTTAGGTCGTCATGTCTTAAAAGTAACTATAAAATGATGAAATAGGAAATATGAAATAGGAAATGCTGTTTTTTTTAGCAGAGTCAATTTATATGTCCTATGAAATTGTGTAGCGTCCATGCCAGATGGGATACAGTTCTAACTATATATTCTAGTCAATATTTGACACATTTAGTCAATATACTTTAGCTTATTTTATACCCAACCATGATAGTTGTTCTACACTCGTGAATCATAGTGGAGCTAGAACATGTCTTAGCTTCTACATGATTGTTCTCGTTGCCTGGTCTCATAGTGCCCAATTATAGGATAGTTAAGTCTTGATGGTCACAAAGGAGCAAGATTGGGTAGACAAAAAATATCTTGAACCTAATCATTACTTTCAGAAATAATATAGAATTGAATGTTGTGGTTATGATCGATTTCTTTGACCACTACACTCCGCACAATGTCTTCAAATCTAAGGAAATCGAGGAATAATTTGTTGATACTTAGAGCTTGGTCGTATTAACTTTTAATAAAGTCAGTTTGCTTCTCCTATTATTTCTTAAAGAATTGAAAGAGAAACAATTAACACAAGATAAATAAGTTTGGTGTTTGTTTTTCGTTAATGAAAAAGAGAAAATATTCTTGTTGAATGAACTTTTAATTATTTTGCCAATTAATGCCTTCTTTTCCTTTTAAATGAAACTAATTAGTTCATATGTGATTGACTTATTGAAAAATCAAAAGATAATCGATTGACCTTATGTTATTTCATATTTTAAAAGAAGTCTTTAATGGTTACAAGGAGCCTTCACCTAATTTATCAAGAAGATTGATTATCTAATTTCTCGTTATATATGATCATCATCGCTAATTTCCTTTGAATAACTATTAAAAGATTAAGCATATGTATAAAGAAGAACAATTGGTAAAAAGAAGTAGGCTCCATAAGATTATAACATGAGAATGTGGCTTTTGAGAGAGCATAAACATGTGTTACAAATGTCAACATTCTCCACTTTTTTGCATTACAAATTAACTAAATTTGATCAAACTTGCATGCCAGAGGAAAAGTAAGGGATTATACTAATTCTGTTAAAGCTGGCCTAACTATTTAGTTCAATAGAGGAAGTAGCTTATTTTAGAAAGATTTCAACATTTCCATAAAAGTTGATGTCACAAGAGCCACTGTCATGTGAGTTTGGCATTACTTGCTTATTATCATATAGTTGACAAAATACACACAAGCTTTTAGTTCTTTAGCCTAGTTTTAGCTTATGATATTATTGAAAATGGGATGAAGCCAAAAAATCTCTATTGTCATTGATGTAATGTGAAAAGGCAGTACTACAGTCCAAGAGTACAGAAAACGCAGATCTAATTCAAGATCTACAAAGAACTCAAAAGATAGACGAAAATCTTAAGAGAAATAGAGTAATTTGATTGAAAATAGGAAAAGGTTCTTCCAACAATACAATAAAGAAGTATTTATATGAGTTATAATGACCTAGAACCTAATAACAAGGATAAAAACGTCCTTGTAGTCCTAATAAAAGTAAAACACAATAAATAAATAAATAGATTTTCTAATCTAAAGTTTCTCGTCAGTCTCCTCCATTTTTAAAGAACTCGACCTTGAGTTATACTCTGGATAACCTAACTTGCACTCCGGTAAGTAGGGTAAATATCCACAACATTAAAGGTTGGGTTGATATTACCCATCCACGAAGGTAACTAAATGAAATAAATATGCACTGTCATTAATTTTCTTCACGATTTTGAATGTACCATATTTCTTGGCCTTCAACTTGTGGTGATGTTCAGTAATCCGCTTCTTGTTCAAAAACACCATTACTTCATCTCCCACCTCAAGCACTTGATTCTTCCTACTATAGATGCATAAGAGCATTCTTATGCATACCATTACTTCATCTCATTACTCATACGACTTTATATAGCCGATAAATTCTTAATTGAAGGAATGGGCTATTAAATTAAGCATTTGAGTAGTAACGCTTTCAAATTTTCATTAATGAATATGCATTGAAAGAACAAGTGGTCTATGCTTTCCTCAGCACATCTATAAATTGTAAACTGTCCAAGGCCCAACAAGTACGGGTCACGCAAGTAAATAGGGAAGTAAGAGTATCGATCCACAGGTAGTTACTAAACAATTAAAAGGCTAAAATCATTCAATTATTTGAGCTAATCACTTAAATGTTGATTATTGATAAATTAATTAATTAACGAATTGCAAAAACTAATCCTAAAACAAATAGAATAACCGCACAATTTATGATTGTAAGGAATAAATTAGATATGTAAAAGGCAAGTTTTAAATTTAGTTTTGTGGTCGAATTCTAATTATTCTCTTCTGGTTTATTCAATAATCTTTATCCCTAAACTTTGAAGGAAACTAAATCTAAATTATCTATGATTCTCTATCAAGATGTCAAAGAAGTATCATAGTTAAAATCAATCTCGACTATCGTAGCTCATGAAATTAACTAAAACCCATTAAGAGTTTTATCTAATTGGCAATTCCTCTCATAGATTTTTGCCCATGTCTAGGTCTAAACCTACAAGTTCTTAATTTTGGTTTTCCACCACCAATTTTCATCTTTCAGTTCTTCAACCGATAATTTCGACAAAAATTATGTGACGCCTAACACATAACAAGCACAATAATACTCAAAACAAGAATCAACAGTCACGAATCAATTTTATTGAATAAAATCCATAATCAAATCATGTAGAAATTCGAAAACTACATCCCATCTTTAAAACCTAACAAGAAATCTACTCACTCATGTTCATGTTCATGTTCAACAAGATAGATATCAAAACAAAGAAAATAAACATTAGAGGAGTAAGGAGTGAAGAACTTTGGTGAATCTTGAACAAAAACATTAAAACCAAGGTCTGGAATGAGTCTCCCAGCGTGTGGCGCCTTCCAGCGTGAAATCCTTGCGTGCATCAAAGTCCTTGTCTACGTGCATGAGGTAGTCCTTCGCTGTTCAGGTTCCAAGTCGTGCGTTCACCCTGTTACTGCCTGCGTCTGGTCTCCTCCTACTGCTACTGCCACGTGTGTTTATTCTCCCAGTTGCTGCTAGTCCTTCGCGTCAAGCCTTCTGTACAATTGCGGTGTGCGTGCGTCAAATTCTCCTGCGCAGCTACCTCCCTAGTCCCTTCGTACGTGAGATGGGAGCTTCCAATTAAAAACCTAAATGTTGTTATAATTCTCAAGTCCTCCTCCAGAACGTCACCTAGTCCACCACTCTTTTGACTCTCATGTGCTACCGTATTGGACTATTTCTAGCTGTTGTTTACTATATCGTTTTCGCTACTAACTTATTATTGTGCTGTCCTTTTGCTCTTTTCATTCACCTACTATAGTGGCAACTTCTTAGGTCTAATTTGAAGCCAAACTTGATGTTTTTTATGAAAAAAATCAAAAAATAAATTAAATAACAAACTCAATGAAAATAAATAAATAAACCTAAAAATGCTACTAAAATGAATTATTGAATATGCAAAATAAATGCAAATATGACCTAAATACCTATATGAATTGGACTAAACAAATGCCACCAAACTCAAACCTTTGCTTGTCTCCAAGCAAAATAAAGATTTAGAAAACATTTTCAAAGTTGCTCATCCAAGGAATCGTAAAAATAGTAAATCATAAAAACAGTAAACGTATAACAAGAATTAGGAAGATCTCTAATCAAATGAACATTAAAAAAAAGTAAATTCCTAAGATCCTTGCACCAATCAGGAACTTTCCAATCCATAACCCAGTCTAAAAGTGGATTCAATTGCTCTTCAAAACAATTCATATTCATCCATGGATAAGGCATTTTTTTTAATATATACCATAAATGAATAAATAAATACCAATGCATGTAAAAGAATTGCAAAAGAAGAACAAAACAAGAATTTTAGTCACCCACCCAAACTCAAAGTTGACAGTGTCCTCAATGTCAAATAAGCTAAATAATTCTCATCCATTAAATTTCATACAATGCATAATATAAATCAAACACCAAATTCAACAACCTCATTCATCAATTAAACATTACTGTAGATTAATAAAAGGAAGTTTAATGAGAACTTCCTTGGATTGTGACGGTGAGTGCATTTCCAACCAAATCCTCTATTCACCCACAGTACCGAGTTACTATTCCTTCAAGAAAAATCATTGAGAATTATTAACTTGAGTTTGTAAAAATGGAAGCGTTGTACCAAAAACAAATAAATGAATTAAAAAGAAAAGGAAAGAAAATTGGGTTGTCTTCCAATAAGCGCTTGTTTAAAGTCTGTAGCTAGACTTTGAATTCTTCTCTTAAGGCTTTGGACTAGAAAGGGAGTAAACTGTCCCTTTCTCAATTTGAGCTCCAGCAATATATGGCTTTAAACGTTGTCCATTGATCTTTAAAATTCTAGTTTTTTTATCTTCTATCTCTATTGCTCTGTAAGGAAAAACCTTCACCACTTTGAACAGCCTCGACCATCGAGACTTTAACTTTCCAGGAAATATTTTCAATCTTGAATTGAAAAGTAGCACCAAATATCCTTCTTTGAATTCCCTTCTTACAAGGTTCTTATCATGTCATCTTTTAATTTGTTCCTTGTAGATTCTGGCACTTTCATAGGCGTCATGCCTTAACTCGTCCAACTCGTTCAGTTGCAACAGTCTTTTAGCACCTGCTTCTTTAAAATCCATATTCAGCTTCCTTATTGTCCAATAAGCTTTGTGTTCAAGTTCCACCAGAAGATGGCAAAACTTACCAAAAACCAGTCTATACGGAGTTATCCCTATAGGGGTCTTGTACGTCATCCTGTATGCCCACAAAGAATCATCAAGCCTTAAAGACCAGTCCTTCCTTGATGAATTTACCATCTTCTCCAATATAGATTTGATCTCTCGGTTAGAAATTTCAGCTTCACCATTAACTTGAGGATGGTAAGCTAACGCTTGCTTATGGTAAACCCCATATTTCTTCAGCAAATTCTCAAAGGAACGGTTGACAAAGTGAGTCCTTGATCACTTAATATAGCCATCGGGGTCCTAAACCTTGTGAAAATATTCTTCTTAATGAATTTTAGCACCACTTTCGTGTCACAAGTTGCACAAGAAATAGCTTCTACCCATTTCGAGACGTAATCTACTCCTAGAAAAATAAATTTGTTACCAAAAGAAGGTGGAAAAGGCCCCATTAAGTCTAATCCCTACATGTCAAAGAGTTCCACATCCAAAATTCCTTGCATTGGCATCTCATGCTTTCTTGAAATGGTTCCAGTTCTTTGACATCGGTCACATGCTTGAGCAAAATTCCTTACATTTCGAAAAAGTGTTGGCCAATAAAATCCCGCTTGTAGCACCTTAACTGTTGTCTTTTCTGAACTAAAATGTCCTCTATAAGGTAAGGAATGGCAATTCATCAACACTTCTTCAACTTCTTCAATTGGCAAACATCGCCTAATAATTCCATCATTGCATCTCTGAAATAAATATGGTTCCTCCCATATGTAATACTTCAAAATTGAGAAAAATTCCTTCCTCTACTGGTAGGACAAATCAAGTGATATAACTCCGATGACCAAATAATTCATGAAGTCTGCATACCAAGGAACAATTGAAGGTATAACTGCCGCTAGTTCTTAGACAACACAACATAACTCGTTCAGATTTGCACAGTCTGTGCACTAGGTACCTTCAAGAAAAATCAAATTCTTATTACAAAAATTATCATCTATATCCAATTGATGAGTTGAGTTTGAAAGCCTCGATAGATGATCTACAACCACACTCTCTACCCTCTTCTTATCTTTTATCTCTAAATCAAATCCTTGAAGGAGAAGTATCCAACGTATTAGCCTTGATTTAGCTTCTTTCTTTGCAAGTAGGTACCTACTAGCAGCATAATCTGAATAGAAGACAACTTTTGAGCCAACTATATAGGACCTAAATTTGTTCACAACAAACACCACAACTAGGAGTTCCTTTTCAGTAATCGCATAATTCAATTGTCCATCATTGAGTGTTTTACTTGCATAATAGATATCATGAACTACTTTATCTATCCTTTGGGCAAGCACAACTCCTACAACAAAATCGTAGGCGTCACACATAATTTCAAACGGTAGAGACCAATCCGTGGGTTAAAGAATTGAAGCAAAAATTAAGGCTTCTTTTAACCTGTGAAAAGAATTCAAAAAGGAATCATCAATCACAAAAGGGGCATCATTATTCAATAGATTTGTCAAAGGTTTAACTATTTTAAAAAATCTTTGATAAATCTTTTATAAAAACCGGCATGCCCCAAAAAGCTTCTGACTTCCTTAATTGAGGTAGGTGGAGGAAAATTTGATATCACTTCGATCTTAGCTTTGTCTACCTCAATCCCTCGATTAGAAACAAGATGACCAAGTACTATCCCTTCTTGCACCATAAAATGATACTTTTCACAGTTTAATACAAGGTCAACTTCTTCACTCCTACTCAAAACTTTGCTAAGGTTAGATAAACATGAGTCAAATGAAACCCCATATACTAAAAAATTGTCCATAAAAACTTTCATAATTTTCTCAATAAAATCAGAAAAGATTGCCATCATGCACCTCTAAAAGGTAGCTGGGGCATTACACAAACCAAATAGCATCCTTCGATAAGCAAAGGTATCATAAGGACATGTAAATGTCATTTTTTCTTGATCATTAGAGTGAATAGGAATTTGGAAGAAACCAGAATAACCATCCAAATAACAGAAGTAATAATGATTAGTTAGCCTCTCTAACATTTGATCAATAAAGGGCAAAGGGAAATGATCCTTACATATGGATTTATTTAATTTCTTATAATCTATACCCACACTCTAACATGTTACAGTTCTAGTTGGAATCAGCTCATTATTATCATTTCTTACCACTGTCATGCCCCCCTTTTTAGGGACACAATAGACCGTGCTTACCCATGTACTGTCGGAAATCGAATAGATAATTCCTGCAGTTAGAAGTTTAAACACTTCTTTCTTCATGACCTCCTTCATATTTGGGTTGAGCTTTCTTTGGTGTTCCCGAACTAGCTTTGCATCTTCCTCCAAATTGATCAGATGCATATAAAATGCTAGACTTGTTCCCTTCAAATATGAAATTTGGTAGCCAATCGCTTTCCTATACTCTCTCAAGACCTTCATTAATTTTTAATCTGCATAGTACTCAAATTTGCATTAACAATGACTGGATAAGTACTATTGGGTCCTAAAAATTCATACCTGAGATTGGATGGTAGGGGCTTTAGTTCAACGGTTGGTGGCTCTTCTTATTTCAAATATAGTGCAGTTATTTGTTCTGACAACACAGGTTACGCGCTCCTTTGCACAGGTTATGCTGCTAGCGTCTGCAACAACTCTGAAATTTCTGGCTGATAGGTTCCTATTGAAATTTAATGCACTAAAAATTTTCCAACAAATCATTAGGTTTAGACTTCCTAAAATGACTTCTAACCTCCTCATCAACTCTATCAACCCTAAGACATGAATCTCCCTCATCCTTTTCCTTAATTTCCTTTCCTAAATTAAATTCAACTTTTTCCTCCCCAACTTTCAATGTCATTCTTCAATTCTTGACATCTATAATAGCTCTCGCAGTAGCAAGAAAAGGTCTCTCTAAGATAATGGACATATTTGTATCTTCTTCCATCTCTAAGACCACAAAATCTACTGGGATAAAGAAATTTCGTATTTTCAAAGGTATATTTTCTAAAATACCTTGAGGGTATTTGATTGACCTATCAGCTAGTTGGAGGGAAATTGTGGTAGGTTTAAGTTCTCCTATATCAAGCTTTTTACATATAGAAAAAGGTAGGAGACTTACACTTGCACCAAGGTCGTATAAAGCCTTACCGATGTTTGTGCTTCTGATTTGGCAAGGAATGGAGAAGCTTCCAGGATCCCTCAACTTCGGTGGCAACTTATTCTATAAAATAACAATAGACTCTTCCGTCAATGCCACTGTTTCATACTCCTCCAACTTCCTCTTATTTGACAATATTTCCTTCAAGAATTTTGTGTTGGCATTTTTGTAAGAGCTTCCGTAAAGGGAATATTGATATATAGCTTCTTGAGGATTCCCAGAAAACTTCCAAATTGTTTATCTAGCTGAGCCTTTTGAAAACGTTGTGGGAATCGGATGGGTGGCTTATATGGAGGAGGTGGAGTGTATTTTTCAGTTTCAACATTTTTTGGTTCATTCTGGACAGGCATTGTAGCTGGGACATAATCAGATCTTTCTTTACTTGTTGCTTTATCTTTGCTTTCCACCATCAGTTCTAAGACCTTTCCACTTCTCAAAATCACTGCATCAGTAGTCTCCTTAGAATTTTCTAGTCGTCCAGGCAATTTACCCTTATCCCCTCTTTGATATACTAGCCTGTTGAGCAATCTGAGTCTCCAACATTTTGTTGTGTATGGCAAACTGATCTACCTTAGAACTAAACTGCTGGATTAGTTCCACCATTGAGTCCAAAGTTAGTTTCTACTCTTGAGCTTGTGGGGTTGTGAAGGGGCTTGAGGTTTTGTGTTTTGGAATCCTAGAGGACCCCTATTTAAGTTTTGTTACTAGGCTAAAAAGTGAGGTTGGTTTTGAGGGTAGGAAGAGTAATGGGGTTGGTTTGAGAAATTTTGTGGTTGTCTGGGTTGTTGGGACCAAGAGAAATTGGGATGGTTCCTCCACTCAGGGTTGTTTGTTTTTGAGAAGGGTCCTCCTTGAGGTTTAGCTCCATTGTTGCCCACTAAATTAGCTTGCCCAACCGCAATGTCTTGTCCATAAGCCTGAAAATCATACATAGGCTGTGCAAATTACTACAGTTCATGCACAGGCTGTAAGCTACCTACTACCATCACATTAACCTTATCCATCTTATCCATTCTTTTTGTCAAGGCTTCAAATTTAGCGTTCATCGTGGATAACGCATCAACCTCAAACATTCCTGCAATCTTCTTAGTCTTTTGCTTTAAATTCCCCCTCCTCCTACTCCACTGGTAATTATTTTGAGCAATCCTTTCCATAAGTGAATGGCCTTCATCTTTAGTTTTTGCTATAAAATCTCCACCTACAGCTGCATCTATAACACTTTTCATAATTGGAGAAAGCCCTTTGTAAAAAATCTACACAAGTATCCACTTCTGAATCCCGTGGTGATGGCATTTTCTTTGTAGCTCCTTGAATCTTTCCCATGCTTCATACATAGATTCATCTTCTCTCAGTAGGAAGGAATGCACTTCCCTCGTCAATTGTGTGGTCTTTTCTGGGGGAAAGTACTACGTTAGGAAGGCTTGGGATAACTCTTGCCACGTAGTTATAGACCCTGGAGGTAGAGAGTAGAGCCATTTACTTACATGATCCCTCCAGGAAAAGGAAATAATCTGAGGTGAATTGCATCGTTAGATACCCCATTCTGCTTCAACATGCTACATATCTGAATGAACTTCTCCAAATGAATGTGGGGATTTTCTTAAGGGTTACCTCCAAATTGGGACTGTTAGACCATCTGCATAAGTCCGGTCTTCAGTTCAAAGTTATTAGCTATAACTGGAGGTGTCGCGATGCTCGATTGGTAATCCTTAAAGTTCGGTATTGCATGATCCCGCATTGTCCTCTAATTTTGCCCACCATTCTGCATTTATTCTGCCATTATTTGCTCAATTGTAGTATCAACAGGTTCGGTTTTTGTTCGTTGGTTACCCTACACAGATTATGCTCTTTGCTTTCTCGTAGCTTTTCAGAGCACCTTAGCTGTCTTTTCAATTTCTTGATGAAATAACAAATTTTCTACACTATGAGAATGTCTCATATACAAAAGGAATCACCTGAAAATAAAAAATCAAAAAGAGTACTCCGAGTGAAGAAATAAACTATGGGAAAAAGTAAATAAAATGAAAAATAACAAAATGATAACGGAAAAAAAAATCCCAAAGTAACCAAACAATTGATCGCCTAATATTGCCCAAAGGGAAACTCCCCGACAACGACGCCAAAACTTATCCAAAGCCTCGCAAGTACGGGTCACGCAAGTAACTAAGGAAGTAAGAGTATCGATTCCTAGGGAGTTACTAAACAATTACTAGGCTAAAACCATTCAATTATTTGGGCTGATCACTTAAAAGTTGATTATTG
>JANJEY010000235.1:37380388-37398628 GCA_024703695.1 Erythroxylum cataractarum
TGAATCCTTGTCAGACAAGGATTCATGCATCACATGCACGACTAAGCAACAGAAGTGTTAGAATCTGAACTTATCACTTAAAAGTTGATTATTGAGAAATTAATTAATTAACGAATTGCTAAAACTAATCATAAAACAAACATAATAACCACCCAATTTATGACTGTAAGGAATAAATCAGATGTATAAAAGGCAGGTTTCAAATTTGGTTTTGTGATCGACTTCTAATTATTTTCTTCTGGTTTATTCAATAATCTTGATCCCTAGACTTTGAAGGAAACTAAATCTAAATTATCTATGATTCTTTATCGAGATGTCAAAGAAGTATTGTAGTTAAAATCAATCTCGACTATTGTGGCTCATGAAATTAGCTAAAACCCATTAAAAAGTTTATCTAGTTGGTAATTCCTCTCACAGATTTTTGCCTATGTCTAGGTCTAAACCTACAAGTTCTTAATTTTGTCTTTCCACTACCGATTTTCACCTTTCAGTTCTTCAACCAAAAATTTCGACAAAAATTATGTGAGGCCTAACACATAACAAGCACAATAATACTCAAAACAAGAATCAATAGTCACGAATCAATTTTCTTGGATAAAATCTAGAATCAAATCATGTAGAATTTTGAAAACTATATCCCATCATTAAAACCTAACAAGAAATCTACCACTCATGTTCATGAGATGGGAGCTGCCAATTAAAAACCTAAACGTTGTTATAATTCTCAAATCCTCCTCTAAAACATCACCTAGTCCACCACTCTTTTGACTCTCATGTGCTACCGTTTTGGACTATTTCTAGCTGTTGTTTACTATATCGTTTTGGCTGCTAACTTATTGTTGAACTATCCTTTTGTTCTTTTCATTAACCTACTGTAGTGGCAACTTCTTAGGTCTAATTTGAAGCCAAACTTGATGCTTTTTACGAAAAAAAAAATCAGAAAATAAAATAAATAACAAACTCAATGAAAATAAATAAATTAACCTAAAAATTCTACTAAAATGAATGACTGAATATGCAAAATAAATGCAAATATGACCTAAATACCTATATGAATTGGACTAAACAAAAACCAATTAGTTAGGTTCAAAAACTTAAGCATGTTCATCATGGTAAGACAAAAAGTGGTGGATCATCATGGATGAAGATGACTGAACAACACCATCTTAGTCTAAGATATAGATACCAAATTATAGAATAAAACCTTTTTGCATGATTAGTTGGTAAATATGCCACTAGATGTGTGTTTCCAAATGTCTTGTCCTCAACTGAGTTAATAGTAGTATGAGTAATTTCAAATTTCAAATAATTCGCAATAGGAACTCGTTGGATGAGCTCCTTTTTCATCAGAGCTTTTGCTACTATGGCTTTATTGTAAAATCCAAACCTAAAAGGTGAGGCATCAACCACTTCTTCCAAAATAGATAACCAATTATTTTTCAAAAGCTAGTGGATTCTCCATTTCCCATTAGTGAAATTGAAGTTTAGTCTGATTCTTTTCCTTGTCTTCAAATTTTCTTTCAAAGTAATAAAAGGATAGTGTTTCACATCCAAACTATACACATTCTTATTTTTTAAGAAATAATTGTGTATCCGTTTCCACCACAATGACTGCTTATTAGAGATGAGTCTCTATAGTCATTTAGTGAGTATGAAAATGTTCATGGTTTTAAGAGAGCATATGTTGAGACCTTTGATATTTGTAGGCTACAAAATATTTTAAAGGGTAGTTTAGTATATGTTTGGTTGTTAAATTGAATGTTAGTGCATGTTTTGGTTAGGATTATGTTATTTAGTTAGATTTTTTTTGAGTGTTTTATGGGTTAAAGCATGCTATTGGGCTTAAATTTTGTGTATTTGAGGTGCCTTGATGTATTTGTTAGTGTTTGATAACAGATACCAGAGAATAAAGGAGAATTAGAGTACCAGAGTAAGGCCCAGGGCCATGATCGTGACAGAAGCTTAGTGGGTCTACCACAATCGTGGCCCCATTTGCCACGATCCTAATAGAGAACAAAAAGATCGTGGTAAATGGGGCCATAATCATGGTTTGCATGATGACAAAAGCAGACTGACTTCTAAAATGTGACTTTTTGAGGGAATATTTCAAACTTATAGGCCCAAGTAAACTCTAATGTTTGTTCTAAATGGAAAAGATATATAAAGAAAAGAAATAACCCTAGAAAGGGAGCTTCATTTTCTATCACTTTGAGGAAGATCCATGGAAGAGGAAGAGAATAGACAAGGAAGAGAAAGGAAGAAAGAAGAAGAAAGGTCCCTTCCAAGTGACATTTCATTTCATATTTTGTTATTCTTTTTTTTTTTGAATGTATGAGATGAATTCAATAGTGATGGATTTAGGTTTGATGACGTTGTTATAAACTCCTTTAGGGATTTTTTTTGAATCAATGTCAAGGTGATTTCTTTTAATGTTAATACATAGGGTATTGTGATTATTTGTTGTATTTGCATACTTTGGCAACAAATTGAGAGAGTGAACTGATAACAAAATAATTAGATTGGGTAATAGGAGTTAAACAATCTAATAAATCATGCAAATAATCAAATTGATAATTTATATAAAGAGAGATCTCATGTGAGGAATCGATAGTCTATTAGAGGGCTTAAGATCTAATTGGATGTATGGGTTTTATGTTAAATGAGAGATTGCAAATTCCATAATTCAATTAGGGTTTACAATTTAGGGTTTAATGATTATAACTCGAGAGTGAGTAATCCACCTTTCAAAAGTCTAGGACTGATACCGTATTAACTTAAAAGTAATCATTTTTGCATTTGATAATAAGATAAAGCCCCCTTCTTATAATCGGCTAATCTTCCTTGTGTGATTTTTGATTGCTCATTAGTGGTTCTTAATTTTGATTTCTTTGTCTTAAGTTTACAATTTATTTTTCAGTCAATCTATATTCACGAATTTACTTTTTTATTTACTTTTTATTTTCTTTTTAATAATCCTTTAAATCTTAGATAACTTAGAATTAGATTAGTTCACCAACTTATCGAGGGATTGACACCTCATATACTACTTTCACAACACGTGCACTTGTAGTATATTGAGATTTTTGTAAGATTAAAACTTGCTCAATAGCATCCTTGGTCTTTAGGGACGTATTCTAAATCCCATTTCATTTTGAACCTATTAAGATTTCCATTTTCTCTAGACGATAAAAACATGTTGAAGATCTTATTAATATATTTAATGATGTTGATTCAGAAAGCGAAGTGAGTAGCCCAATATATTTTGATGGAGTTCATAATCGAGATGATGAGTTGAGCTCTACTAGCTATAAAGAGATATTTTGAGTTCCATGTAAAAAGTTATGTGTTGATTTTATCAAGTAAACTGCTAAAATCTTTGTTACTTAATTTTAAAGATGTGATTGGAATGCCAAGGTAATTTATAGGAAGAGTTTGTTGTTTGAAACCTGTTATGGCAGTCATAGTAGAATTCTAATTTGTAGCACTCTTAGAGAGAAACAAAACCACTATTAGAACAATTCACCTAGAGCCTAAACATCCTATTAATGACCTTTAGAGCTTTCGTAAGAGTTGAAATAGAAGTCCTGTCTACTTTAGAGAGTAAGATAAGATCATCAGCAACATAAAGGTTGGTACCTTGTAACTTTCTGCACTTAGAGTGATATTTGAACTCCCTAATTCTTTCTATAACCCTCTTAAGAAGCTAATTGAAAACGTTCATAATAAGAGCAAAAAGATAAGGAGAGATGGGATCACCTTGGCTAATCCCTTTGTAGTCTTTAAAAAACTTAGTGGGTTGGTTATTAACAAGGATGATGTATGAATAAGAAATAATGTATTGTTTAATACATTAAATGAAAACATATGGGAATTCTATAGATGTGATATCTTGATTATCACCAATACCTTTCAAGAATATAAACACCATAAATAGGTTCAATATGGCTTGGAAGGATCCCTCTTAGTCTTTAAGCAAGGATTTTAGAAATTATTTTGTAGATAGAGTTGCATCAAGCATTAAGGAGAAAGTCTAAAAACTATTTTAGCTTACCACTTTAAAGAACTAGAGTAATTAATGTCTAATTGATCTCTGTAAGCAAGGAACCTTTGTTGAAAAACTCTAAAATAACTTCAGTCACACGACTTCCTATAGGAGGCCAACATTTGAGAAAGAAGTTGATATTGAAAACATTAGGGCCTGGCGCCTTACTAGGATGAAGAGATTTCAATGGTTCTCTAATTTCCTTAATAGTGATAAGCTTATATACCTAGTTAGTCACCTAAGTAAAGATACATCCTTACAAGATTTCTTAGAGTAATGATTATATAGAGTGTGTTTCAGTGGATCTATCCATTATATTAGTGAGTCTAACTTGAGACTATTATACTCAAGTGAAATAATTCCATTCCTAGCTCTTCTAAAGATAACGGCCTTATGAAAGAAACATGTATTCTTGTCTCCACTTCTCATCTATTTTACCTTGATCTCTTTTTCATAAGAGAAAATTTATAAAGTAAACTTTAAAATAATTCTACAATACAACTCTTTCCAATTCCTCTAAATGTATGGATATAGGATTAAAAAAGAGCTCTTGTTAGATTTCTTCAGGATCCCTTACGGTTTTGTTAACAAGATGTTGAGTATTACCAACATTTTCCTTAAACAAGAGCTTTGTCTATTATTTGATGAGATTTAGCTTCCTTGTAAAGATAAATTATTTGGTACCCCTAATTCTAGTTCTTAAGGCATTCCAAATTCCATCCTCAAAACTTGCTAGGTCCATCAAGAAATTATTAAATCTAAAAGGATAATTGGGATTTATTGCTTTGGTGTAGGTGAGGAAAAGAGAATGATCAAAAAGGTTATTATATAAGAAGATAGAGAAACGTTTGGGAAAACTATAATATAATGGAGATTTGCTAAACTCATATCCAATTTTTCCTAATAAAACTTATTCCAGATTTTTTGTTGTTCTTTGTAGAGAATTTGGCCTAAGATGGGATATCTAAAATTTAAGCTTCATCAATGCATTTTCCAAAATCTAGAAAAATAATATTAGAAGATATAGTGCCTTCTCCATCTTTAATTTTCGGGATGGAGTTGAAATCTCCATACAAGATTTATGGATTATTCCTAGTTTTGAGACATTATGGCTTTGCAAGCGACCCATGCATACATCAACATCCTTAATTTGGTTCTAAAGAGATGTCCTCTGAAATGAGCTATTATAAGAAAAGATGAAGGGAATGAATATTGGTTATGCTAAGACAGTTATGGAGACTTGTAGATGAATGATTTTGTCTGACATCATTCTTATGCAAACTGCTAGAGCATTAAAGTCATAAAGAAAAATTATTCTACCATTGGAATGATGATTGTGATTGGTGATTACTTTTTAGTGAGCTAGAAAGTAATTCAATAAGTTACAATTTTCCTCTCTAATTATGGTTTCCAAACTGTCACCTATAGTCACTTTATTCTGCAAAATCATATCTCTATTCATCAGCTTTTTGCCAGAGGCATGTGCTCCTCTGACATTATAGGATAATATATTCATGTGGCATTCTCCCTAAGTAGGGACCTCTTTTTCCTATTGGATTTCCTCCTAGTGATAGTTTTAAATTCTCTATTAGTGTTTTCTTGTTATTGCTTCTGCTTATTAGGAGCATCAACTATACTATCCTCTACATAAGCATATTTCTCCACTATGGGATTTGAGATTGGGGTACCAAAACATGTATTTTTCTTCATTCTCTAAATGAACAGCTAAGGGTTCATTCCCCATTATTTCTTTGTTTGCTTCTTTAGCATCCATATGTAGGTGGTTTACCTCAGTAGAGATATGATGTTTAATATTGTCCTGTATCAACTCTAGATGACTTCTTGTTTTAAAAAGCCCTCCATTTGGTCTCCATTTATGCTTCTTTCCAATATAAGTTTTTTCATATATAACAAATCTTTAATTGATCCTTCACTGGTTCCACATCTTCATTCAGCCTGATGAATGGGATCACCTCTTGTAAGTCAGACATAGAAGTAATCAATATGCAAATTTTTACAAAGTTGATTTTTCTGATCTTAGCTGTTGGTTGATCTATAGAAATGTACTTGCCAATATAATTAGCAAGGTGACTAAAACCATTAGTAGTCCAGTACTCAAAAGGGACATCATAAAGGCAGATCCATATAAGGATTTTTTCCTATCTAAGCTCCTCCAATTTAGTCCAGGCCTCTATAATTGAAGCAAGAGTGGCTTGTTATAAACATACCAAGGTCCAAATTGGAACACTTTTTTTGCTTTCTCAAAACTCACAAATTTGAACAAAAATACATCCTCATTGTTCACAAGCACATCCAACAAACAATGTTCCTTCTAATTGTTCATTTCCTATTGTTTTATGAGTAGAAAAGTTCTCCTTTTGTATAAGAAAATTCCAAATATGGTGCACTTCCATTTGTCTACACCAAATTTCAAAAGTTCTAAAAAGGGGACATAATCCTTCACTCTAAAATTTCGCTAGGAGGATAATAAGAAAGCTTTAAATAAAGTGTAGCATCTCCTACCACTTGAATCCAAGATTTTTTTATAAGTGCAAAGTTTGAATTTGGAGCTTGAGCATTAATATATGAGGATCCAAGAAGTTCTTGAGAACTAATGGGTTTAGAAGAGAGATGAAGAAGTTTAAATTTAGGGGTAGGAAAGGAGTGGTTTCTATTGGGTCAATTTAAGGAATAAATGATAAAAGAGTAGTAGTTATAGTAAAAAATTCACAAGAGGGTGAAGATAATATGGACCATAACAACACCAAAAATGCAGTTGAAAGTTTGATGTGAAGGAGGTGATAAGAAGGAGGAGGTAGATGAAGTGTGAAAAAGAGTTTAGTGAAAAAGAGAAGGGATAAAGAGAGCTGACAGAGACAAAGAGGTGTGTAGAAAGCTAAGTTTAATAGTAAAGGAGGGAGCCAAGATTAATAGAGATATTCAGTAAAGAAAAGCCATTGAAGCAGTAAAACCCTATGAACAGTGTTCTGTAAGGGAGAGCTCTGTAATGAATGTTCTTCGAGAGCACTTATCTTACCTTAACCGATAATGTATTCCATCATAGCCACTCTTAGGGCACTGACTAAAACTAAGTTTGTCTTCTTTAGATACTGGGGTATCACCTAGTTTATAGTTTTGCATACCAAATCTTTTAAGAACCTTAATGTATCCCTTTTGTGATAATCCAAGAATAACTTGAGAATGATCTTGATGTATTTGGATCCCCAATAGAAAAGAGGTGTCACCAAGATCTTTCATCTTAAAATTTTGAGATAGCCAATAAGCCTACATTATTACTAACAAGTAGTATATCATCGCCATATAAAATTAGAAAAATATGTTTGCTCTCATTGAACTTATGCTATACACAATCATCTTAAAACCATATAAGATAACAACTTGATGAAACTTATAGTACTATTGATAGGAATCATGATGAAGTCTATAGATGAATTTTTTTAATTTGCAAAATATTTTCTTTGAGTCTCTTGATATTATAGTTTTTTGGTTGTACCATATAAATTATCTCATTAATGATGCCATTGAGAAATGTTATTTTAAAATCCATCTGATATACCTCAAGATTAAAGTACGTCACTAATGTCATGATGATTCTAAAAGAGACTTTTGAAGAAATTGAAGAGATAGTCTCTTTATAATCAATTTCTTCATTTTGAGTAAATCCTTTAGCAACTAGTCGTGCCTTATATCTTTCCACTTTACACTTAAAATCCCTCTTAGTATTAAATATGCATTTGCAACCAATGAATTTTTCACCTTCAAGTAATTGGACAAGATTTTAAACATCATTGTGCTTTATGGACTTCATTTCCTCATTTATGGCTTTAATCCACTTTTGAAAGTTAGAAATTTGTATGACTTGATAGAAATTAACTGGATCATCTTCCACTATCCTAATGTCATACTTATGTTTTTGAAGATATACAATATAATCATCCAGAATTAATTTTCATCTTTCTCCATTAGATCTTTTTAATGGTATTGGTTCTTAAGGTTAATAAGTTTGGTTTTCTAAAATAACTTCTTAAATTTTTATGGGAGGAACATTTTATTAATCTATAATTGTTTCTTAATTGATTTCAATAATAGTTTGAGGAAAAATAAAAGTCTCCTTCTCGAAGACAAAATCTCTAACCTTATCTCCCCTATAAACTGAACTTCCTCAAAGAATAGAGCATTCCTTGTCTTAAAAATTCCTTTAGTAGGGGATCATAAAAATTCAAACCCCTAAATCATTCATAGTATCCAGTAAAATAGCAACAAATAGTTCTAGAATCCAATTTAGTTTCATTTGGCATATAAGGCCTAGCCTTCACTAGATAACCACAAACATGTAAATTGTTTAAGATAGGTTTCTATTGTGTCTGCAACTCATAATAGGTTCTAATATTGCTTTAGTTGGAACTCAATTGAGTAAGTAAGTTCTATTCTTTAATGCCTTACCCTAGAAGGATTCTGGTAAGGTGGTTAAAGCAATCATACTCTTTACCATATCCTTAAATGTCCTGTTTCATCTTTCAGCTATACCATTTATGCTAAGAGTACCTAACATGGTATGCTGTGGGACAATTCCACATTCCTCCAGATATTTGGCAAAGGTCTTAGACACTTTTCACCCAAGCCATAATATATACCGTAGTATTCTCCACCACGGTCAAATTTGATGCACTTAACCTTTTACTAAGTTGATTTTTAACTTTAGCTTTAAAATTTTTGAACATTTCAAGAGATTGAGATTTCTCAGGCAACCTTGCATAGGTATACTTATATGAATAATAGCATCGAAATCTATCCACCAAGTATGTCTAGTCATTGAAGCTAAATTAATCTCATAATAAATTAAAACAAGAAACATAACTTTCTCAGCACACCAAGCATGATATTTGGTATAACCTCATTCCTATGAATTGCACCCCTATACAAGTAATAGGTAAATTCCTAATCATATTCTTTCTTGTGTTTCTTTTATGCAACCTACAGTTTCATTATTCTTCTTTCTTTTCTTATCCTTATCTTTGGACGTTGTGACTAAATGAGCACTCTTAGCCTTTGCTTGCTTTATCTTATCTTCTTATTGTAGACAATCGGAAATGAGTTCATTATGGGAACATTTTTCCTCTAATAGCTAGCTTATCTTGAATTAACTAAATTGTATAAAAAGATATATCAAAACTAAATGAACAAGTAAATTTTCAAATAGTTCTAACTTAAATGCCTTTAGTTTTGAAGCCAGATGTATGAGATATCTCTATTATGTACTCCTTTCTATTTCCTTTTCCCTTATACTTCATTGATAAGAGGTTTGATAAAAGTGAACTAGTTTCTGCCTTCTTATTTTTGGCAAAACTTTTTTTAATTTTAGTAAGGAAACCTTAAGTTACAATAGCCTCCTCAAACATAATGCCCCTAAATGCTTTAGGAATAACATGCTTTATGATCATAAGATCCATGTGATCAGAACATTCCTACTTCTCTATCACCTTCTTTTGATTAGGAGTACTAGTAGTTGTAAGAGTAACGGGATGTTCTGTCCTTAACGCAAGGTCCAGATCTATAACTCCAAGAATAATGATGACATTTTCTTGCCATATTTTGAATTTTGTGCCATTGAGTAGAGGAATTAAATTGATGCTAGAAGAAATATCACCATAAGAAAATTTAGTTTTAGCAATCAAAGCTATCGATGGAAAATACTGATTTTTCATATGCAAACAAATTTGGCGATGGAAATTAATGATAAAAGAGTTATAGAAGACATGGTCATAGGTAAAATGGAAATTTCCCAATGGAATTACAATTTTTGTTAGGAAATTTGTCGACGGGTTTACACACTAAATTTACCTATAGAATATAGCATTCTGTCAATAAATTTGGAGGTAGATATTGTAATTCTATTGACAAATTTTCCTATAGCACCATTTTTCTGTCAGTAATTTTAGTTATGAAAACTCCATCACTACCAATTCCTAACATAATTTTCTGTTGATAATATATTGATTTTTTTACATTTAATTTCTATAAATAATATAATCTTAATTGAAAATATAATATAAAAATTATCTTGATTGGTAATATAATATAAAAATTATAATATACAACAATAAGTTTCTTGAAAATGTATGTTATAATTGTAAACTAAGAATTCATTAAAAAATAAGAGTAGCAAAACATTAAATAAAATCCATTTAAGTACTGAAATATTATAAACCTAAGCTATGAGGTTGGTACAGCCGGATGATCTAATTGCTACAATGAGATGTTATCCCTCCCCTTCAACTCAACTATCTTATTACAGAGCTGGGTTATGTACTTCATCAACTGTCGCAACTAAGTTTCCAACATCTCCACTATGCTCTCAAGCTAAACGATTCTCTAATTGGATGCGAACCGACTACTAGATCCAATTGTACTGGATGTGGAGGATTATGAATAACATGTGTTTGCAAAAGAACCTGAGTCGAAAATCCCTCTATGGCGATCCCTACCACAAACTACTTCAAGATATGTCTGACTCTCATCAACATTTCACAATTCTGAGATTATTGTTCAATGCTTTCTTGTATTTGCCCATATCATTATAATTTTTATATTATTTATATTAACAAGTACTAATTTTTAACTAATATTATTTATCAAATTAATATTGAATTATAAATTTTACATACAATAAGTTATCTGTATCTAGTGTTGATGAAGGTCATATCATCACGCTTCTTAGTGTGGATGAGCAAAAAGAGCTTACGTAATGTAGGCTTTATGCCCATAGAATTGTCCTGCATTAGAATAACGTGTAATGAATACACTAAAATTTACAAAAATTTCAGCAAAATTTCCTCTATTTTTATGATATTTACCCCTTATTAAACGAAAAAAAAAGTCTCAACAACACAACCATTCATGGAAACAAACATTTATAAAATTACCATTCTCTATAATAAACATATATTTTCATTCTAACTACATACATCAAATTATATTGAAATCTAATTGGTGGTAATTAGTACAAAAATTAGAATATAAGTGTAAAATTTAGATACTTACAAGTTTCTTTGCGTGCTCCTAGTGGGTCATAAATCATCCAGTGTGTACTGGTAGACTCCATCCTTCAGTCCTCTCCATAATTTGTTTGCAAAATTACGCTTTGAAATGAAGATTATCACGTGTGTAGCTTAGTACTACTACCAACGACTCCTATTTCTTTAGATATATAAGGAGTTTGTACACCATTATTATTTATCAAACTAACAAAGTCTCTATAAAGTGCATAGCAATGCCTCTCCCATACATTATAAATGATAGCATCAAATTTTGAATCCCAAAAATATTCTTTCTAAAAAAATAAAAAAGAAAAACATACTATAAGTACTTATAAACTATAATATTTATCTAATTAATGTTTAAAATTAGATAAAATAAAAAAGATTAAAGAATTTATGTTTTGTACCTCAAATGCCTGTTAATAAAAATCCTTTGTTCCTTGAGAGATATTCTTCCATATATAACTGTCAAGTTTTATATTCTCCTTAAACTTGGATGAGATATTTCTAGAGCACGTTCCAGATGAAACCAACTTAATCTATATTCTTTTTTAGATCATTTTCAAATTAAAATCTATAACTTCAATACAAAACTATGGTGTTATCATATATTACAAAATTTTTAGAGTTTAACTCAGGTCGTTGACAATTGTAATGTAAATTCTTCCATCATCTCCTTTAGCTCCAAGTTAGAGGCTGCTTCCTTCATCCGCAACATCTACTCTTGATATCTCTATCAGTATAGATTCAGATTTTGGTCTGGGAGTAGATGTTGCATCGATGGTATCTGACAGTACAGCTGTAGTAGGGGGTGCTAGATGGTGTAGCAGTAGGTAGGGAATGTGACTCTATAGGGACTATAGGTGGGGAAGGTGATGCCTCATCTGGATGGCCACTAACTGGATGTGTAGCACCTAATTTTGTAGAGTTTGCATAATGTGATGCTTTATGTGGACGTGCACTGGCTCCTCCAAATGGTGATAATCTGAGCCTTGACCGTAACATATCTTTTTTTCTCTTCTATGACATATTTTTAACTTGAAATTCACATTTTATTGACCATTCCACTGATAAAACAATATAAATTAAATATATAACAATATAATGTTGATTTAAAAATAAATTTATTCATATAATATTTTATTACTTACACAAATTAATCGTTATCATCACTTAATTGTAAATCAAAATCATCATCTTCTTCTTTTTATGAAGAATTAGAATCAAGGTCAAACTCCTTTTCAGATCTCTCAACCTCTATGGATTCCTCATCCTTTCTAAATGAAATTTCAATATATTTATTATTTAGATCATTCAAAGGTTAATTCTCATCATATGTTACATATGCATTTATTTCATGAACATCTTCCTAAAACGCTTCACTTTTAATTCTCTTATTTTTCTCCTTTTCCATGTAATTCAAAAATACCTCTAGGTTTTACTTTACAAATGGCCAACCAATCTGACTTATCTCATCTTTAGCTGAAAAAAGGGACATAATACACCTGGGTTGCTTGCATCACCAACATGAAAGGTTCAAATTTTCTAAATCTCCTTCACTAGTTGATTTCAACTTAGATTATATCGGCTATGCACTTTTGTTCCAAAATTAGGAGTTGGATCAAACCATTTACACTTAAATATCACACTTTGTTTTATTGGCAATGCAGAGTACTTAATTTCAGGTATCTCAATAATTTCACCATAGTAATCTATCAATTCTACCTGTATGCAAACCTTATTATTAACTATTTCCATGCTATGACCATTATATTCTGTATAAAATTTGTATCCATTAAAAAAACACAATTATGATTTAACAGTTTGCAAAGGTCCGTTCGTAAGATCACATATGAACTGGTTCTCTAATAAATTTTCTAGGCCTACATTAAAAAAATTATCATATTAAATAGTCTAATGTTATTTGAGCACTTTGATCTCATAATTCAACAATTTCAACAATTGCAAGTCAAAAATTACATATTTCTTGAACAATCGAGGGAAGTGACTTTCAACTTCTTTATTGATATCATCCTATTTTTTTAAGCATTAGCTCGCTTAACCATTCCTCATATAATCTAAAAGAATTATTATGTGTTTTAGTTATGAACACCACTCACCTCGAAAACCAAATAAACAATTTCAAAATTAACTTAAACTTACTGCACAAAAGGTTAAACCTCTTGGCAATTCAATAAAATGTAACAATAGGCAGACTCTATTTCTTCTTTTGTTAACATTCTTCTTATTGAGCATCCAATATTCGTTCAGGATATGTGAGAATGGATAAGTTACCATCAAAATCACCTGTTTCACCCATATCGTCATTATGAGAAACTTTTCTTTCTCTTGTGTGCATATGCAGCTCAGAAAAATGTGAACAAAATATACTTGCCTCCTTCAGTAAATAAACATTACATATCGAACCTTTGGCCCTAGCTATGTTTTAAACTTTTTTTTCAAGTGATACAATTGCCTACAATACAAATAGGTTTATTACAATTATTAATTAAAACATGCTATAAATTTTATTTAAATATTAACCATAATTACCTCTCAAACGAATACATCGATCAATATTAGACTGGACCAACAAGTTTAGCGTCTTATGCTAAATGTACGGGTAAATACTCCATACTATTAAAGAAGCTTGGAGAGAAAATACCTTCTAATTTGCACAAGATAACTGGAATTTTCCTTCCTAGTTTTTCCATTTTAACCAACTTTATTTTAGATGATGTTAAGTTTTTGAAAAATAAACTTGATTTTGTTATATCTTCTTAAACCTTATTCGGTAGCAACTTCTGAAATGCAAACACATAAAAATCATAACTTTTCATCTCAAATAATTTATCCTTCATCATGTCTAGACATCTTCCAAGTTCGAAACACAACCATCAAGAAACTTTAGACTTTTCAACCATTTACACAAAATTTTCTTTTGGTTTTTATCTATATTGTAACATGCTTTTGGATATTTACACATGCAAAAATATTTATCTAAGTTATTCCTTTTACAAAAAAGTTTCAAATCAGCTTGTGATTTTTCATTATCCTTTTGTCCTCTCTTCAATGTTCATTATGGTGTTGAACAAATTATCAAAATTATTTTTTTTCAATATGATTCACATCTAGATTATGACATATCAAATTATTTTCTAATATGGCAAATCCCAACAGATGATTTGTTTTCTCCAAAAAAAGTTTTCACTAATGCTTTTATTAACTTCTTTAGCTTCAAGTTTTGTAACTTTCAGCAACCCTAATTCATCAATCTCTTGCAATATCTCTTTACCAGCTTTATGAGAGGAAGGAGATGTTTGTGCCATCATATTCTTAATGAACTTTTGTTTATTGCATCTAAATGGATGATTTGGAGGAAGAAATTTCCTGTGGTTGTCAAACCAAGATGTTTTACCCCTATTAGGAAGATAAAGTGCATCATAATCACTGCGACAATAAGGGCAAGCCAATTTTCATATTGTACTCCATCCAGAAAACATAGCATACATAGGGAAATCATTAATATTTCACATTGAAGCTGCTCTAAAAAAAAAATTTTGTTTAAAAGATACATCATATGTCTCCACACCAAATTCCAGAAGATTATGCAATTCAGATACTAATGGTTTTAAGAATACATTAATTTTATGCTTTGGATTTGTAGGCCTTATCATAATCACCGTCAAGAACATATATGCTTCATTCATACACATCCATAGAGGCAAGTTATAAGGAATAAATATAGTTAGCCATGATGAATTTTGTTGGTCAAAATGACCAAAAGGTTGGAATTCATTTGTCGACAATCTCAATATAACATTTTAACTTTCCATTGCAAACCCACAATGGGTGTTATTGAAATGTTTGTATGAGTGCATCCATTGGATGATTCATTATTCCATCTTCCTGTTCATGTTCATTATGTTAGAGATATAGTAACATCTCATGTGAGATAGGCATATATTCTTTGAAGCCTTAGAGTTAGCGAGAAATAATATATCTGCTTCCAAGATACTAATTCTACTTTATAGTACACTTTTTTTGTTTAAACCTAGATTGACCGCAAAATTTTTACTCTTATAATTCCACATCATCTCTCGAAAACAACATATATCTCAAATTGTAACATTCATTTTTCTCAACTGGAAAACTAAGACCCCTAATAAGTTTCTTCATATTGTAAAAGTTATTAACCATTTATGATTATAAGACAATGATTCATTATACCAAGTAAGAATTTTATCCAAAATCTATCAGAAATATGCCCTTTAGATTTTATGTTCAATATTTGACTAATTGAAGATAACTGAGTCATGGTCTCACAATTTGGTCGTAATTCTTGGTCAACTGATTTTAGTAAGTCAAAAAAATTCCATTTGGGTTTGGTTCTTCTTTAAAAGTTTCTATATTTGTTTTAAAGGTATAACCGGTTATATCATAAACCATTTAGGTGTAAGAATTTTCAGCTGCACCCATATTATTTGTTTTAAATCCAATTTCCCTTTCAAACTCATCTACATTTATTAACAAGTTTACTTCATTATCCTTTGAGGTGCTATAAAATAATCACTCCCCATGTCATGTCCACTCAAGTAATTTGGAACAAACCAATTTTTTAACAAATGGAGATTCACTTCATCAATAGGAAGAAAAAAAATGTTTGCACTATTTACATGGACATCTGATTTTTGGACCATCCATATATGTAGGATGAGAACATACATAGTCAATAAAAGCTTGAACTCCCTTAAAAAAACTCAAGATTAATGAAACCATCAGGTGCTAATCATCTACACATCCAAGATCTATCAACATTACTCATTTCTACAAAATTGTTATTTAAAAAAGTGATTTCATTGTTAGATATAATAATCGTTATGGTAGTATCTATATTAATCTTATAGAAAATTTAATCTTAAGTTTACACATTAACAATAACACAAGAAGAAAGCATTGTATTATAGTATATGCATAAATTTTCGTAATGTCCGATAATAGGGAAATATGATAGGTTGTATGTGACATCAACTAATTTCAAGTATCTACCGTTTATATCAACTAACTAATGACAATATTTCAAGAGGACTTAATAGAATTATACTATTTCTTCATCTAAGCAGTTATCTAAGCATTATACGATCAAGATGTTTACTTGTAGATAAATAAACCATCCTTTAGAAACATTAAATGAAAATGCATTTTAATGATTAACATAAATAAACACATAAATTAAATAGTAAATTTGAAAAACAAGATAACAAAGTAAGTACGTTTATACTCCAGGAATGGAAAAATGAACACCCGATAGAGAGAGAGACCTAGTACAGGATTGGCAAGGACAACAAATACAACAAATAATGCCCAAAACAAAAGCTATACCAAGTCCTTGACAACAAGCATCATAACCCAACCAAAAAGAAATCAACTTCACTCCAACCAATCAATAAATCAACAGTTGTATAAATAAATAAAAATCATATAGTCATTATTAAAAAAGAGGAAAAACTATAATGATTCATCAAATTGAACTCTATATAATAGGTAGGATTCATTATTCTAAAAAAATTATGGTTGTGCTAATTATAATAAAGGCTAGAATCATTTTGCTAATTAAAACATTGAAAGTGTTACGCAGAGATTAGTTTAAGACCTAAGGTTGAGAATCATTTTCACAATATGAAAAGTTTAATCTATTAAACAAAAGACCAAGATTAGATTCTATAAGATAATTAATGACAAAATAATATAAATGTATCTTCATCCGTAGATAGAAAGACACCATTTCTAAAAATCCTCAATTAAAAAGGGCTCTTCAGTGTTTAATTGCATCAGACATTTGCAATAGAAGCTCAAATTTGTCGTAAATAATAAGCAAAGTATAGGATTATTATGACAAATATCTACAATTTTCTCATATTGTATTATCTCATTGTTTAGGAAGCATATTTAATTCTTGTAAACTTTGATTATGATATACATATATTGGCTATGGAAAACTAGGAGTCAATAATAATAAAAATGCAAAAAAGCTAGTAACTACAAATATGACAAGTCAAAAATAGCAAAAGTGAAAACAAAAATAAAAGTAGTTTTTAAAAGGTCATTTGGTAAGAATGAGGCATAGTCCCCTTCTTGCTGCCCCAAATACCATAGATCTTCTCTCCACCGCTTCTTACATTTATAATCAAAACATATTTCCCCCAATTCAAAGATAAATTCCCACCTTAATTCCCAGGAGAACATGTTTCTAGTTGATATATTGTGAGCAGAAGAATGATAGCCATTGTAATGCATTTCAAAGATAGATCTTGGTATATACAACTAACCAACTCTAATTGTCGGATCCGGGATGTAACTGCATATAACTTACCATTTACTCTCTTCTCTGATACCACAATTGTTGGATCCTAGACCCAACTGTCCCGGGATGTGAGCTCGGGTGGAGCCCATTCTCGAGACACTTGCCTTGCTGAGACCTTAGACTTGACACTCTCTAATGACTCACATTGGTGGTGAGCATACACTGACTAAGACTTAGACCCTGACTGCTCTTGATAAACCCCAAAATAACATTCCCAACTATGGGTTTTCTATTTCTGACAAACACTTGAGATTATACTTGAAGACAACTCGACTTGAGTTATCCCTGAAGACAACTCGAGTCATGCTAACTGACAACTCGAGTTATGCTGGCTAATGACTCATAACTCGAGGTATGCTGATGCATAACTCGAGGTATGCTGGCTGATAACTCATAACTCGAGGTATGATGATGGATAACTCGAGATATGCTGTCAACTCGAGTTACACCGACAACAACTCGAGTTATTTTAGGGCGGAGGGATTTCCGAAGACTGACTACTCGACTTATGGATACAAATAACTCGAGTTATGCTTCACAAGTCAAGTTATGGAGACAAATAACTCGAGTTATGCCTATTATTAACTCATCTCTAAACCTCTATACCCTTTCTTGACCTAATCCAAACACCATGTACACTCCTAACCTTTTTAACCTACCCATTTTTATGCCAAACTCATTCATTCAATATTTTAACACCTCAACTTCCAACTTCTATTGTCTAACCAATTTAACACATCTACAAGACTTTGCACAATCAACCTCACACAAGCCTC
>JANJEY010000235.1:37462362-37477301 GCA_024703695.1 Erythroxylum cataractarum
TTCCTTCATGCTATGTCATATATCATGGACTTCATTAATTTGCTTATAGATCAATATCCATTCATAAATAATGAACAACAACGTAATGAAATATGCCTTTCTTTATTTATTCATAAAATATGTACACAACTTTGAATAAAATGCGCTAAAGGCGATTGCCTTCAGGGCACTACTCTAACAAAATGGTCTCCTTTAAATGACCATGGAGAAAGGCATCACATATGTCAACTTGCTTAATTGGCCAACGGTGCATGTTGGTAATAACAATGATTGTTTGAATAGTAGTAGCCCTAATAATAGGAATAAAAATTTCTTTATAATTTACCCCTCTTATTGTGTAAAGCCATTAGCTTCCATGCTTACTTTATACCTGTCAATTATGCCATCTTATTTCCTTTTGATTATGTAGACCCATTTATTTGAAACAACACTAGCATTGAAAGGTTTGGGAACCAAATCCCAAGTGTTATTAGATAATAATGCAATACTATCCTCTTTTAAGCCCTATTCCCATTCAATATATTTACTAGCTTGATAAGAAGTGTTTGATTTTTATTCAAGAAAATTTGGTTTTGTTTTGGCTTTAAAAAAAATGTGTTTTCCATGTTTGGACTTGGTACTTAGTCTTAAAGTCATGTGATGAGTTTTAGTGGGAGTCAGATTGATAGTATTACAATTAGTATAATATTTTATTAGGTCAACTACAAGATTTAAACTTTTTTGTATATTAGTTAATGCAAGGGAATTAGATTGAAGTGATCGTGATATAATTGGTAAGGGTGAATCACATTGTGGTAATTGAATTGAAGTATAAGAAAGTTGCGTACTTTGATATGGAATATTTAGGTAAGATTGATTAGAAAATAATTGTGGAGTGGTAAAATGAGATGTACTTGGAGAAGGGGATTGAGTTTGGGTAGGAATTACCTTGGTGCAAGGAAGGAGTACAAGGAACCTAGATTGTGAGCCAAGAAGAGTCTTGTGTCCTTTTTTCAATTATATTTGTACAAGATGCACATAATTTAACTAAGAAACTTTTTTTATTAAAAATTGTATACCTAACAACTTAAACTTTCTCATTATCAATATCCAAAAAAAAAAATCACAATGATTTAGACACTTTCTTAAAAAAACAGATGTTTACTTATTTATGAGCGTTAATATATATATATATATATATATATATATATATAACTCAACAAAAAAATTTTGTGCTTAAATAATTTAGTTTCTTATTATCAAGACTTTATGTAGTACCTAATTTTTAAGGCTTAAACTTGAAATACTGTTAATATTATTAACAATATGAATAAAGCATAAGATAAACATTTCAAAGAAATAAAGGTATATAGGATTGCAAGAGATGTATTTATTGTGTGGTTATTATAGACATATATTTAACACTTTTGTCCACTGTAATTTTGTTGTCTATAATTGAAATTCTACAAGCCTATAAAATTTGGCCTTGGTGCTAATAAAGAAGGAGGCCAAAAGGTAAGATTAGCCCATAGGAAGAAGTTGGTGACTTTGTAATAAAAGTTTGTTAGATATAATAAACAAGATAAAACAAAATCACAGAGATCATGTTAGACATGATCATTTATATATGCATATAATAAACAAGGAATCACGTACTTAGATTCCTATTGTAGTTCTATCGGTTAAAGAACTTTTTGTTTTTCACAATCTTCTAATGAGATATCCTTGTTGTTCTTCTTTGGTAGTCTTAATAGAAAGAAGAAGAAAGTATTAACATACTCCCAAAAAGTATGTCTTTTAACGTATCATTCATATAACTATCTTTGGTAGTTATTACAAGAATATTGACTCTAATACCCTTCATGGGTGTATATGTGTCATTAAAGTTCAAACAAAAGAAGCTAGTTATATAACTCGGACAAAGAAACAAGTTTAATATAAAGATTTAAAACAAAAAAAAGAGAGAATGAAATTCAATGCCAATATCACAATTGATGATTGGAATGAATATAATAGGTACAATTGGTCTCCCTATAACAACTTATTCATCATCTAGAAACTTTAATTTTTGGAAATATTATACAATTGACATGTCTCTCTTTTTCAATTCTTAGAGTTTCATATGAAATTCAAGTTGTCAATTACAAGATAAAGAACTAAAAGCATTTCTAGTAATTTTTTGTGACCAACGATGTATGATAACCGATAATATATAATTAAACAAAGAGGATAACATCCATGATAAAAGCAATTGACCTTGTTTAAACCATTAAATATATGTTGAATACAACAAATATTAATTTTGCCTACGTTTTGTTTTACTACAATTTAAAATTCGTAGCTAAAAATAACTATTTGGCTACGAAATTTAAAAATCATAGCTTATTAAAATAGTACTTCAAAAAATTTTCTTTCACGGGCTTTTTTTAACTATTAGCTACATTTGGTTTCACTAAAATTTTGTTTTCATTGCTAATAATTTTTAGCGATATTTTTCACTGTAAACAAAGTTTTGTAACAAAAAAATTTTTAGCATCAAAATATTTTTCTTAGCTAAAACTCAAACATGTTCCAACTATCAGCAATGTTTTTTGAATTTCATAGGAAAAATTTTTAGCTACGAAAATATTTATGTAATCAAAAATAGAAGAATAAAAAAGTGTGAACGACGTTTTTTTCTCTACTTAAATAATCTATTTTTTTGGGAGTTATAACCTAAACACAAACGTCTCCTAGAGCTTTTCTTCTATTGTCTTTATGTTTTGTCTACTCCAACAAGTTCCTCTTCTATCTTCACCATTTCTTTAGGTTGTTTTTCTCTTTTATGTTTGAGTTCTGGCTACTTGCTTCCGTCTCCATGTTCCTTCTATTCTATCATTGTGTTTTCTGCTTATTCGTCGTTCGTTCCCCCTTTTTAGAAGTATTCTTCTCTTATCATTGTGGTTTTCAGGTAGCTGTCTTCTTCTCTCACCACTTGCATTTGTTTTCTGCTCCCATTCCTCTTACATTTACTTTTAATTTATTGTCTCAACATTTTTTTCTTTCAATTTTTGTGGTTTACAGAGTTCTTCATATTTTTTCTTCTAGAATTTCATTTACTGCAAATTTCTTCAATTTATTTCTTATGGAATTTCAGTTAGGGATGAGTGAATTGGTTAATGTGTGGTTAATGTTCTAGAAAATGTTGCTTTCTTTTCTTTCTCTTATCTTACTATTTTATGTGCAGCCTTGTTTTGAATAGATTGATTATTATTTGGGAAGATTACCTATCCTAGGAAGTTTGGAAAGTACCTCAATTGAGTACTCAGGTGCTTAATCGATGCATTTAAGTGCATACCATGTTTTGTATTTGTTATTGGTCTTCCACTCTAATTTAGGAAATGATCTTGTTGATTTCTTATTTGATGATTTTGAAATAAATTAGTTTAAAGTGAAATTATTGAAAGAAGATGAATGTGTGTGGAGGAATTTATCAACTTTAGAATCTTCTTTGGTAGGTTAGTTTCTAAAATTTAGAAAGACAAGAATATTAGTCTATTTCAAGGGAAACAAAAGAACAATCATTATGTTCTTCTAGAAATGTTCTTACAGAAAAGCAAATACCAAACAGATTTGGACATCAATACTTATTACTTTATACTCTTTTCCTATTGTTCTAATATACTTCGAAGCATTATACATTCATCAAGAGAGCAAGGAAGTTGCTCCTCCTAGTTGAGTGATAGGTTTGGAGCTTTCTTTGATTCTTTATCACTGAAAAACCCAATAACTTTGTCTTTTATGTTTTCTTAAATATGTAATGATTAGCCTTAATAGAATAGGACTTATGGCAACTTAGTGCTAGTATGTGTTGCGGTCTAAACAAAGCGAATAAAAATTAAATTAAACGAATAAAAATTACTCAAACGATCTAAAATTGATTGATTTGAAAATAAAATAAAATTAAGTAAGCAAATTAAGAAAATATGAAAAATTGCAAGATATGAATTAAAACAACTAGATTTAATCAAATGACAAAAGTTCGGTTAAGGTATCAGATTTCAATTGGATTAGACATTTAAAATAAAATTATAACGGTGGATTGATTTAGGAAATACTTCACTTAAGCAAGTCAAACTCAATGTTCATGGTGCTCCCTTCTCTTTTAAATCCGAGTCACTACTTGGTCCATAGATAATTCGGAATAAAAGGCGTTAAATACGAGAAGCCTAAAATTAAGTTCGATAATTCTAGGTATCCTCACACAAGATCCTAAGCTTGGTCTACACTTAGTCTCAAGTATGTTGCTTGATTAATTTTCTGACAAATTAAATCCCATTGGTTGTGGCATTCAGTCATCTAAGGTCTTAATCTAGGTGATCAAACTAAATTAAGACTAAATATGCATTTAATCAAGCAAAAATTAATACCACAAAAATTATCCTAATCCAATATCAATTTTAACCTTAACCGAAAAGAAAAACTTACTCACACATATTTATCAATGTAACATAAATCATGGTCATAATATATGTTTGCATTTATTAAACCCACACAATTAAAATAAATAAGAAATAATTAAAAATAAATTAAGAAAACACCCCTTCTTTTCTTTCAACATGGCTGCTCCATTAGCTGCCTCCAACGTAGATGCTTTTAACATGGATGCCTCCACCAGCTTCAATGTAAAAGTCTTAACATGGATGCTTCGTTTCCTATGCCACCAGCCTCTAATGTTTCAAGCCTTCTCTTCTTTGCTATCAGCTGCTTACGTCCCGCATCTTACTCCTCACCCAAGCTGCTTCAACATGTGTGGAGTGAGTATATGAGTCACGAGTGTAACGTGAGGGCTAGAGTGTTGTAAGTGGAGAATTTTTTTTTTGTGTGTACGTTCTCCTCTCTTTTTTTTTTTGCACCAGCCAGTTGCGTAGTCTCCTTTACTCTCTGGCTTTTCACTCATATTCCCCCTCCTTGCACCAACTGTCACTCTTTTTCCTTGACTGTCGCCTGTCTTTTTTCTTTTCTTCCACGTAACTTCAACGTTTTCTTTGTTTTTAGCCACCAGCCTCCTTTCTTTTTTAAGCAAACCAGCTGCTAAATTTTATTCACAGTCCTCCATCTAACGTCGCTGCCTCAATACTTTTAATCTCCACCCCAACCAGCAAACGTCAATCACGTAGAACCCCAGCATTTTTCTTTTGTACTTTTCCAACCCATACAGCACACTTACATCCATGCAGCCTCCATTGCCTTTTTTAATGTTTTTATCTTGATATGACAATTTATTTTCCTAGTTCTTGGTCCACTAATGCCACACTCTCTCTTTGTATCCTTTTGTTTTTGCTGTCTTTTTCATAGACCCACACACTACCAGCCTACACCTTCACGCATGCCTTCAGCCGCTAGCTACATTCTTCTCTACCCATTCAATATCCACGCCTCCCTCTTGCTTCAACGTTGCTGCTTTGTTGTCTTCATGTGACACAAAAATAATTGTTTATGGTCCACCTTGTTCATGCCCATTACTTGCCAATGCCACTTGCTTTCCTTTTCTATTTTTCAAGGATTTTTGGTACCATGCAAATTCCTTCAGCACACTATAGTCAGCTCCACCTTGTCATATGCTTCCAGCTCATGCACGCAAGTTTCTCTTTTTCACCTAACATTTTGTAATTTTTTATATGCCACAAGCTGCCAATTCTTCTAGCCACCAACTTCACGCCTATAACCAATGTTTAATCAGCTCTTTTTCTTCACTTTCTACGCCAATCTCTTCATTGCCGCCGGCTTCATGCCTTTTAAAAAAATTATGCCAAGCCGAACTTAAACGCCGTCGTGTTTTGTTAGATGTAAAGAGTGCTTAATTCGACTTTTTGCTTTCATTGTCCAAATCCAATATGTGCCTAAAATTAAAACAAATAATTCTTAATTAGTGCAATTTTAAATATTAAATGGACAAGAGTTTAGCAAATTATGTATCAAAAATTCATACAAAATGTTTATTAACATGGATTCATACACAAATAACCGAATAATAACGAAAATCCGATTATCCATACACAATACCCAAATTAATTAATATATGACAACACAATCAATTCCTAATGAGAAAAAGAAACAAAAAAATAATAAAAAAAATTACTTAACCCAAGTCGTTGACGTCGATGTTACCTCTAAACTAGCATCAAGATGTCTAACTCTTTATGAGTCTTTCATGAAAAAAAATGCTTCAACCACCCTGTTATAGCACATACTGAAGATCGCTTCATTGTAGCGTCTACTGTTGCCCAATTTATTTATTTGTTTCTGTAGCGTGATGGCACAAATAAATCTTGAGGGTTTATTGTCCCCGCACGTTGTTCACTGCTCTGTGCTTTGAACGCAGATGCCCCTTGGAATGCAGACGCCCCACTGAAGACGCAGATCCTACCTCCACTATCCTTGTTGATTGGACAATTAAGTTTTGTAGCTCTCTTTAAATCCTTCTACTCACGCCTACTCCCCTTTCCACTGCGATTTATTCCTCCAGCGCCGCTACTGTGCTTGTTCACTGTGGCTTGAGGGGACGAATAAACAGCCCCCCTCAATTAAACCTTCTGCGCTTCTTCTGCTTGTGCGTTTTAATCAAAATGCTTAACATACTGCATTGTGCTCAGCGTTTCCTGCGCAACACACAACATAGCGCACACTCCTGTGCATTTTGGGACGCTGCATTTAACACGGGACGTATTCACTTGTACCCTATTACTCTGGACCCTCTGTCTCCTTTGCATTCCAGCCATTTGTTCAAAGGCTGGGATGCAAAAGGGATATAGGGTCCAGAGTAACGGGGTACAGGTGATTTGAAGGGATTTAACACATCGTTAAATGCATGCGTTAAATCCTTCTATTGTTGCTGCTCTCTGGAATAGAACGTACCACTCTTTTTGGCATGAGACGCAACTACATACACGTTTTGACTGCTTTTATTTCCTTCTTTAGTTGTCATTTTTTGTTTCATTTTTTTCTTGTCTTTTTTTTCTTTTTTTATGAAAACAAGCAAAAATAAATATTAAAAAAATGACTCATATATAGTGCTTTCAACTCATTTTAATTTTTGTGTTTCTAAATTGTAACTAAAATCATATATAATTTAAAGTGAGTATTTTAAACATTTTCGTATCATTAATCATTAAGTGTAAATATTTATATATATTAACAATTAAACACATATCAATTTTCTTCATACTTAGCTTTTATCCGTCTTCAAGCAAAACATCCAAATTAAGATCAAGGAACTCAAAACATTGACTCATTTCTCAAATATTTCAAAAATATATAATCACATGCAAAGATGAGTGACTTTCAAAAATCATAGCCAGAAATCAACATAGCATTTACTCATGATCAATCAACATTCAATATCTTTAAAAACTGAGTAATCTAATGGTAGACTTGGAAAAAGTGTTTAATTAAAATATATCCACGGGTACACTCTACACCATTCATGATCATGACAATCCATAACTTTGCATATCATTTCATTTCTCTACCACTAATGTCCACATGCAAAATCACGAATCAAAGGACTTTTCAAGGTTGTAATGTGGGCAAAGGTGAGGTGATATATATTTGGGTCAAGTAGTATGAAAGTCAACAAAGCTGGTGAAACAAAGCAACACTCATAAAAAACTAGATATCATCAGTTATAACGAATGCAACATTTATATTTCACAACTACATTCAACTCTCATATGCAAACCACATGAAGCCTATACCAATCCGAAGTAATCACTTATACAATTTATGCCAATGAAATCACAAAAGTGAACCTTCCAAGTCAACTTCTACCCCATATTCAACATACTCAAATAATACATCCATTACAGCTCCAGGAAGATGTTTAAACCATAAACAACTTTTCAACACATATGCAATTCTTCATTGATAGATTTATTTTAAACAATTTTTTTCTTTTCTTTCTTTTCTATTTTTTATTTTCCCCTTTTTTCTTTTTCTTTTTCTTTTTTCTTTTCCCCTTTTTTCTTTTTTTTTTCTTTTCCTTGTAAATAAAATAAATAAACTACATCAACATGAAAATTTCAATGATAAGATATAAAATAACATCCCAACATTATAATCAATTCTCACTTATGTACACCCTTACATTTAAAATTTTGTACATCCACAAACTCAACAATCACAAATGTTCCACTAGCTTTATGACTTGGGTAGGACATTTGGTTAAGTTTAAAAACATAAAATGTGGTTTATACAAAAAAGACAGGCTAAAGCTCAAAGGGGTTTATCAAGGGAAAAATCATGTTGATAGGATAGGTTATTTGGCCAATCTAGTTTAAGAAAAAACATAGAATGCCTAATCATATCCATGTTAATGCATGTGATAAAAATGTGGTCTCGAACAGAAATTCAACGCAAAATCAGGATGTACATGTTATTAAGGTCATACATTATCAAAAGGCAATGAGAATGATATGGATGTGTCAATCAAATAAGACTCAAAATCTCACCAGCTTTGTCTACTATTAGTCACTACTCTTCTAAAGATAATACACATCGACCAATCATAAGAGCAAAAGTACATGTTAAAGTTACTATAAAATTTTCTAGTCAATTTATACTCTAATCATGATTATAAAATCCCATAAGCAATAGAAAATGAGAAAATGTTTGTTTCATTTGTTTTATTTTTTCTTTCATTTTGATTGAAAACTTAAAAACAAGTAAAATAAATAAATTCAAAAACACACATGCATATAAAAAATAATGCGAAAATGTAAAGAAAAAGAAATTTACTTCCCTTGGGTTGCCTCCCAACAAACGCCTTTGTTTAAGGTCGTTGGCTCGACTCCTTCTTCTCCTCACATGATAAAATTGTGATCTTCAGGTATCATATGGGGCTCCTCCACGCGAGGTAGTTTCAGATAAGGCCCTAGTTGAACATCATCCTCCTTCAGCGTCTTCCCTATCCTCAGCTTCTCAATCCCGACTGAGTCCATACACTCCAGAAATATTTTGAACGTCTCTTTACCTTTTTCATTATCATTTAACTTCTCCAATCTATTATGTAAAGGTAAAGAATTAGTTTCAAAAATAATCATGGACTCAGTACTTACCTCCGAGCTAAAAGATACATCCTTTGCGGCTTTGAGCTCCTTCTCAACTTCTTCAACACAAACAATTAGTTGAGGGTTGACCTCAAAATTCTCAAGCTCCTCGTCACTTTGCAATGTTTTTGCAAAAACGTCCATTGGGTACATCTCAAGTTGATACGGCTGCTCCTCTTCGCTTTGCGATTCTAGGCGATCAAAACTTATTGCCATCTGACCCAATTGGAATTCCATGCTCTATTGGCTTGCTTTTGTCTCTTGTCAGAATTATTGCAACTGTTTCTGCATATCCTATAAAAATTACAAATTATTAGTAGCAATATTATTAACAAGTTCTTCAAGACATGCGACTGAATCGTGTTGGCTCTTTGAATCTTGGGCATTAGACCATGTGATTTTTAAAAATTACCCTCCATCCTTCTAGAATTGTAAAGTATTCTTCTGCAATTGCAACATCAACTGTTTCAAAGATGGACCAGAGTTGTGATAGGAAGCTTCTGGTCTGTACAAGAATTGCATCCTACAAACTATCATGGAAGTAATTCTGATGACTATCCAATCTATAACAAAAGTTAGGTTGATCAGTCCAAACATTGTTATAAGATTGAGAATATGAGTTATAAAAGAAATTATTTCCGTCCATATCGATTTTAAAAAAACACGAAATAAAAATGAAAAGATCACAAAATAACAAAAAAGAAATCAATTACGAACAAATATATACAAAACATCAATTAACTCACAAACTAAAACTTAAACAACTCACTCCCCGACAACGACGCCAATATTTGACTGTACATCGTTACGCTAGTCAAAATAAAATAACTCGACTGCTACTATAGTAGTGGCAAGTCTAGGTCGATCCCACAGAGTGTGTGTGTAAAGTTTATAGAATGAAATTAATCGGTGTGTAGAAAAAAGGGGGTTTGGATTTTTAAAGAAGAAAATACAATAAAACTAATTAATAAAAATGAAGAAAGAAAACATTTAAAAAATGATAAAGATGGAGAATTCGGTTGGGATTCGGTTCTTTAATTCAATCTCAGCCTACACGCTCATTAAGCATATTTCATTAATTTGATGCTCTTTAACCTCTCATAGCAACTACTAATCGTGGGTTAATAATTAATCCGAGTTTTCCCTCAGGTTTTGTTTAATTAAGATACGATCGTTAATTAAACATAACCACCGAATAACCTAGGATACGATCTCTAGATTTAATTAGGCAGTAGTATTATGAATTAAAAAAACTAATTAATTAAGGTAACAATCATATACGATGCGTCATTTAACCTAGGTCATGTTATCCTTAATGATTACGAATCATTAGTCACTACATATAAATTTCAACATAATATTTACGGATTATATCAAAATTTTAGCAATGGTTTTACAATTGACAATTCAATGAATGCATTAAAATCATCAACTCATAATACCCAATAGGTTCATACATAAATAACTGAATAATAACGAAAATCCGATTATCCATACACAATCAAATCAATTAATATAAGATAACACAATCAATTCTTAATGAGATAAAGAAACAAAAATAATAATAATAAATTACTTAACCTAGGTTGTCGGAATCGATGTCACCTCTGAACCAATGTCGGGAGGCCTAACCCTTCATAGGTCTTCTCCGAAAAAATGCTTCAGCCACTATATTATAGCACATACTAAAGACCCCTTCATTGTAGCGTCTACTATTGCCCACTCTATTTATTTGTTCCTGTAGTGTGATGGGACAAATAAATCTTGAGGGTTTATTATCCCCACACGCTATTCACTGCTCTGTGTTTTTATTAAAACGTCTAACACGCTCCTTGGAACGCAGAAGCCCCCTTTGAAGATGCAGCTGCTGCCTTCACTGTGCTTGTTGATTGGACAATTAAGTTTTGTAGCTCTCTTTAAATCCTTCTGCCCACGCCTCTTCTTACACCTACTCCCCTCTCCACTGCGTTTTATTCCTCCAGTTCTGCTACTGTGCTTGTTCAATGTGGCTTAATGGGACGAATAAACGTCCCCCTTATTTAATCCTTCTGTGCTCGTTCTGTTAATCAAAATGACTAACAATGCAGTGTTTCCTGCACAACGCACAATGCAGCGCATACTCCTGTGCATTTTGGGACGTTCCATTTAGTTTCTATTTTATGTTTGTTAAAATTGAATCCAGGTCTCCATCTTTGGATGAACATTGGCTACCCACTAACATGTCATGGCCCCTGTTCTAGTATTTATGGAATGTTGTTTTCAGAGTTGAACTTGAAGATGAATGAGTCATCATCCAGAAGCATGACTTTCTCTAAGCCTTTCTTCCCTCACCGAACCTTTGCCCAATCTTTCACAACTAGAAAAGCTATTCACTTATTCCAAAATACCCCAACCAATGCAGAAGCCCAGAAATTAGCTCCTTCTTTAAAGAGTTCTATAGGAGGGGTTAAAATTCCATCCTTCGTAACATTTTGGAAGTGACGCAAGGCACCCCGATTGCATTGAATCTGAGGCCTGGATTTCCATGCTCCTACATTACGCTTCACGCTCATCGTATTTTTCTTCAAGTTGGAGTCTTGGCTCATCAATTTATGACTTGACACTTTCATATATATAGAAGCCTTACCCACCTTTGTTGGAGACGCATTAGGTTGACTCTTTGGGGAGCCTCGAAGAACTTCTATACTGAGAGTTAGGAATTTGTCTTTAAAGAGGGAGGTTTCCACATTCTCCATAGACGATGGAGGAGCTCCCTCCGCTAAGACAGAAGGTATAACCACCCTGGAGCTACTATCGAACTTGTGTGGGTAGCATTGAGAATGAGTCCAAATCTAGATGTTGACCCCCGAATTTTTTCTCCTAAGTTAAGCATGATTTAAATTAGTTATGAAGTTTTGATGGATAAAATTTTTTAGAGTTAATAATTATGTTAAGGTTAGTAGGATTTTATTGCATGGGTTAATTGAATTAAGGTGGTAAGATTGTATAAGGGCATTTTTGGTAGTTTACTTAAGCATAAAGACCATAAGGCACATAAGGAAGGGTAAAATGGATATTTTACAATCATTAAGCGCAAAAAGGGAAGAAAAATTGTTGTCTTGCATTTGAAGAAGAGAGAACATGAGTGAGAAGAAGAAGAGAGAAAAATATAAAGAGAAGAAGAGGAGGAGAGAAAGAAGAGAAAACAAGCTAGGTTTTAATTTTTCTTAGCCTTCAAGAGAGATTTTGAGGTTGTTCAAGAAGAGAAAAAAGTAGGGGAAGAGAAGAGTTTTCATTAGAGACAAGAAACTCTTCATTTGGTGAAGATTCAAGGTAAGGTCTTATTTAATCTTTTAGATTTTTGGAAGGATTTTGGTTCAAGAAGCTTAGGAAACGCATGGGTCTTTCTAGGATTAATTTTTCATATGTTTCTTTGGGTTCTCAATTGATATTCTTATTGAATGGAAAATTTTCCATTGATGAAGGGAATCAAGAAAGGCAAGAGGAGCAAGAGGAGAGGTATCTTTGAACAAGTATTAAGCAAAGAATTTAAAGTGGGTTTCATGTTTATAATTGAGTTAATAAGCTATTAATGTTTCTTTCAAATAAATGGAAATAAATGATTTCTACTACTTCATAAATGTGCATTTATTTCTCTTTAAAGACTTTGATAAAGTATTACATGTTTAGGGTGGAATTTATGAGCCATGAAGATTTTTCAAATCAAGAAGTTAAATGTTTTCAATTGTGTTATAAATGTTGCATTTATTGCTTCTTGAATGATTTGAGAAATTGCCATATGCTTTGGTATGTGAATTGTGTTGATGATTTATGGAATAAATGTGAAAATGGTTTTTGAAAAGATATTGTGTTTTTGAAATCAAGTTTCAAAAATATATCATTTTGGGCAACAAATTTACAAGTGGTGAAATGCATGATTATGTTGGTTTGTTGTTGGCCCCTGAATTTTTTTTATTGAATAAGCGTGATTTCAAATTTATTTTTGAGGTTTTGATTGATTAATTATTTTTGGTTAGATTTTAATTAGAATGTAAATGGTTGGAGGATTTTATTGTTTAGATTGATGGAATTAGAAGTTATTAAATGAAGAAATTAAGATTAAGTTAGAGTATTGTATGGTGTTAGTTAAATTGAAGGAATAAGATTGTATAAGGACAATTTGGGAAGATCACTTAAGGTTAAAAGGTATAAGGCTTACAAGGAGGGTTAGATGGGTCTTTTTAGCTTCATTAAAACGAAAGAAAGAAACAAAAGCATTTTGTCTTATGTTTGAAAGAAAGGAACGAAAATTTCAAGTAAAAGAGAGAGTGAGTTTCGGTGGAGGGAGAAGAGAAAGAAGAAAGAAAGAAAAGGTTAGGTCTTGATTTTTCTAAGCTTTCAAGAGGGATTTTGGAGTTTGTTTGAGAAGGAAAAAAGAAGAGGAGGTTTAGAACTTTCATTTGAGCCAAGAAGCAAAGTGATTAGTGAAGATCCAAGGTAAGTGTATAGTAAATCCTTTGGAAATTTGAAGGAGTTTTGGTTCAAATGGCTTAGGAAAAGTATGGGTATGAGTGTTCTAGGATAAATTTCATATTTTGTTTCCTTAGGTTTTCTAATTTTAAGATTTTTTTTTATTTTGGGGTTGTTGTGATTGTGAAGAAATTCAAGGGAGGCAAGAGGAGCAAGAGGAAAGGCATCTTGAACAAGTCTAAATCAAGGGATTTTAAGGTGGGTAACATCTTTATAATTGAGAAAATCTTTCCATTGATACCAAATTTGCAAATTTTGGAGTTATGGGTCATAAGATAGGAATTTTGGAAGTTAGGTTGTAGGAAAAATAAAAAATAAAAAAAATCAGGAAGTTGCGTGCGACGCCGCCCATCCGCTTGCGTCACGAGCGCGATGCTGCTCCTTCGTGAGCGCTCACGAGGGTGAATGCATCCCTCTCACAACCGCGTCGCATGGCCTCTTCTTTCCACCCTTAACCCGACCTCTTTCCACTCATTTGCTTATAACTTTTTCATTCGACCTCCAATTGAACTAATTTTTGAAGCGTTGGATTCCTACAAAATTCCTTTACCTCTTCATGGAAATTTATGGTTTTTGAGATTATTTTGAAAAAGTTTGATTAAATCAAAGTGAGTTGGATTTTATATTTTTCTGAACAGACTTTAGTGTCTTGGCGATATCTTGATTTGTAGAGCTCCAATTGAGTTGATTCTTGTATCTAAACAAACTAGAGACATGGGGCTACAACTTATCTGAAAGAATAAATTTTCAAGTTAGGTCCTAAGGCTTTCAATTTTAGGAGTGAATTTAGGTGTAGTATTCAGTCTCGGTTTAATGTTAACCCGAAAGTGTTTTGCCAATACTTCTTTAATTCTGAACCAAATTGAGCGTTTTTTGTGTCGTTAGAAACTTAAGGCAATGAGATAAAAATGTGGTGAAGAAGTCTTATTGAAATTCCTTTTTGAGCTATTCCAAATTCTATTCAGAAATAAGTGAGATGAGTTCATTTTTTAGGTTTGACTTGGTGTGGGCTCACCAACCTTATGGGATGCACGCCTCGATGTCACGTAGGACGTCGACTCGTGACTCACAAGGACGGGGTCCCAACACAGGTGTAGATAGAATCGAGAAAACAAATGGAATCACAAGAAACAAAATTGAAAAGATAGAAATAGAACACAAAGAGAAAATGGGTGGTTAGAAGAACGTTGGTCGATGAAAAGAACCCTAAGAGAACTTATCTTTTAGAAGCCTAGAAAGAATGTTGGTCAATAGAAAGAACCCTAAGAGAACTTGTCTCTTATAACTTTAACCTTAGGACGCCACAAAGGAAGACCACTCCTTTGATAAGTCAAGTATTCTCAAAGAATACAAAGAAAGCAAGAA
>JANJEY010000235.1:37491555-37504760 GCA_024703695.1 Erythroxylum cataractarum
TGGATACTTCTGCTCTGATACCAATTGTAATCGATCTAGAAGGGGGGTTGAATAGATCTATAAAGCTTTTCATAAAGTTCTACAAAATATCAAAAGTTAATTCACACAAAACAATTTAAACAAATTTAAATGCAAGGAGTAGGGAAGAAGAGCAAACATTGTTTTTATAGAAGTTCGGTGCTAAGACCTACGTCCTCTACCTAAGCTCCTACTTAGGATTTGGAAAATCACTTTACTACACACTTTTTAGTTCAGTGTGAACTTTTACAACACCTCTTGAGTTTCAGCTCAAGCTACCCTTACAATTGATTTGTCTTCCGGCCCAAATCCTACCTCACAAGTGATTTTTCTCTAATCACTCAACTCACAATAACAATGATAAAAATTGAAAATAATAACTCTCAATATAGATGAATGGAATTAAGACCAAGCTAAGAGTAGAATGAGAGAAAATTAAGAACAATAGTAGTATGCTTTTGCTTTTTGGACTTCACTTATCGATCCCTTGATATTTCTCAATTTATTTGCAAACTCTAGGATGATTGTAGCCGTTGGAGAAGTCTACTAGCCGTTGCTTGATTACTAATAGACGTTGCTTGATTTCTTCCTTTCCATTTGTAGTTGATTCACTCATCAGATTTTGTTCAGCTACACCTGATAGTCGACTAGTCGAGGTGTTATAGTTGACTAATACCTTATAGTCAGCTTGTCTCCAAAGCATCAGTCGACTAACTCTTACATTTTTCATGCGAGTTTCAACTCCGCTCTTCGAATAGTCGACTTATGTGATAATAGTCGACTAGTGCTCTTATTCACTTGATTAATAGTCGACTTGTAACAAGTTGATCGACTTATTTCATGCCCCACTTACATATCCGAATATTATTAGTCGACTTGCCACATTGTAGTCGAATAGTGATGACTCCAACGGATAGATTTAATAAGATCTTCCCATAATCTTCATCTTTGAATATCTCTGGCACATTTAAGGTAATTTTCATCTTGATTCCACAATGATTAATCTCTTGCCCATCAAAGATTAATGCTATCTTGATTTGCACAATTCTTTTATTGAATATCAATCCCAAAATACCTGAAATAATTTCTTAACCAATTCTATACATTTTATTATTATTAAAACATAAAAAGATTTAATTTCTCAACCACCATTGGTCCAACAACATGTATTGTTTTAAAGGAAAAACATACATTGTTTCTGAATTGTTTCACTTGATTTGAACTTGTTTCATATGATTTGAAGTTGTTTTACATGAAGCATTGAACTAAAGGTTTTTAAATGGTTTTGAATTAAAGGAGTGATTATGCCACCTCGAAAGAGAACTTGAGGAGCCATGACTTGATCTTGCTGTCGCCAAAAGAGCACGGACGAATCTTACGTCCCACAAGATGCAAGGACCCGTTCTACTTCTGATTCTGAGGCACATAGTATGCAATATGAAATGCTACTGCCTCCTCCTCCTATGACTACCATGGATCAATGATTCCTTCAAGCCTTTAAGGCTTTCACTTATGCCATGAGTTAAGGGTCACAAGTTTTGATGCAAGCTCCAGTGGAGAGGAGTGGGCAGTATGACAAGTTCTACAAGTATGGGGTTGTGGATTTTAATAGAACCACCAATATTGAGGAAGTTAAAGCATGGTTGAAGTGGATAGAGAGAGTCTTGCTTTATATAAAGTGCTCCAATGAGGAGAAGTTAGATTATGTAGTGAGCTTACTACAGGAGGACGCACTCCATTGGTAGGAATCAGTGCCTCACTGTCAGATTATGCCTCCAATACTGTCATGGAGAGACATTGTGGAAGTTTTCAGGAAGAAATACCTCTCGAGAGTTTATGTCCAAGAGAAAGTCAGGGAGTTCCTCAATCTCACACAGAGGGATACGAGTATGAGTGAGTATAATCTGATGTTCACCCAGCTCTCACGGTATGCGACCAACATTGTTGCAAATGAGGAGGATAAGTGTCGCAAGTTTGAGGGAGGTCTTCATTTATGGATCAAGGAGAAAGTCTTAATCCACAATTTATGTGACTATTAGCCGTTGGTAGATGCTGCACTTCAGGCTGAAAAACTAGAGAATATAAAGAATGAAGTGAGTAGGAAAAGGAAGAGCTGGGATTAATCTTCTAAGAAAGGAATGAGTGCTCCAATGCCTGAGAGGAGTGTGACGAGTTTCTGCACAAAGAGTGAGGTGTGAAGCAGTGGCTCTACTAAGAGCAAGCAAACAAAGACAGTTTTAGTGCAAGCTTCAACTATAAAGGGAAATACAAGGATGGAGGGGAACAAGTACACCAACCCCCAATGTGAGCATTGTGGGAAGTTTCACAAAGGAGCATTTTTCAAGTTGCTCGGGGCATGTCTTCAATGCGGGGAGAAGGAACATATGATCACGGGCTGTCCCCAAATACTCAGGCAAGAGGGATCACTATTACAAGCCCTAAGGAGAGTTAAAATAGTGGGAATCAGGTCAGCCACTGAGGTGGGTAGTTCTGAAGCAGCAAGGAAGGTTATTCTTCTAGGAAGGCCAAAGGGTCAGGCACAGGCAAGAGTATTTTCTATGACTACGAAGGAAGATGTAGCCATACTTGAAGTTGTCATAGGTATGGCTTAGTTACTAAATTCAGAAGTGTATTTATTGATTGATTCCGATTCCATACATTTTTTGTTTCTACAAGCATTACAATACTTGGAGTGAATTTAGTGCAATTGGGTAGTTCTTTGATTGTTAGTACTCCTCTAGGAGGAATACGATAATCAGTCATGTTTATAGAGGTTGTGAACTCTTTATTGAAGGTGTTAGACTAGTAGTAAATTTACTGCCTTTAGACCTAAAGGAGCTGGATGTCATACTTAGGATGGATACTATAAAGAAATATCATGCAAAGGTGATTTTTAGAGGAGACAGGAGAACACCATCACTAAGAATTGTTTCAGCTTTGTTAGCTAATAAGATGATGAGGAATGGATGTGAAACCTTCTTAGCACACGTTGTGGACATCAATACGAATTAAAGAAACTTAAAAGACGTTCTAATTGTGAGGGACTTTCCCAATGTATTTCTAGAAGATTTACCTGGTTTGTCACCTGTGAGGGAAATTGAGTTTGCCATTGACCTGATTCTAGGTCCATCACCTATTTCTATAGCACCGTATAGAATGGCCCCAGTTGAACTGAAGGAGCTTAAGGAACAATCGAAAGAACTATTAGAGAAGAGGTACATAAGGCCGAGTTCGTCACCATAGGGAGTGCCAGTTCTATTTGTTAAAAAGAAGGATGAAACATGGCAGATGTGTATTGACTACCGAAGACTCAACAAGGTGACTATTAAGAACAAGTATCCTCTGCCACGAATTGATAACTTTTTTGACTAGTTATAGAGGGGAAGGGTCTTTTCTATAATTGATATCAGGTCAGGTTATCACCAGCTCGGGATCAGGGAATCTGATGTGAACAAGACGACCTTTAAGAATTGTTATGGGCATTATGATTTCCTATTCATGCCATTTGGATTGACCAATGCTCTAGCTGCATTCATGAATCTTATGAATAGGGTCTTCAAGGAGTATCTGGATGAATTTGTCATAATGTTTATTAATGACGTTCTGGTTTATTCCAAAAGTGAAGAGGAACATGAGGACCATCTCAGGATTGTGATGCAGACAATGAGGGAGAAGGAGCTTTATTCCAAATTCAACAAATGTGAATTTTGTCTTTATAAGGTGATCTTCCTTGGATATGTAATTTCAAAGGATGGGGTACATGTTGATCGGAGGAAAATTAAAGCGGTGGTGAAGTAGCATGCACCAAAGACAGTGACAGAAGTGAGGAGTTTTTTGGGTCTGACAGGTTATTATAGGAGGTTTATGGAAGGATTCTCTATGATAGTTGCTACACTGACCAAGTCATTGAGGAAGAATCAAAAGTTTATCTGGAATGATAAATGCCATAAGATCTTTGAGGAGCTTAAGCATAGATTGACAACTGCTCCAATCCTGACTTTGCCTATAGGAAATGAGGTTTATATAGTTTATAGTGATGCTTCAAGAAAGGGTTTGGGATATGTGTTGATTCAAGGAGACAAAGTAACAGCTTATGCTTCACGGCAACTAAAGCCTTATAAATTGAATTATTTAACTCATAACCTAGAATTAGCAGTAGTAATCTTTTCCTTAAAAATTTGGAGACACTATCTATATGGGGTTCAGATGAGGGTCTTTACAGATCATAAAAGTCTCAAGTACTTATTGAGTCAGAAAGAGTTAAATTTGAGACAGAGAAGGTGATTGGAGCTGCTAAAAAATTATGACTTGCTGATTGAATACCATCCAGGCATGGCAAATGTAGTGGTGGATGCCTTGAGTAAGAAATCCTCTATAGCTTAGATAGTTTATCTGTCGTTGTTGACAGAGATCGCTAAGTTTAAAATTAGCTTGAAACAGGAAGAGCTTGATTGTATGATTGCTAATTTCAGAGTAAGACTAATACTCAGGGAGAAGTTTAAGGAGTTACAAGCACAATATACAGAATTGAGCAAGCTCCGAGAAGAAATTCAGAATGCCAAGAGATCTAAAGTGGTAGTGAGGGGTGATGGACTTATAATTGTGAGAAACAGACTCTATATTTTGAATGTCAAGGAGATAAAGGATGAGATATTCGATGAGACACACAATGCACCTTATTTCATGCACCCAGGTAGCACCAGGATGTATAGAGATTTGAAAGAGTATTTTTGGTAGAAAGGCATGAAAAATAATGTAGCAGAATATGCAAGTAAGTGTCTATTGTGTTAGCAAGTCAAGGCTAAACACTAAGCACCTTTAAGCAAGTTAAGGCCATTGTCCATTCCTGAGTGGAAGTGGCAAAGGGTGACTATGAATTTTCTAATGGGTTTGCCCAAGATTAATAGGAAGCATGATGCTATATGGGTTATTGTTGATCATTTGACAAAGTGAGATTCTTTGCATGTGCTAGCAATTAAGAAGACTGATTCTTTGCATGTGCTAGCAAAGAACTATATAGACGAGATAGTGAGATTACATGGGATTCTAGATTCTATAGTTTCTGATAGAGATCATCGATTCACTTTGAGATTTTAGGAAAGTCTACAAGAAGCTCTGGGGACCAAGTTACATTTTAGCATTGCTTTTCATCCTCAAACAGATGGCCAATTTGAGAGGACCATTCAGATCCTTAAAGGAATGTTCAAGTCATGTGTGATGGATTTCAAAGGTACATAGGATGAGCATTTGCCATTGATCAAATTTGCTTACAATAATCTATACCATTCGAGCATTCAGATGGCTCCTTATAAATCATTGTATGGTAGGAGATGTAGAACTCCTATATGATGGGATGAAGAAGGAGAAAGGAGATTAGTGGGACCATAGTTACTCCAAATGACAGTTGACAAGGTCAATTTAGTTAAACAGAGGCTTAAAGCAGCTCAAGATAGAATAAAAAACTATACTGATGCACACCAGAAGGAAATGGAGCATGAAGTGGGTAAGAAAGTTTTTCTTAAGACATCTCCTTAAAAAGGAGTCATGAGGTTTGACATAAAGGGTAAGTTGAGTCCAAAATATATGGGTCCTTACGAGATTCTTAAGACAATTGGACCGCTAGCCTATAGATTGGCACTGCCATCAGAAATATCACAGAAACATGATATCTTTCATATTTCCATGTTGAGGAGGTATAAATCAGATCCCTCTCACATCATTCAGACCACTGAGGTTCAGTTGAGAGATGATCTAACTTATGAGAAAACTCTAGTGGAGATTTTGGACACTAAAGAAAGGCTCCTCAGGAATAAGACAGTTCAGCTAGTTAAAGTCCTGTAGAGAAATCATTCTGGAGAAGATGCCACGTAGGAGCCCTTGGAGGGTATAAAGGAGAAGTTGTTGGATCCCGATTTGCTTTAAATTTTAATTATTATTTGCTTAATGGTTTATTCATTCTTGGTTGTTTGTTAAATTATTTACTATTTCAGAATTGGGTCATTATTGTAGTAGGTTGGAATAAAGATTGAACTTAGTTAGAATTAAGTTGGAAAGATGAGTAGTTAGTTAGAATTAATGGGGAGTTAATGGTTGGAGGAGTAGTGCCATATAAGACAAAATAAGGGTAAAATAGGAAAGTCCTTGTAAGTGAAGAGAAAAATGGGAAGAAAAGGAGAACAAAAAGACAAAAATTAGAGGAAAGAGGAGTGAGTGTCGTGGAAGCCATAAGGGAGAAGAGGGAAAGAGAGAAAAACGTGAGGGGAGGAGAGAAAAAGAAGAAAATTCGAAAAAGCTAGGAAGAAGGAGGAAAAATCGTGGAAATAAGAAGAAATCAAGGCTTTCAAGGTAAGTTCTACACCTTTTTCTTGCTTTAATGAAAGAAATGGGTTGTTGTGTTGTGAATGGAGAAATTTAGAGAGAGAAAGGGGTTTTGTGTTGGGTGTTGGATTGGAGGAAGAAGATGAGTTTCTAAGTTGGGTTTTAGGTTTCCTAACTTATGTGGACTATGGGTAGGTTGAATTTGAGTTTAATTAGGGTTAATTTCATTTGATTATGATTATGGAAATTTGGGGATTTCCATTTGGATTGGAAATTGAATGATAATTTTTGGGTTATGTTAGGAAATCAAGAGCCTACCCAAGAGTAAGAGGAAGGGCATCATTGAAGTTGGATTTTCAAGAGTATAAGGTGGATAATTTATTTGTAGTTATTGTGTAACGGGAAAAATGCCTTGTGTGTGTATATATGTGTATGTATATGCTTGAATTGATAAATTGTGAATTTTTATGATGTGGAAAATGCATTGTGATATGTTTATGCTATGTTATGCATTGAAAGATGTATGACATTTTGATGAGAATTGAATTGTGATTATGTCATGTTATGCATTGACAAATGCTTGACATATTGATATGATTGTATGCCATTGAATTGAATTATGGCCTTTTGGTATAAGAAATCATGAGAATATGAATTTGAAAATAATTGAATTAAGCTTGAGATGTAAATGATTGATTTAAGTATGAGATTTGATTGTGTTTGGGCGAGAGAGGAACCGTTTTGTTAGTCACGTGCACGTCGACAAAAGTCTTCTCCTGGTTGCCCGCTTGTGGCCCACGAGATCCAAAAAATGGACTCGTTTCGTCCACTCGGTTTTGCTGTTTTGTTTCACGAAACTCTTGAGCCTTTTGGTTGTGTATTTGCATCTGATGTGCTAAGCTATGTTTTGAATTGAGTTTCATCCAATATGTGATGATGTTATGAATGATGAAATGGGAATTGACTTGTGAATGTTGAATTGTCATTATGAAGTGTATGCCTATATGAGTGTTTAAGTGTATGCCTATATGAGATGTGTATGGATATTGTGAATGATAAGATTGTTTTGTTGGTCTTTTTGGATATATATTTATATATATATATATATATATGTATGTATGTATGTATGTATGTATGATTGTGTGGCTCATTGCCAATGGCTATGAATAAGTTAGCCACTGAGCCGTGTAGCTCAACCCATAATTTTCCTCCTCAGGTGCAGATCGAGAAGAGTAACGACCCTTACAAGGCATTTGGGACACTCCAAGATAGCTAGGAGTCTTTTGTATTTAGTAACATTTGGCTAGCTTTATAGGCATATCAAACATGAGCATCATTTGTATTTTGTATTAAGTTGATGTATGTGTTGATATGTAAGTAAAGCTTGTTTAAACATTGATTTTGTTTTCAAATGAGAATGAGAATTGAGAAGTTGATTTTGTAAGATTATGTTTCATTAAATCTTGAGTTTGATGGATGAGCTTATCTTTGGTTGAGAATTCCATTTGTTGCTAGGGTTAGAAGAATATGTTAATATTGGGAAGGATATGTGTGATGAATCCTTTGGAGTTGAGTTTCAATGATGTTTGTGGTTGTTTAATGGATTTGAAGTGGTTTTTGTGGTATTGGAGAAGAATATGAGGTGAGTGAAAGTTAGGATGGGTTTAGGAACCTTTAGAGGGGTATTGGAGGGTGAAAAATTGGTGGTACCCATAGGTTACACGGTCTGCCTGTGTGTTTCCGGGCGCAGGGACACCACTTCACCCGAAGGTTACACGGGCTGACCGTGTGATTTTACACGGTCCGTGTAATTTGAGATGGTTCTTGTTTCAAAATGAACTAGAGACTAAGAGCTACCATTTTAAAGAAGTCAATTGTGATTTTGTGATTTCGTTGTGTGGGATCGCCTTTGTAGCTTGAGATGTCATGAGAATGAGAATTCTTCGATGAGGGTTAAAGAGCTTGGAAACCCGCTTTTGTTTTCGACACCGGTTCGATAGTTGGGTTTCGGAAACGGGGCTCAACACAATTTTTTCCAAACCATCCTAAATCAAATCATTTAATTCCATAGATTTTTTGGTGTGTGGCCTTTGTTCATGTGCATTCTCTGAACAGGAATAAACTTGATCAAAGAGCTCAAAAGTGTGTTTTCATAGGTTACTCCCCTACTCAAAAGGGTTATAAATGTTTCAATCCTCTTACCAAAAAAGTGTTTGTTTCTGCTGATGAGAATTCTTCGATGAGGTTAAAGAGCTTGAAATCTCACTTTTGTTTTCAACACCGGTTCGATAGTTGGGCTTCGGAAACGGGGCCCAACATCTTGTGGTATCAAAGCTTAGGTTTATTCTTAGGCTTAGAGTGCATGTTAGGATAAATTGTTATGCTATGCACTTAATTGTTTGCATTGTTAAATTGACTGATTGTATTAATTGACATGCATATTGTGCATACATGTAGGAAATAAGATTTAGAATAATGTCAGCTAATCTTTAGTGTTTCTATTGAAGGAGTGAAATGTCACCTCGTAGAAGGACACGAGGAGTTATGCAAGGATCGATTGCACCTGACTCTCCACCAAGAGAGGAGAGTACTGATGAGTCTGAAGCCCTAGTGAATGCTGAGGTTTCTGTCGGGCAAAGTAGTGAGCCCGCTCAGTCACAGTCGTGGGAGTCTCCTCTTCCGCAGGAGCAAGTGCCTACTCCACTGGATCCGAGGATGTTTCAGGCATTTGCTCAGGCTATGGGCTAGATGCCACAATCTTCTGCTCCGGCCCCAGTGAAGAATGGGAAGCAATTCGACAAGCTGAGAAAGTATGAAGCAGTGGAATTTTTCGATACTGCTGATCCCAAGGAAGCCGAGACATGACTGAGGAAGACAGAACAGATACTAGATCAGATGGATTGTGAAGATGAAGAGAAGGTAGTTTATGCTGCGAGTTTGTTAGAAGGGGATGCTCTATATTGGTGGAAGAGTGTTCCGGGAAGTCAGCTAAAGCCGTCAGGGTTGGCATGGAAGGACTTCCTGATGGTCTATAAGAAAAAGTATTTGTCTGAAGTGTACATCCAGCAGAAGCAGAGAGAGTTTCTGAGCCTCACCCAGAGGGAGATGACGATGAGTGAATATGAGCATCGATTCACACAATTGGCCCGTTATGCAACTGATTTAGTGATGGGTGAAGCGGCTAAGTGCTGAAGGTTTGAAGCAGGACTGCACTTGGCCATTAGAGAGAAAGTGGTGGAACAAAATTTCTGCAACTTCCAACAGCTGGTTGAAGCAGTTTTAAGAGTAGAAAATGTAAAGAACATCAAGAGTGCTGTGAGTAGAAAGAGGAAAGGGAGAGAACAGTCCAAGAGGGGAGGCGGTGCTCCTAGGTCAGAGAGGAGTGCTCGGACTTTTCCTGCACAGTCTGAGGAGAAGAATAGTGGAGCGAGCAGGCCAAGGCAGATGAAAACTGTCTCACATCAAGCCTCAACGGCTGGAGGCAGCAGGAGGGGAGATGGGGATAAGTTACCCATTCCTAAATGTGATCACTGTGGCAGATTTCATATAGGGGAGCGTTACCGACTGACTGGAGCATGCTTCAATTGTGGAGAGAAGGGACACATGGCAAGGGAGTGTCCTCAGAATTCAAGATAGGAGGGAAGTCAGATGCAAGCTCCAAAGAGGTCAGAGATAGTGGGGCACAGGACAGTAACAGAAATGGGCAGTAGAAGTTCTGATGTAGCCAGAAAAGTGAACCCTACAGGGAGACCGATGGGACAAGCACCAGCTAGAGTATTTGCTATGACAAGGGAAGATACAGAGACAACTCCAGAAGTTGTAACTGGTATGATTAAGCTTTTTGATGAAAATGTTGTTCTTTTGATTGATCCAGGTTCTACCCATTCGTTTGTGTCTTTGAGTAGAACTGTGAATGGTAGAGAATTGAGCCCATTGGATACTCCTTTGATGGTGAGTACTCCAATCGACCAATGTATTATTATTAGTCAAGTATATAAAGAATGTGAGATATTTATTGGAGAAGAACAGTTAGTGGTGGATTTAATGCCTTTGAGAATGGGAGGTTTAGATGTGATTTTGGGGATGGACACATTGGAGAAATATAATGCCAACTTGGATTGTAAATAGAAGATTGTGGAGTTCGAAATTGGCCATGGCAAGAGGGTACTATTTAAGGGGGACAGGAAAGCGAGTCCGATTAGAATAGTTTTGGCTCTGACAGTAGAGAAATTGATGAAGAAAGGATGTGAAGCATTTTTCGCCTACGTGGTAGATATAAAGGCAGATGGAGGGAAGTTAGAAGAAATACCTGTGATCATGGAATTTCCTTATGTCTTTTCCGAGGAATTACCAGGACTACCACCACCTAGGAAAATTGAATTTCCCATTGACCTTCCGGGCACAATGCCAATATCGATTCTGCCTTATAGAATAGCTCCAACAGAATTGAAGGAGCTTAAGGAGCAGCAATAAGATTTATTAGCAAAAGGATACATAAGGCCGAGCTCTTCACCTTGGGGAGCTCCGGTCCTTTTTGTAAAGAAGAAAGATGGATTGCTAAGAATGTATGTGGATTACAGGAAGCTTAATCATGTCACTATTAAGAACCGATATCTGCTACCTCGCATCGATGATTTGTTTGATCAGTTTCAAGGGGCAAGAGTCTTTTCCAAGATAGACCTAAGATCGGGTTACCACTGGTTGAGAATAAAGGAGTCAGATGTGTCGAAAACTACTTTTAGGACTCGGTACGACCACTTTATGTTCTTGGTAATGCCTTTTGGATTAACGAATGCACCTGCAGCTTTCATAGACTCGATGAATCGAGTCTTTAAGTCCTTTTTAGATCGATTTATCATTTTTTTCATTGATGATATATTGGTCTTTTCTAAAAATGACAAGGAGCATGAGGAACATCTGGGGATTGCTCTGGAGACTTTAAGAAAGAACGAGTTGTATGCCAAAGTTGGACCCCGATCTTTGAGTGAAAATTTAAATTATAAAAATGAAATTTAAGGAGTGCTTTGTGTATGTATTGTATAATAGATGACTTAAAATTAAAGGATATTGATAAGAAAAGAAATGATTTGATTTTGATACCTTTGGGGTTTTGAGTGGATTGGTATGGTTTATGAAATTAAGTGGATGAGTTGATTGACATTAAGTTGAAAATCAAGAAATAAAAAGAGAAAGTGTGAGAAGTTGAAAAATTGTGAAAAGTTTGACTTTTTGGCCTTTGAGAGTTCACTTTTGATTTAGTCAAAATTTGAGAAAATGTTCTACATAAAACTTGTAGGTTATGTTGAGAGTTTTCTATAGCCATAAAGTTTGCAATTTTTCGATATCGGGAGTAAAAGTTATGATAAGTTAAAGTTTAGGTGTGTTAGCGGTTGACTTATGTTATGACTAAAGCTTTGACTGGAAAATTTACCTAGTTAGAGGTTAATTGAGCCATGAAGTTCTTCATGAAAGTTGAAGGATTTGATTTGATCTTTATTTTGATATAAAGTATGGAATTTTTTGATTAAGAAAAAATAAGTTATGATTTTTACAAGTTTCTGTTATGAGTTTAGCATGATTATTAGAGGACAGAAGTTTTGATTGAAAAATTGACTTCCTTAGAAGTCAAATTGATTTTTATGTCCTTCATGAAAGTTGTAGGTGACTTTCTGATCTTCGTAGTGATATAAAATATAAGGTGTTCGGAACTTGGAGTTGAAAGATAAAAATTTTCAAAATTGAGAACTTTGTTTAAGTATTTATTATTTGGGCTAAATTTTTTATTAGAAAATTAATCATTTTAGAGATGAAATTGATCTTTGAGTTCTACATGGAAGTTGTAGACCTTCCTTCAAACTTTCCATAGAGACCAAATTTGTCAAATTTGAAATTCGAAATCAAGAGTTACAATTTTTGAAAAATTTGTATATATATATATATATATGTAATTATGTGAATAATTATATATATATATAATTTTGAAAAAAAAAACGTTAGCTCTCTCGTTAGGGCGACATACATCGCCCTAGCGAGGAGGACTCTTGGACGAAGATTCATATTTAATTTTTATTTATTTTTATTTTCTAATTTATTATTTCCAGATTGTAGGGAATATGACCCCTCTTCAATCTTTCGCTCATATCTTTTCCGTCCGACATCCGATTGACTCAGTTTTTGAAGCGTTAGATTCTTAAGACATTGAATTTCATTTTTACGAAAAATTTGGGAATTTTTGAGATTAAATTAAGGATGATTAATTTAATCAAAGTGAGTGGACTAATTTTCTGAATATAGTTCAGTATTTTGATAAATTCGAGATCTGTAGTGATCCAATTGAAGCGATTCTTGAGGCGAAATAAAATTAAGACAGGGGGCTACAAATCATACGAAGAAATGAAATGTCAATTTTGCCCCTAAGACTTCCAATTTTTGAATGGAAGTTCGGATTTTGAGCATAACTTTTGATCTGGGAATCGAAATGATGTGATTCTTAATTTGAATTAAACTAGAGAGATAAGGCTACAATTTTTATGAAGACATCGAATGTCAATTTTGTGATTAAGAATGTTAATATTTGGATGGAAATAATCGTACGTGGAAAATGTGTTAGACTATGAATATACCCGAAATGTTTTGAGCATAACTTTTGATGTAGTGCTCCGAATTGGATGATTCTTGCGGCATTATGAAATTAAGACATAGAGGAACAATTCTCTAGAAGGAAGTTTTGACAAATTCCTTTAAATTGATAGTGAGAATCAGACCCGTAAGGAAGCATGACTAAAAGTAAAATATAGGGGCAAATTTGGAAATTAGGCATATATGAAAGGGTATTTTGGTCTTTAATCAATTTTTAATGACATGGCACC
>JANJEY010000235.1:37513904-37525339 GCA_024703695.1 Erythroxylum cataractarum
TGTTCCTCTATAATTAGAGGCCAGTAACATGCTCAGTCAATGAATGCAGTGAAATCCTATCAATTCAACCCAATGACTAAAATGCCCATGCTAACAGTAACGGGATGTTACAATCCATGTTTTACAACATTATCCTATAAGCATAAACACTCAGTGCTCACCGAATATAATAAACACGAAAGAAACAACTAAGTCCTCAATCTCAGCTGACCGACCTCTAAGCCAAATCTGACTTAATAGTTGCATAAAATATGCTTCTACGGAGTCTTAAATTCTAGGTCGTCTCACTCTCGAACCTAAAAAGCAACGATGCAATTTCGATGAGTTTTCTGAACTTAGTGGAGTAACCATCCTCGATGGTTCACTCATGTCATAAAACAAGATCAATTATAGCATATAATCATACAGTTCAACCCCACTTGACAAGTATCAAAATACTATCACAGATAAATCATTTCTCAGTTACACAGTTCAATCATATAACAACATTCACACAGTTTTACAAATCATTAAATGAATTCAAATTATATGCAGATTCGACATGTATGAGACTCATATTCATTTTTATATTATTATGATTGTATGCTTTTATAGTATCCTGAATTATCAGGCTCAGTCAGTTAGTCTGTGACTCATTGATCACAGTGAGCCATAGGTTCGAACCATATATGTAGGAGCTTAAAGCTCTTATCAGTAACAAGATCAGTCATAACTCCCTTATATTACATGCATTGGAATGAAGTGCATGCCACAATTTAGCCATCAAATTAAATCTTTTTCATTGGCATGTAATATAACATTATATCAATCACAGTATGAATTACAGTAACAGTCATAGTAGCAGTAGTCATCGAACTAGGTTCTGCATTCAACTTTCTAGTTAAGAATTAGAAAAATCATTTAGGCAGACTCGTTCACATTCAATCAGCACTTTCAATATCATTATCATGCATCAAATGCCTCAGAAAAATATCGTTCGAAATCTAGTACACAATAGTGTAGTTCAATAAGATAGCAATACAGTTCAATAATGTACAGAATAATAAGGTGAGACCATCTTAGTTTACTCACAGTATGTTCCAAACAGCTATTGCCTTGAAATCTTGGCAATGTCTAGATGTTGTCGTTCAATGCGTTCCTTTATACAGATAATACATTCACATATCATAATATTGCGCAATTATGTATTCATTAATGCACATTCATGTATACTGGATATGTACAATGCATGTTCATGACAATTTCGAGTTTCTTATCATCAATCTAGTCACATTAATGATTTAGATATCCACATTCAATTTATTAACTCAGATTTGTTTAAAGGTACACTTTCGGGTCCATTTTGCACAATTATTTTCATCAGCAAAGTGAAGAAACTTGGAAAACTTCCTTCTATAAAATTATTCTCCTATGTCTTAAGTCTCTATTGATACCAAGATTATTCAATTTGGTTCATTATTCTATGAGTTATGTTCAAAATACCACAGACTGTGCACATTTGAAATTTTGGCTAATGTATAATTATGCATTCAAGTTGTACAACCCATATCTCCCAATACCCAAATCCAAAAATTACAAACTTTATACCAATTTAAATCTAAGGGAATAAGCTACAACTTTTATGGAGAATCCTTAGCCTAATTCAATTTAAATCAATACAATTTATTTAACAACAAGAAGAAATGATTTTTATCCCTGGTCGTGCTACAACCTAGACTAGAACTCAATTTCATGCCATTTTTGACAATCTTAGAGATAGAACTAAAATTCAACTTCTTCAAGAAAATTGTAGAAATATGTCTCTAGTTTAATCTGAATTAATAATCAACTCGTTCAGAAATCTACATATCAAGTTATAATTAGAATACCAAAGCATGTTCATGAGAATTCTCCAATTCATAACATTCCAGCAGACTTCCACACTTTCATCCTATCAATCACTTTCAAATTAATTCAAATAGCTCTAAATTTTTTTAGAGAGAAAGAAAAATGTCTTAAGAATCCATTGACTTAAGTTTGAAGTCATTTGGAGCTTGGATTAAAAAGTTATAGCGAAAAGCTTTAGAGTTGTTCAATGAAATACTCTAGTTCAAAACTCAGACATGCAACCACCACCTTTTCTCTCTCTAATCTTCTTCACCAAACTACACTTCTCTTCTTCTTTTTCCTTTCTTTTCTTTTTATCTTCTCACTTCTAAACCATCCATTCTACATTTTAATATCTAGTAAAACCTTTAAACAAGTTAGACTCAAAGTTACACTTTAAATATTAAAATTCGAAGTTTCATATATTTCCTCTCTCTCTCGACTGCGTTTTTTTCTAACTTTCTGCACTTTTCCATTTCTTTTTCCTTCCCTCCTCATCCCAAGTTTTCTACCATCTTACTCTTTAAAAAACAACACCTCATTATGCTCTATGTTTTCTTTAGCTTTAACCTCACATAAATCCATCCATAACATTTCCCAAACATTTACGCATATATCACAGAAACGTAACATGTTCATCAACTGCACTTTTCATTTTTCTGCATTTCTCATTTTCATCAACAACTTTATTTCATCATAAATTTTGCATTTTAATGCTTTTCCCATGGCACTACATCACTTAAATTTTTCCTTTAAATATAAACTCATTCAAATTCATCTCTGTTAACACCTTTTATATTTTTAGGCATGAACAGTATATCAACTAACAACTATATACGTATTTCTTAAAACTAGAACAGGAGACATATATTTCTTCATCAACTTACTTAAATTTTCATATATTTCAATCCATAATCCATTTCATACGGTTTTTGAATAGTTCCCAATTCTCAAATCCATCATCTAGTTCATATATCACCGTAACCTCACTTCTCAAACCCATGCATGCATGTTTATATTTACATCCAAAAAAACTCAAGCTACACTTCCCAGCGGTAAAGATAATTCAATCACACATAAGAATTCAATATTTGTAAATGAAGAATACAAAAGAGAATTTCGGTGCTGAATGTTCTTCACAGTGAAAATAAACAAAAGTTTCAGTAAATCTTTCCTTATTCAAACCTATCTGCGTGGCTATTTGCATGCAATTTCACGTGTCACTCAAACCAATCAACCACTTTTCACCATAGTTACACACCATTTGCCACAATACAAATTAGTCATTTGTCATGTATATATATATTGCCACGTGTTGCTATATAATTGGTCCATAAATAAAAAATTTCTCCAAAATTCTCCAAAAATTTGAAATAATCTAAATGTTTTTCAAATAAATTTTCAGCTCAAATAATTCACAATTCACATTTTAATTGCATTTTTAACAATTAATATACCCAAAAAAAGTTAATGAATGCATGTACAAATAATTGTAATGTGCAAGATCAATAATATCGTGTATGTGTATGTTACATTATGGATAAACATGAGTTATGCTTCCTAAATTCTCATTAATCTATAATAATCACCATTTTAACCCTAATTAAAGTGACAGAATGTTACAATTCTCCTCTCCTATCAAAAATTTCATCCTCAAAATTCTTACCTGATGATTCGAAGAGGCGGCGATACTGTCGCCTTATATGATCCTCAGTTTCCCACGTTGTTTCCTCAGTTGAGTGATTTCTCCAACGAACTTTCACCAATGGATTCACTCTATTTCTCAATTGCTTTGTCTTATACTATCTTGATCAGTTCTTCAATATAACTCAAATTGCTATCAATCTCAATATCTTGAGCCGGTAATATATGAGTAGGATCATATCTGTATCTTCTTAACATACTTACATAAAACACATTATGCAATTGAGACATCTTGTTAGGTAAAGCTAATCTATATGCTAAAGGTCTAGTCCTCTCAAGGATCTCATAAGGAGCAATGTATCTCGAGCTCAACTTGCCCTTTTTACCAAATCTCAATACCCCACGCCAAGGTGACACTTTTAAAAACACTCTATCTCCAATATTGTATTTCACATCTTTCTATGCTGATCCATATATATTTTCTGGCTATCTTAAGCTGCTTTTATTTGACTCCTGATCAATCTGACCTTCTATACAGTATCCTATATTAGTTCTGGACGTTCAATCATTCTCAAACCTTCCTCATCCTAGTATAGAGGCGATCGACATTTTCTGCCATACAACGCCTCATATAATGCCATCTCAATGCTGCTATGATAATGATTGTTATAAGCAAATTCAATCAATGCTATGTATTGATCCCAAGCTCCTTGAACTTCGAGAACACAAGCTTTGAACATATCCTCAATATTCTTGATAGTTCTCTCACTCCGTCTATCTGTTTGAGGATGAAATGCTATACTGAAATTTAATTATGTGCCCATAGCTAACTTTAAGCTCTTCTAGAATCTCGAAGTAAATCTGGGATCCCTGTCTGATACCATAGACACTGGAACCCCATGCAATCTCACATTCTCAGTCACATATCTCCAATCCAACTGGTCTAATGTATTGTTTTCCCGTATTGGTATGAAATGGGCCGACTTAGTTAATCAATCTACCACAACCTATGTTGCATCATTTTGCCTCAGAGTCTTAGGCAATCCCATTATAAAATCCATAATAATTCATTCCCATTTCCACTCTGGAATAGGCAACAAATGCAATTTTCCAACTGGAGCCTGATGCTTAGGCTTAACCTGCTAGCATGTTATACATTTAGAAACAAACTCCGCTACTTGCTTTTTCATTCCAGGTCACCAAAAATGTTGTTTCAATGTGTTATAGATCTTGGTAGTACTAGGATGTATAGCATAAGTGACCATATAAGCTTCTTCTAAGATTTCCTTCCTCAGATCATCAATATTAGGCACACATAGTCTTTGCTTTAGCCACAATGTATCATCTTTAAATTCAAACTCAAAATATGTATTATTCTTAACTTTCTCAATCAATTTCACCATTTCAGGATCTTTACTTTGTACTCTTATGATCCGATCATGCAACATTGGCCTCAGTTTCAATTTAGTTGACAATGCTTCATTTTGTTCTAAATTCAACTCTACATTCAAAGATCTCAACTGTATTAGGCTTAGTAACCTCAATAACTAAATCTAAGCTACACTGGTATTTGACTTTCTACTCAAAGCATTAGCTACTACATTAGCTTTCCCCGGGTGATACTCAATTGTGCAATCAAAGTCTTTTAGTAACTCTATCCATCTTCTCTGTCTTATGTCCGACTCTTTCTCGCTTAATAAATACTTCAAGCTCTTATAATCAGTGTATATTTGAAATGTCTCACCATATAAGTAATGTCTCCAAATCTTTAGAGAAAAACTACTTCTGTAAGCTCTAAATCATCTTGATGCATAGGCTATCACCTTGCCATATTGCATCAATACACATCCCAGTCCCTGATGTGATGCATCACTATATACCACATATCCACCATATCCTGATGGAATAGTCAACACTGGCGTTGTAATCAACCGATGTTTCAACTCTTCAAAACTTCTTTGGCATTCGTCATTCCATTTAAATGCCACATTCTTCCTTAGAAGTTTAGTCAGAGGGGTTGAGGTTAAATAAAAACCCCTTGACAAAACCTCCGATAATAACCAGCTAATCCGAGGAAACTCCATATCTTTGATACATTCTTCAATGTCTCCCATCACATTACTGCTTTAATTTTCACTGGATCTACCTGAACACCATGCCTGGTTACTATATGACCTAGAAATACCACCTAATTCAACCAAAATTTACATTTACTGTATTTAGCATACAATAGGTATTCTCTCATAGTCTGCCAAATTATTCTCAAATGTTCAACATGTTCCTCATTGTTTCTTGAATACACCAGAATGTCATTGTAGCATCCCAATCCTACAAGACCCGAACCCGACATCGACAGTGATATCCGAGTCCGTGTCTGCGAAACTAGCATGCTAGCACTCAATCAAATATAAATCGGTAAAACAATTTTTTGAAAACACTCTCATATCAGAGGTTCGTTTCCAAAGTGGGCCAAAATACGTTTAACAGTCATAATAGAAAACTTGTTTCCAATGCATTCCAATCAATACAATTTCAATAATTAATTTGGGCCCAATTTCATTATAACCCTTTTTCAATTACAAAACAATCCACTTTGGGCCATTGGGGCCCATTTCAACACACAAAACACATACACTCATTTCCAATTGGCACAAATGAATATAAACAGCCATATCCACATTTTAATCATTCCTATTACAAAAATTCCCATACATCATTACTTATTACATACTGAATTAATCAAAACATACTGTACAGGATTTGTGGAATACACTTTATACAAAAAAATAAGACATATCCCTAAGCAGACGCGAACTGATTCCAACCTCTAACTTTTCCCTGTGTACAGAAAGTCTACTTCCGTTGCAGAACATGTATTCTTCTAAATCCTGAAAAAAATGCAAATTTTGGATGAGTTTTTGCGAACTAAGTGAGTGATCATCATCGATGGTTCACCCAGTCATATAACACAATTCACATTCACTGTCACACTTCACATTCACATTCACATAATAGTCTGCCCATCATGTCACAATTCACATTCGCAATCAATACAATTTTCATTCTTCATATTATACACATATATATGAGATTCACTTTCCATTTATTACTTTGTTGTGACCGAGTGCCTGAATTGTCCCATATAGGGCTCATTGATAACTATCCTATGTAGGGCTCATTGATAACTGTCCCATATAGGGCTCATTGGTCGTTGTCCCATAAAGGGCTCATTGATAGCTGTCCCATATAGGGCTCATTGATAACTATCCCAATTAGGGCTCATTAACGTTGAGCCTGAGGCTCTGAATCACTATTGAGCTCGAAGCTCATTTTCACTTGTTGAGTGTTAAACTCTAATCATTGGCTACTCTGGTCACAAATGCCATTACATTATATGCATTCATGCAATGAAATGCATCAATCATATTTTTATAAACCCATCCAATCATTTTCCCATGTCATCGAACCTTAGTCCAACATTCAGCATTAAAGCTGAGGAATCACACTCTCATTCACATGCAATTGTGCAGTTAGAACAATTTTAACAATCAAATCATGTACACTTAGTTCATCCAATTCACATTCAATGAGCACTTCAATATCGCAATTCCCAGTACACAATCATCGGACTATCCTGTCCGGAATCCACAATCAAATCACAATCATTCATTGCTATTCAATAATTATTCAATATATAGCATAACCAAATAAACCATAAAATAAGACCATCTAGGTCTACTCACAGTACGCTCCAGATTAGCATTTGCTTTCATGATCCGGAAACGTCTGGATGAGGACGTTTTATCCTGTATCAACCATATGCAAAACACAATTTGCACACACATTAATAAAACACAATCACATAACCATTCAATTTTCACACATGTATATGTGTAATGTATAATGCATGCTCAATGACAAATCTCGGGTATATGCTTTACATTCACATCTTATGCCCATTCTCCAATCATGAGTCAATCTGTCTAATGGAACTTAGACTTACATTTCACTTTCATATGATCATTTTAAATTGTCCATTCAAGCTTTACCCTTTGTATGCATCTAGCTTATCATAAGCTTACATCTCAAGAACAATTGATCACTTTATATCATAACTCAATTTTCTGTCATTTCTTTTCTAACCTCATAATAATCCCATAATATCTAAATCTCTTTCATAATTAATCACTTAACACCTATTACTCAACTTCCTTGAATAGCATTACAATCATATAACATTTCCATCTCCATTCCACTCATGCATTTGACACTTTGATTTTATCTATTCATTTACTAAGTTTTAACCTTCAATTTCACTTCAAAGCTTTCATATATTAGTCCCATAAACCAAGGATCAATCTAAGTTCACTTTAAGACCCATTTGAGGCTTAGTTAGTATCATTTGACCCGTTAATGTCCGTTAAACGGACCTTTACGGGTCACTTACTAAACTTTGCAACTTTGACCCTCTAAACGTCAAAATCTCAAGTTTTAGCCTGAAATAGAAGTTGTAGATCTTGAAGCCTTCTTTACAACCGTGCCTAGATCATCTCATTCTGAGTTCTATAAAAAGAGTTATGCCTCTTGCACTAAAGTATATTCAACTAAGTTTTATGAAATTTCAGATTTCTAGCTCTTCACTTACAACACTCAATTCCCCATGCTTAGCCAATCATTTATAGTTCAATAATCAGTATTTATCCACTATTATAACTCAATTTCAGTTCAATATCATCCATATCCAAGATATGGTCCATGGTTACACATAAACACTCATAATAGGACATATATATACATGCACATTCATCATCAACTTTCATCGCTTAGTACTCAATTTAAGTCACAATTAGACACTCTTAAAGACAGAATTTGCATTCAATGTCTTCATGTAAAATGTAGCCTTATATCTCTAATTTAACCCAAATCAAAAATCATCCCATTTAGATAACTACATAACAAATGATGACTAGATTACTAAGACAGATCCAGCAAAATGTTCCAGCTAGCACATTCCAACCTCTTTAAATATCATTATCAATTTGCCTCTAACCTTTCATCCTAATTCTTCCCTTTTCCAAAACACTATACTTGCCCTTTTCTTTCACTTCCATACCTTATCCAATCCATTCCCAACCCAACCAACAATTAAAAACATGTACGACATGCAATCAACCAAGCGAATATCTTTTTAGAATTTCCGATTCTAACGTACAGAAGTTAATCCCAAATGCTACTTACGATTACCAAAACTGAACGTCATATTTCGTTAATCTAGCAACTGAACCAATTAATCTCGAGTTGCGCACCTAGAAACCAACGAATTAAATTATAAAGAATAGATCCAAAGATATCCAATGTTTATTAACAACATAAAAAGTTTCCGAATAATCTCACCATAATAACATGTAACATGGATCACGTCAACCAAGATAAAATATTTACCTACTCATAATTGAATTGAAAACAAAAGAAATAACAAAGTAATAAGTCTTCATCCCTAGTTCTTTAATGAAAGAAAAGAAAATCCTAATTGAAATATGCAGAAACGTAAAAACAGGAAAACCAAAAAAGTGCAGAAATGAAAATCCTATTTTAAACCTAAGCTAGCTTGCGTCAATCACCAACTCTCCCCCTTTTATGCTTATCTCTTCATTATCTTCTCTTGATTCTGTTAAGATTAGGTGTTGTTCTAATTTTGGTAGTTAACTTCTTGGAAAGATGGCAAGAGAATCTTTAAAGATTGTGTTTTGTTTAAGATTGACTTCTTGAAATTTATCTACAGATTCCAGATTCCGTCCTTAGGCGTGCCCACGCTTAGTCACTGAATTTCTGTCAAATTGGAGATTTCAGATTTCTTTCCTTCTTTTGCATCTTTTTGATCCTATTTTGTCCCTAAGGTGTTGAAAACTATCTGTAAATAATTATAAAACAATTCCATTAATTTCGCATAATAATTTCCACACCTTAATAATAATTACGTCCAAAATGAGTGCAATTTAATGATTTAACATCATGTAACAAACATATAACATATTTCACAAATCATGCAAAAGAAAAAGATGCAACACTTATGATGCAATTGAAATTCATAAACTTCTTTGCTTTAAAAAAATAGTAATGGCTTATTTACTCTATTATAAACATGTACCCACCTGATTTCCTTGCTTATAGGCTTGCTCAGAATGTCTCTTCTCTTTGCAAACAACCTGAGGTCTCTAAGCCTCTTTCCTGTTGTATCTTTAATGTGTGTTCCATGAGTTGATCTAACTGAAATAGGTCTCTTCAATCCCTTTGGTTTTTCACAAAATGAAGAGATCCTTAGCTTAATGGAAGCTCTTCTCTTCCTCTATCTTTTTCTATTCTTGAACAGCCTTAAAATCTCTTTTATAGGCTAAGGAAATTGAAACCCTAGCTTGTTTTCTCTTCTTTCTCTCATTCTCTTCCTCTCTTTGTATTTCTATCTCTTTTTTCATGACATTCTCTCTTTCTCTTTCTTTCTCATTTCATTATTCTCTTCTGCTTCCCCCCATTCATGTTTTTCTTCTTCATTTATAACCCAGACAACACTTCTTCTTCCCATTATGCCCTGAATGATTGATAATTGTCCCATTTGCCCTTCCATTTTTGACTTATGTCTTTTTATACTTAAGTGTCTTGCCAGAAGCACCCTTGAATATTTTTGTAAAACTCTTTCTTCTAGAAAAGTTTTTTCCCTTTTCTTAAGTTCCAAAGGACACCAAAATCAACCCTTCTAGTTCAGTAATTCGAAAGATACACTTGAAACATTTTTGGACTGCTCTTGTCCAAATCAGCATACTATGCATAACATCTATCGAAAATTTAAACCTCCTAGAAACTGAATTTGATTTTAATTTCTTCATACCATTTGTAGCTTCGTGTCTCTATTTATCTTGAAATAAGAATCACCTTATTCGGAGCTCTATTGATCCAAAAATTATCAAAATATTGAAACATGTTCAGTAAAATAGCCAATTCCTACTCTTGCAATTGATACCCTTACTTTGGTTCAATCCATCCCTTTTCAATCAACACCAAAAGCTGTGACCTTCAATGGAGACATAAAATGAAAAGTATTAGAAATATAAGGGTTCTAGAATCACTTCATTTGGAGGTCAGAGAGACAAATTATGGCCTAACGAAGAAAATAAGATTTGGTCGTCACTCATATTGAACTTGGCTCGAGACAAATGACATAACTCTCACTAGAGATGTTGGATTAAGATCATCTTAGGATGATTTAAAAGATAACTTTGAAATTTACAACTTTAAAGAGACCTTGAGGTCAGATTTTATTATCTGAATGGTCAAAATGGATCAAACGATAGGATTAGACGAAGCTAAAGGGAAAAGCAGAGGAATGGAAAAAGACAGAAAAAGTGGGAAAATTTCTATAAATCTTCCTATAGATATTGTATTAAGGTGTTCTTTATATGGTTAAAAAGAAGAATTCAAGATCTACAACTTTCATATAGACATTGAAGACAGATTCTATCTCTTAAACGTTCAAAAATGGAACAGAAGATATATACAAAAGATAACAAAACATAGAAGAAACGAAAAACAGAAGGAACAAAACACAAAAGAAGACATGTCAGCAAAACACAGAAGAAGACACGTCAATAAAACACAAAAGACGACACATCAACAAAACCGAAAAGAAGACACATCACCAATGTTGGGACCCGATCCAGGAACCGGATCCCAACCGAAAAGCAGAAATGGATACGAATAATGAGGCAAATTCAAATTGGATATATTGAATTCGATAACGACAAAAAAAGCAAAAGCGGAAGCAAATCGAATACAGAATCGAAAGAATTGAATCGGAACGGTTACAATCAAAGGCGAAACAGATATGATGCGAAATCAGAAATACAAAAGAACCGAAGCAAAACGAAGCGAAG
>JANJEY010000235.1:37550874-37561820 GCA_024703695.1 Erythroxylum cataractarum
AAGCTTCTTAATCTCACTTAAACTCACATGTCCCAACTTAAAAAGGTCGAAATTGGGATTTGCTATAGTTAACCCGAGGATGTCCGTTAAACGGACTCGCATGTCTGTTAAACGGACATAGACTGGCCAAACAATCCAAATTCATCCGAGAAGGTCCTTTAAACGGACCTTCATGTCTGTTAAACGGACATGACTCACACAAACCCTTCCTCCAAAACCTCTTCCAAAGTCTCACATCCATTTTACCAACATACTATGCTCTTTGAGCTCACTCATACAACATTTTTGGATTCCAACCCTTCCCATGGGAACGGGATGTTACAGTCATCAATGAACACAATTACAAACCGTTCTAGGTAAGGTTAAAACACCTTATTCATCAATGTCATAAATGCAACTGAGGCTTTAGTCAATCCAAATGACATTACTAAGAACTTAAAATATCCATACCTGCATCTAAAAGCACTTTTTGGTACATCATTCTTTGCTATCTTTACCTGATAATACCCAGATCTCAATCAAGCTTAGTAAATACTCGAGCTCCTTGTAGTTGATCAAACAATTCATTGATTTTAGGCAATGAGTATTTATTCTTTGTTGTAACCTGATTAAGTTGCCTATAATGTACTGTCTGGATCCTGGGACCCTACAGATTGTACCGTATAGACCACTTTATAAAGGTTTTTACTCAGGAAGGTGGTTTTGACAGCTTTATGATGTAACTCTATATCGTCATAAGCTACAATTGGTTTTGTCACTCAAAATGTACCCTACGAGGATATGAGAGAAAAGGTAACACAAAGTCAGCCTTTTTCCGTGAGTGAACCTTTATGCAATTGAGCAAGTCATTAAACCATTAAACTTTATCCTGAAATCCTTTAGGTCTCAAACTTTATTTACAACTGATGAGCTTGCAGTTTCTGATGCAAATCAACTAGCTCCTAGACCTTACTATGCTTCATGGCTTGCATCTCATCATTCATCGCATCCTACCATACATCCGCATTGGGTCCAGAAACAACTTCTGTAAAAGTAACTGGATTCGTAATATGTCTAATAACATAGTCCAGTACACCTAACAGACTATGTTGTTAGATGGGATAGCAGGTCGTCTCAATCCAGTGGATTTACTTAACCTTATTAGATCTTGTAACCACAAGAATCCCTCTGTGTGCACAGGTATGGGTTCCTGTTCCTGTATAGATACGGTACAAAAATCTAGATCCACTAGATCTCACTGCATGAGTAACGGGTACGGGATAACTGTAGTATCCGCCATGCTATCATCTGAAAGGTCAAAAGACCCACCATCATCATAGACATGGTATTCTAGAAACTTGGCTACTAGTAATTCCACTATTCTGGTCCCTCCTTATCTACAGTAAAATCTGTAGCCCTAAAGTGGTTGAGATATTTTACTAAATAGTAATGAAAAGAACGAGCATGCAATCTTTCTTTATAAGGATTATCCTACCTGAGTGGGGAAGCCCTTTACACAATTGTGTGCAAGGCTGAGTTCTTTAACTTCTAGATAGGTAGATTAGTCTTGCTCTGCATTGACTTCTTTAAGTCCTTTAGGGTGGAGCTATGCCTTTTGGCAACACACTATTTTGCTCAGAACTATTCGGCATAGTGAACTAAATCACTATTCCAACTGACTTCATATGTCTGGCAAACGGATCTTTTAAAGTCCTGAAACATCATGTCTGCCATGATATTCTCCTCCACGGTCAAATCTGACTATCTTGATGAATTTTCCCAACTGTTCTCAACTTTCAGACTTTAAGCAATAACACATAACATTGATGAGAATAATCATCAACAAATATCATAATACTTTTATAATTGCACAATGCAATTGTATGAGGTCTACCGAAATCTTTATGTATCAAACTCAACAAGTTAGAAGTATGAGTTGACCCCAGTGTCCTTATTAGTCAACTTACCCTTATGACGGTCAGCACATGTTCTAGATCATCTTAACCTTGAATTGGAAATTGTTTTCTCTGATCAATCTCCCAAACCTAGCTCTGGAAATGTGGCTTAAACTTTTATACCGCACCATGTATGACTACTCATTCATCAGGTCCTTCATGACTTGTTTAGCATGATACAAAGAAGTATATATCTAACCCGGGATAAGACACGTTCTATACAAACTATATGACAAGAAAGTTACATCTTTATGTTTTGCATTAAACCACAAACTGTACAATAGAAGTATTAAATGCAAAATGTCAACCTTCAGTTTCCTTAATTAATCAAAAGATCATATATAAAATGTGTAGTGTAAATCCTAATGAATCTTACTAAAAAGTTCAATACATATACCCCTATAGATATCACTTTCACATCTTTATTACTGTGAACTATCAGTTCCTCCTTCCCTTTATTTGGTTTTATCCTGGATATGAACTACTGCATTGTGAAACACTTTGATCAGATGTTCCACTAAATAGTCACTGATACTTAATGCAACTATCACAAATTGATTCATAATTGATAAACCTAAGAGTAACCTGATGGTCTCATTCTTCCCTTTAAGCCCTATACTACTGGTTTCTTTATGTCCAAGGGACCTTCACCAGAACTGGTTTGACCAGCATCAACATATGGAAAAGATTTGAACTTTCTACCTTTGAACTTAATGAGCTTCATCTTTGTCTTCCCTTAAGCTACTTCCAAGACTGTAGGAGTAACAACTTGAGTTTCTCCACCTCAGCAACACATTGGGATATCAAAGCATTGAAGTCTCAATATCTTTACCTACTGTGAAAATAAATTATTCTCGATATTTACTCCATTACTCCCCTTTTCCTCTGTATACTTTATGGAGAATAATACTTTCATTAAGGCACGTGTCTCAATACCGGATGAGACTGTGTACCTTTAAAAGACATTATCAAGAAACTCCTTCGCTATGTCTGTGTCCGAAAGTTCACTTTGCAAATGGTTATGTATGGATTTCTTAATGGTCATCAGATAAAATCTGTTAGACCGATCCTAGGCTTCATAGGCTGCTTTATGAGTTATCAGTGGATATGGCTTACCAGTCCATATAACCATTTCAACTACAACTATCTCCATAACCTTCAAAACATCCTCCGTCTAATTCTTCGACTAATTCTTTATATTGAAACCAGTAAGGGTTTCAATGGTGACACTGATTTAGTTGAATGAAAAGGTGAGTTCAAGATGATAAACTTTAAATCAACACTAATGTAGGACAACAGCGATACTAAAGCCATTGAATAATATCTTTCTTGAAAATCTGATCACACATATTATGAAACACCTTTGGGCTGAATACATAATATACACAATTAGAATTTCACACATAAAAGCGATCGGAGTACAAACTCTCAACTCTCATGATACTACCACCTTTGGGTGAATAAATCACTTGAGCAACAACCTTCCTCCATCCAATGCCTTTATGTACATCTCAAAATTTTATGTAAGGCCAACACCTTTAGGCAGAATAACCAAACATAAAATCAGAGACATCCCCCAATGTGTAAGCAAAACAATTCAGAATACTGACTTGAAAGGCCACTTTGGTAACTACATTCTCATCAGCATCCAAGAAGTCCGTAACTACATTCTTTATGAGCATATCTTACGTGACAATGTAACCTTAATAAATGCAAAAATCCTAACGCACATTCTCATTGTCACACACATGTGCTAAAGACATTCTCCGAAAACTTCATTTGAGACTTTCATAAATGAAAAATCTCAGTAGAGTGATTATCGTGCGTCACTGGATACTGAACCGACCTCCTGAGACACGACAACCTCATGTATCTCCCCTATGAAAAGTTTATTGCACGAAAATTCACTCAAAAATGGCTTTAGAATGTCTCAATTCCTATTTTTGATTGATTATCATGCAATCTCGAACACTGAAAATGAGACTCGAGACATGAGACCTCATATATCTCCCTCATATGAAGTCTGAAGCATGAAAATTCAATCGAAATCAGATTCAGAATACCTTAATTCCTTTTTCTAGAGTTAAACTTTAATTTATTACAAATGTAATAAATCCAGAAAAATAAAAAAAGGTTACTTTATAAATTTTTCGGACCCGAAAACTGACCCAAAACACCTTGGGGTACCTTTACGAAAAATTTGGAATTTTCTGGGTCTTTTTTAATACTGTAGCTGACCATACGGGATGACGTCAGCCGTCAATGTCATCGTTGACGTCGGTGCACGTTGGCTGTGCGCGCTCCGCACGCGCTACCACGTGTAGATGCGTATCCGCCAGGTCACGTGTCCATCGCGTGGACAGTTCGGATGGCTGCGTGTCGCGCATGCATCCGCAGTTTCATGTGCTCGGTGCGCGGGCCGCAAATCCCAAGTGCGTTGCAAGTCCGACACGCATCGCTTGTCTGTTGGAAGGACGTGGTGCGCCGCGATTGACGCACGTGCCATCCATACGGGCGCACTCATGCCTGCTATAGTGACGTCGGGCGCGTGTGGCACACACGCTTGACGTTCTCTCGCCCCTCTGATGTCGGAGGTGATTTTTGGCATCCCAGGAGGCCTTTCTCGCTCCGTTCGGCCCATTTTCAACCTGTTTTTTGTAACTAACCTCATGTATACCACTTTTACATAATTATATATGTAAAAAAACTGAAAAACGAATCAAAAATCAAGGAAAACTAAATGAAATGAAAAACCTGAAAATCTTCATTTCTAGCGATCCGATCACGTAACCGCTTTGATACCACATGTTAGTACATAGTGAGAGCCTTATTACGTACCCCGGATCTACATGAAAGGATTAAAAACGAAGGTAATGTGAAATACATAGATTTCGGTTCCATCTCTGATTCCGATGCCGATTCCAAGTTCCAAACGTCTCTGAATCTCCCGGGATCTTTAGTGGAAAGTGATCACCGAATCTCCCGGGATCTTTAGTGGAAAGTGATCACCGACTCACCGATATAGACCTGGTCTACACCAATCGAGACTCATTTTTTACCCGGACTTCGACCCATTAATCTAAGTTATTTATTTGGTCACTTTATTATTTGTATTCGGATCAAATGGTGTAACTTAACCGATAATTTATTTAAAAATCAAAATTGCAATTAATGTTAATCCAATTTTAGGAGACATGAACAAAATTGTCCCTAAGGACAAAAATGTCTTAGCACTTATTGGATCCATTAAATGTGTATGAAAAAGGTAATCTAAATGTAATTTTAACCTTTAGACATGAAAAACGTATTAATGTTCATTAAAATATATAAAAGATGTAAAGTTTATTTATGTAATTACTAATTCTAAGATATTTTATTAATTTAAATCTTTAAGAAAACAATTTCTGGTATTAAAAATTATAAAATTAAGATTTTTCTATTAAAAATTTGGAACAGATTTGTGACAACAACCATATAATTAATTGTTTTAACCTCATTATGTCATAACTCAATCTAATTTTAATCTGTCTCATACAATCAAAAGATACCTAAATTAAATACATTGACGAACGCTTTTATAGTTATATGGATTGGTCAAATGGTGTCCTCTTACAATTAAGTTAAAAATAACTCTACAAAGTGTGCGCATAAAAAAAACTTTAACAAATCTTTGAAAAAATATATTTTTATGAAAAATATTTTAAAATTAAATAAAACTACAACAATGTCATATTTGTTAGACATTTTGCCCCAAAGGGCAATTTTGTCAATGTCTCTGAAGTTGGACTAACATTAATTGCGATTTTGGTTTTTACATAAATTACCGGTTAAGTTACGTCATTTGATTCGGATAAAGATAATAAAGTGACCCAATAAATGATCTAAATTAATGGGTCGAAGTTCGGGTGGAAAATGGGTCCCGATCAGTGTGGACCGGGTCCATATCGGTCTTGTGATGGGGAAGCCCGATATGGAAGCTATATATATAGGTTAGGTCTCCTGTAGTTGCTCATAAGAACGTTCACGAGCATAAGGTTCCTAACCCGTTAAGGAAGCTCGGAACGCTGAGGAAACTGTAGAAAGGCCTAGCCCGTGAGTCGGTGAGCATTTTCCATAAAATACCCGGGAGATTCGGAGATGTTTAGAGCTCGAAATCGACATCGGAATCCGAGATGGAATCGAATCCAGGTATTCCGCATTACCTTCGTTTTTTATCCTTTCACATGATCTTGGGGTACGTAATAAGATCTCCTCTACGTACTAACACGTGGTATCAGAGCGATTACGTGATCGGATTGTCAGAAATGAAGGTTTTTCAGTTTTTCCTCTCATTTGGTTTTCTGTAGTTTTTGATTCGTTTTTCAGCTTTTTTGCGTGATTGATTGCGTAAAAGTAGCGATGGGTGCGCGCGGCAGTGGCGCGCGCGTGTGGCGGACCCGCCAATCGGCGCGCGCCGCATCGCTCCACCGGGCCGTCCACGCAGCGACGTACCCTAAAAAAAATCAGAAAAATTCCAAATTTCCCATAAAGCTTCCCCGGGGTGTTTTGGGTCAGTTTCTGGGTCCGGGAAATTTATAAAGTAACCTTTTTCTATTTTTCTGGATTTATTATATTTGTAATAAATTAAAGTTTAACTCCAGAAAAATGAATTAAGGTATTCTGAATCTGATTTCGATTTAATTTTCATGCTTCGGACTTCGTATGAGTGAGATATATGAGGTGTCGTGTCTCGGTTCTCATTTTCAGTGTTCGGGATTGCATGATAATCAATCAGAAATAGGAATTGAGACATTCTGAAGCCATTTTTGAGTGAATTTTCGTGCAATGAACTTGCCATAAGCGAGATACGTGACATAGTCATATCTCAGGAGGTCGGTTCAATATCCAGTGACGCACGATAGTCACTCTATTGAGATTTTTCGTTTACGAAAGTCTCAAATCAAGTTTTCGAAAAATGTCTTCAGCACGTGTGTGTGACAATGAGATTGTGCATTCGAAGTTTTGCATTTATTGAGGTTGCATTGTCACATGCAATATGCCCATAATGAATGTGAGGATGACATAAAGATGTATCCCTTGTGTTTGCGGACTTTTTGGATGTTGGTGAGAATGTAGTCACTAAAGTGGCCTTTCGAGTCAGTATTCTGGATTGTTTTGCTTACATGTTAGGAGATGTCTTTGATTTTATATTTGGTTATTCTGCCCAAAGGTGTTGGCATTGCATAAAATTTTGAGATGTACATAAAGGCATTAGATGGAGGAAGGTTGTTACTCAACTGATCTATTCACCCAAAGGTGGTATTGTCAGGGGAGTTGATAGTCTATACTCCGATCACTTTTATGTGTGAAAGTCTAATTGCATATATTATGTATTCAGCCCAAAGGTGTTTCATAATATGTGTGATCGGATTTTCAGGAAAGATACTATCAATGGCTTTAGTATCGCTGTTGTCCTACATTTGTGCTGATTTAAAGTTCATCATCATAAAGTCACCTTTTCAGTCAACCAAATTAGTGTCGCCATTGAAACCCTTGCTGGTTTCAATATAAAGAATTAGACAGAGAATTGGACGTAGGATGTTTTGAAGGTTATGGAGATAGCTGTAGTAGAAATGGCCATATGAAAGGGTAAGCCATCTCCAATTACATCCATGAGTTGTTAAGCTCATTAAGTAGCCTATGAAGCCTAGGATCGGTCTAACAGATTACATCTGACGACCATTAAGAATCCGTACCTAACCATTTGCAAAGTGAACTTCCGAACACAGACATAGCAAAGGAGTTTCTTAGTAAAGTCTTCCTGAGGTACACAGTCTTATCCGGTATTAAGACAAGTGCCTTAATGAAATTATTATTCTCCATAAAGTATACAGAGGAAAAGGGGAGTAATGGAGTATTTATCAAGAATAATTCATTTTCACAGTAGGTGAAAATTTTGAGACTTCTATGCTTTGATATCCCATTGTGTTGCTGAGGTGGAGAAACTATAGTAGTTACTCCTACAATCCTCAAAGCAGCTTAAGGGAAGACAAAGATGAAATTCATTAAGTTCAAAGGTAGAAAGCTCAAATCTTCTCCACTTGCTGAAGCTGGTCAAAGCCAGTTCTGGTACATGTCCTTGGACATGAAGACATGAAGACATGAAGAAACAAGTAGTATGAGGTTTAAAGGGAAGACTGAGACCATCAGATTACTCTTTGGTTTATCAATTATGAATTTAATTCGCGATAGTTGCATTAAGTATCAGTGACTATTCAGCAGAGCATCTGATCAAGGTGGTTCTACAATGCAGTAATTCATATCCAGGATGAAGCCAAACAAGGAAAGGAGGAACTGATGGTGCACAACAATAAAGATGTGGAAGTGATATCTATACGGGTGTATGTACTGAACTTTATAGTAAGGTTCATTAGGGTATACACGACACATTTTATATATGTGATCTTTTGATCACTTAAGGACATTGAAAGTTGACGTTTTGCATTTAGTACTTCTGTTATACAGTTGTGGTTTAATACAAAACATAAAGATGCAACTTTCTTGTCATACAGTTTGTATACAATGTGTCTTATCCCAGATTAGATATATAATTCTTTGTATCATGCTAAACAAGGTATGAAGGACCTGATGAATGAGAAGTCATAGATGGTGTGACATAAAGTTTAGGTCACATTTTCAGAGCTAGAATTGAGAGAGTGATTAAGAAAAGCATTTTCTAATTCTAGATTAAGATGATCTGGAACATGTACTGATGGTCATAGCGGTAAGTTGACTAATAAGGACACTGGGTCAACTCATACTTCGAACTTGTCAAGTCTGATACATAAAGATTTTGGTAGACCTCGTACAATTGCATAGTGCAACTGTAAAGTATTCTGACATGTCTTGGTGATTTTTTTCCATCAAAGTCATGTGTTCTTGCTTAAAGTCTGAAGATTGAGAACCAATTGGGAAAATTCATCAAGATAGTCAGATTTGACCTTGGAGGAAAATATCATGGCAAACATGATGATTCGGGACTTTAACAGGTCCGTTTGCCAGATATATGAAACCAGTTAGAATAGTGACTTGGTTCACTATGTCGAGTAGTTCTGAGCAAAATGGTGTGTTGCTATAAGGCATAGCTCCACCCTAAAGGACTTAAAAAAGTCAATGCAGAGCAGGACTAATCTACCTAATTAGAAACTCAACCTTATGCACACTCGTGTAAAAGGCTGCCCTACCTCAGTAGACTCAGTCGGATAATCCTTATAAAGAAATTTTGCATACTTGTTCTCTTCATTGCTATTTAGTAAATATTTCAACCACTTTAGGGCTACATATTTTAATGTAGATAAGAAGGGACCAGAATAGTGGAATCACGAACAACCAAATTTCTGGAATACCATGTCTATGCTGGTGGGTCTTTTGACCTTTCGGACTATAGTAGGGTGGATACTACAGTTGTCGAGTATCCAATACTCATACAGTTAAATCTAGTGGATCTAGATTTTTGTACCGTACCTGTACAGGAAAAGGAACCCATACCTGCAAACAGAGGGATTCCTGGGGGTACAAGATCTAATAAGTTAAGTAAATCCACTAGAGTGAGACGACCTGCTATCCCATCTGACAACATAGTCTGTCAGGAGTACTGGGCGATGTTATTAGACATATTACAGATCCAGTTACTGTTACAGAAGTCATTTCTGGACCCAATATGGATGTGTGGTGGGATGCAATGAATGACGAGATGCAAGCCATGAAGCACAGTAAGGTCAGGGGAGCTAGTTTATTTGCATTAGGAACTGCAAGCTCGTCAGTTATAAATAAAATTTGAGACCTAAAGGATTTCAGGATAAGGTTCAATGGTTTGATGACTTGCTCAATTGCATAAGGGGTCACTCAGAGAAAAAGGCTGACTTTGTGTTACCTTTTCTCCCTGTATCACTTTGTGTTACCTTTTCTCCCTGTATCCTCGTAGGATACATTTTGAGTGATAAAGGCAATTGTAGCTTATTATGATAAAGAATTTCATCAGAAGGTTGTCATATCCATCTTCCTATGTAAAAACCTTGATAAAGTGGTCTATGAGGTACAATCTGTAGGGTCCCAGGATCCAAATAGTACTGACTTGGTTTGTGAGTTGTGCAGATCAATATATAGTTTACTGTAAACCTCCTGAAGGTGACACCTTACACTTGGTGAGGTTATGGCCTCTTCCAGCTTCTTGGAAAATAAAGTTACAGGATGCCAGTACTATGAAGTTGAGGGGAGTTGAGGGGAGCAAGTTATCTTCCTATCACAGCATAAGGATGGTAAATTACTCACATCAAGTCTCTTAATCATGTTGTATGAGGTTATGCAACTTTGGTCAAGAACCTTGACATAAGGACCTTAGTATAGCATCTTTTGTCCTAGGTATTTAGACTTACCAGGACATATCTCAACACTCAACAAATCTCTTAAAGAATGCATACATTTAGTATGTGTTACAAAGGTTTAATACAGTTGGTAGTAAACCTGTTGTAACACCTATCTCTCACAGTGAGAGATAATCTTTGGTATAGTACCCAAAGAATAAAGTAAAGAGAGATTATGAAGAATGTTCTGTATTCTAGTATGGTGGATAGCTGATGTATGCTCAGTTAAGTACTAGATGGGACATTGCATTTATTGTTTGGTCAATATCTGGTTAATCCAGTTATAGACTTTCGGAATACAGTCAAGTGAGCGTTGAGATAGTTGAAGGAATTAAGGATTATATGTTGACATATAGTAAAGTCAACAGACTGAGCCTTGTAGGGAATTCAGGTTTGAAGTTTGCTATGTGTTCGGATAATAGAAAGTTCTCTTAAGGTTACAGTTCAAGTTTGCAGATGGTACATTGTCGTAGAAGTGTGTCGTAGAAACACATGTAACTTCCTCGACTAGGCATGCAGAGTGCATGCCAAGGGGCTACTTTGCAGACGGTTTGACTCAGAAATTTAATTTCTGAGTGGTCTGTGGTCCATTCAGTGGCTAGACCCATCT
>JANJEY010000235.1:37771467-37796864 GCA_024703695.1 Erythroxylum cataractarum
ATATATATATATATATATATATATATAGACACACACACACACACACACACACACACACACACACACACACACATACATGCATATGAATGTAGTTATGCATTGCTGCATGTTGTCATCTATACCAGCATTGAACAATATTCATTTGCTAGTACAACTACGCTAACAGTAAGTAGATATGAACTTACCTGATAACCGAACTTGTCCATCTAAACCTTCCGATGGGGTTCTACTCCTGCTATACCTAGTAAATCGAAAGAAAAATATCTCAATAAGTTCTAATTTGAAGTTATTAGGCTCAAATAATAATTTAGGTATCATCTGAATTGTCTAAGTAGTCTATTTATAAAATTTGTAAATTTCTCCTATTCTTGCCTACATGCTCCGTGAATTTTAATTCGTAAATTATTGAAAATCTCACTGTGGTTCTTTAAAGAGAAATTATCTATATAATTTGAAGATTTTTAAGAAAAATTTTCACAAAAGTGACCAAAATTGTCACCAAAATAGTACCTTCCACGATCAGAATATTCCTCTGATTATCGGAATATTTCCTCCAATCACCAAAAATCTTTAGTCTCATAATTCAACGATTTTTATACCAAATGAAAGCTCTTGATGAGTAGAACAACTTTCTCCAAAGATATTTTCATCATATGTGAACAAATTAAAGAAAAACAAGTTGAAACTCTAACCTCTTTTTCTGTCAATCGGTGGTGATATGTTGGGTCCCTATTCCTCTTTCTTATTACATAAGCATGTTTAAATTATTTTGAGGTTTAGGTTGCTTAATTTCTTTGGGTTAGAATAATTTGAGGTTTTAGTGCTTAGGTTGATGGAAATTAAATGGAGGGATTAAGATTAATTAAAGGTTTATATGGTATTAATAAAAAGTAAAGGAATAAGATGGTATGGGGGCAATTTGGGTAGATCACTTAGGTTTTAAAAGTTTAAGGCTTATAATGAGGGGCATTTTAGTCTTTTTAGATTCAATTAAAAGAAGAAAGAAGGAAGAAACCCCTTGTTGTCGTTAGTGAAGAGGAAAGTTACGAAATTTTACAAAGAAAAAGAGAGGGAGAGAACCTTCGGTGGAGAGAAGAAGAAGAAGAAGAAGAAGAGGTTAGGGCTTTGTGATTTTCTTACTTTAGAGAAGAGATTCTAAGAGTTCTTTAAGAAGGGAAAAGGAAAGGGAAGGATAAATCTCCCATTGGAGGCAAAAAGTGGATTTTGTGGGTGGCTTGGAAGGTATTTTCGAAATTCTTTGACAAATTTTGATGGGTTTAGGTTTTAATAACTTAGGAAAGGCATGGGTAAGGTTATGTAAGTTTTAATTCATGCTTTCAATTCCTAAGATGTGCCAATTTTGACATCTCATGTTAATATGGGATTATTGTGCTTGATGAAAGTCAAGAGAAGCAAGAGGAGTTAGAGGGAAGGCAAATTGACCAAGGTTAAAGCTAAAGGAATTAAGGTGGGTGATATTTTAATAATTGAGTTAATAAGCACAATAAATTTCTTGTCATAAATGCAATTTATTGCTTTTTCCTATAACTTACCAATTTTGCAATTATTACTTTTGGATAGTTTAAATTTGTATTATGTGTCTTTTGTGTGTAAATAAATTGTAGAAATGTTTGCAAAATTATTTGTCCAATGAAAAAGAATGAAACATGTGATTTCAGAAAAATGTCATTTTGGGCAATAATGTGTGAATTGAGTGCGTTGCATGATTTATGGGTTTGTGGTAGTCCCTTAAGAGTCAAGTGCACTTGTCTGCCCATAGGCTTCTCCTGCCTGCCCGCTAGTGGCCACGGAGCTCCTCACGGACTCCCATAAGTTCACGGCTACACGTGACCGCTTCGCGAGAATGTGTAGTACGTTCCGTTTGGATCAACCCAAACCATCTTCTATGTGATTATATGATATGCTTTGTTTATTTTGTTTTTGTAATATGTTTTGATCAATTGAATATGATGGGGTTTTCTTTATGGAAAAGATGAATTTGGTAAAATTGCCTTGAAAATAATTGTTAAAGATTGTTTTTGCTGATACTCTTAATTATTAAGTTGTTACCCAATAAGTCGATGAGCTCACACCCCTTTTCTCCTCCATAGGCGACGAGTGAGAAACTGAGTAACTGCACCGGAATCAAGGCATTACTCCTGTTTCACTTTGATTTTGGAAGTTAGATTTTAGCACCAAAGCTTTAGATGCATTTTAGCATAAAAGTTATTGTTTTTGTAACTTTCATTGTATTTTGAATTTTGGATACTTTTGATATATTAGGGCTAAAATGCCCTCTAAAGTTTTGTAATAACCTACGTCTTTCATGTAAATGCAAGAGAATTGAGTTGTAAAGTATTCTTGTATATATTGCTTTAAAATGTGTTGTTTTATAGTTTGAAAATGACTAGATGAATAGGTGTGTGGTTGCTGCCATTTGAGTTAAATTATGGGTTGCCATGGGTTGGTATGGAGTTGGGAGATTGAAGAATGTGGAGATTGAAGTTTTTTTGTGCAGGTGCTGGAAATTGATTGAAGGTTGATGATTTTTGGCTAGTTAAATTTTAGGGGAGATGTTGTCCAAATTTCGTTTAATGGGCAGAAACTTCGACTGGGTTTTTGACCCTCTTAGAGTTTGAATTAGATTGGGAGGTCGTCTTGAAGATTGTAGTTCATGTTTAGAGCTTTCCCTTGGTATAGTAATATGTCACTTTTGGACTTAGGATTAAGAAGTTATAACGTTAAAAGAATGCAGTTACTGTTGGAAAGAGTTTTTGTCCAGGCAGTGTATTTGGAAAGGTTTTTCACTTCCTTAAAGCCTGCTTTGATTTTTGCTTCCTTCATGAGAATTGTAAATCGTCTTTTTGTCTTTCCATTGCTGTAAAATGTGACATTTTGGGGCCAGTGAGTTGAAAGATATGATTTTTTTTAAATCTCAGTCATTGTGAAGTTAATCTTATTTTAAGCAGTCACTTTGAAGACATTTTTGTCTCACTTAGAGGCCAAATTGGTTTTTAAATTCTTCATGAAAGTGTAGAGTTTTCTTTTAGCTTTTTATTGATACCAAAGTTTCGAATTTTGGAATTCTGTATGAAAAGAGATAAATTTTCAAAAACCAAGTGTAGGAGTGGCCAGATGAACTGGCCCCTCAGTAACGCTCGCCCAGCAGGCGAACGCTTTCCAAATGCTAACCTCTCGGCTCGCGGGCGAGCGTAATTGCTCGACCTCTCGGGTGAGCATAACTGCTCGCCTTCGGCCCCGCGGGCGAGGGATTTTGCTCGGCCTTAAGGGCGAGCGTAATAGCTCGGCCCGTGGGCAAACACTCGCCCAACGTTTTTTTTGTTTGTAAATTTTTCGTTTATTTTTGAAGTATTAGTTTTCTAAAAAAAAATCTACCCTCTCATGCAAAATTTAGAATTTTCAGGTTTGAGTTGAATTTTATAGATTAAATCGAAGGGAGACAATTAAATAGAGTTTTTGAATATGATTTCATATTTGGGCGATTTCTCGATTTATAGAGATCCGATTGAGGTGATTTTTAGTTCTTATTAATATAGAGGCATGAAATTTTGATTTTAGCTTAAGAATCGGATTTAATTTTGGGCCCTAAGAAGATCAATTTTATTGAGAGAGATTAGGGTGAATCTTACAAGATCGATTCGGATGGCATTAAAATAAGTTCATTTTTTAGTCTTCAAGTGGTGGGGAATTCCTCTCTTGTAGGCTACCCATCTAGATCTTACGTAGGACGTCGAACCCGTGACTCACCAGGAAGGGGTTCTAACATGATCCAAGCGGTGGCGGTGACCTAAGCGGCGGCTGTGACGAGACCATGAGACTTTTGTTCCTAATGTCGAGATAAGTCGAATGGTGGTGGTGATGACCGACAATAATCACCGGAAGTGACAAATCGACGATTGACATTTTTGTTAGTATTTTTCCTCAATTTTCGAGCTGATTTTGGCGACGATGGTGGTTAAAATAGGTATGGTTGTGATGGGCTTATCGAGAGAAAGAGGTTGGTATATATCACTAACCGATTTGAGCCACCGACGGTGAAGAAAGATGAAAGAGAGGAATTCGTGAATGGTAGATTTTGGGGGAGGATTAAAATGAAAATATAAGACAATGAGAAAAAAAGAAGAAGTTGTCTCTTATATATATAGCATACAGGATGTTACATCAGACATTAGTTCAAAAATATAAACTCATAGTTGAATTGCAATAAGTCAATGCAATAAAATTGCATTGAAGAAAAGACTATATCATATTATCCATCTCATCTAAGGGTTCATCACACCTAAGAACTAAACAAATTAGTTCCTAAACATAGAAAACAAACTCAATATCAAGTATTCAGAAGAACAATCAGAAATAAAATAATCCATAAGATATAGCCTTTTTTTCTATCTCCAATGAATTCTTCTTGAAATTTGCATGAAAGGTTGCTCTCTATTGAATCTTGTTATGTAATCTTTGGTGTTTATTCTGGCTCCCTAAAATTGTTACCTCCTAACTCTAACCTTCATATCTTCCTCTTATAGCATTGACTAGGATTTTTCGAATATACACAATTATCTACACAGGTTGTATAGGTGACCCAGTATCTCAAAATCCACTTTAAATCACAACTTTACATAGTTATAGAAGCTTATAGGGCTACATAGACCATGTAAGTGATCTTGTATCACAAAATTTGTTGTAAATAGTAACTTTACATAGTTGTAAAAGCTTACATGGGCTACATACACATTCGTATATATCATATACAAAGGCGTGAATCTTCACACGAACATTAAAAACATCTTTGAAGCTTCACATGTTTATAGTAACTTACATGGTCCCAATACATGACTATTTATCTCTAAAATTATTTCAACTCTTCCAATTATGCCTCGATTGTACTCAAAATCTTCTCCTTTTAGTATAAGAGGGTAATTATTACTTAAAAACACACTTGAAATAAAATAAGGATCAAAATAATACTATAAAAATATTAAATAACAAGCAACACATACTAAATATGAGTATATAAATATAATCAATTAATCATTTATCAAATTATACCTTTAGTGTATTAGAATTTGCATAGGATGACAGAGTTAAGTTTATTCCACAATTTCTTTCAAAGTAAATAAACTATTTTTATATTTAAAAAAGAGTATAAAAGGGGTTCAGAGAGTTGAGAATTAAGGAAATTGTAGTTATATCGCAAATGAGAAACATATATATCATAATGTATAATTCGATTGCTAAGTTATTTTTAATATAACGTCGATTTATTTATTTATATTAGATTCAAATCTTTATCAAATTGAAATCTTAAGTAACGACATACTCGTTGTTTATGAAATTTATTTTTTATTTAACAGTAATAATTCATGTGTCTCTTATTCTAAAGAGAATTAACACATGATATATCATAGGTGCTAATTTGATAGACGTCTCTAATGCGAATTAAAGATGTGTTATCTTCAATACTAAATGAACGTTCATATACAATGTTAGGTTTGAATTAATTTCGATGATCTATTATATAATATTTATAGATAAATTATCAATAAAATTTATTAAATTTTATTAAAATAAATAATTTAATAATCAAAATTTTATTTAAAAATTAATATTTATTTTTAATTATTAAAGAAATTTATATATTTTAAATTTTAATTACATTGATTAAGTATTATTAAATTAAAATTATTTTAAAATATCTAAACGAATTATTTAAATTAAATTAAATTATATACATAATTCTCATTAACAATTAATATTAAATAATTAAATAATTTATATCTGGTTGATAGTAAATTAGATTATGAGAAAAAAAATGTAAACAGAGAACAAATATGGCTTTTTTCAATTTTCGTAAGTTATAAAAAATTAAAGAAAAAAAATTAAAAATTCATTAAAATTAAAAACAAAAATAAAAATAAAAACAAGCAGGTCCTTAATTAATATAACACACTTGGATTAATATAAAAAAACTAACTTTATTTTCATTGTTTTTCATATTTACTAAGAATGTAAGATCAATAAATAAAGCATCTTAACAAAAAGAGACCAACCTTGGTACTATATGAAAAATTAATCACAGGTAAGATAAGAATGTCAACGAAGTCTAATTAAAATTGCAATTCGAATGGAAAAAGGTGCCACGTTTAGTTAACAATTTCAGCAAAAAGGAGCAAGGGTTGGCATTGGGGTATTTCTGTTATTTGTGGGTTTATCACCAATATATATATATTCTTGGAAAAAGAATGATGGGAAGAATTGAAAATATATATGACAAAGAGTCTAATTAAGCAGAGGATTTGGAGGCATGAGTGACAGTATCTCCAAAGATGCGTTGTCTGAAGTCAGAAACCATTAGGGGAAGACCTTTGCGTAGGGAGACAGTAGGCTCCCAACCAAGAAGCTCCTTAGCCCTAGTGATGTCAGGTTTCCTCATGTGCGGGTCATCCTCTGTGTTAGGCCTGAACTCTATCTTTGCCTTTGGATCAATTGTCTCTTGTACCACCTACAAATTACAAATTGCGAATGACCATGCCATTTCGTTTACTAACTGCCAAAACGACCCAAAGATACCTTACTGCTCTTTCCTACTGCTGAAGAAATTAAGATTGATTCATACCTCAGCAAGCTGAAGCATGGTAAATTCACCGGGGTTGCCAAGATTGAAAGGCCCCACATGCTCACCTTCCATAAGTCGCATTAGACCCTCCACCTGCTCATGTATTGAGACCATTAAGATGAATTCAAGCGCTCATAGTTCAGATTGATCCAATGATATAGCAAAGAAATTTGCATCTAATTGACTTGCACGTTTAGAGTACTAACAACTATATATTGATGAGCCTTAAAAAGAGACATCTACTACCAGGTCTGAAACGTATTGGAAACTTCTCGTCTGCTTCCCATCACCATATACGGTCATTGGCTCTTTCCTTAGTGCCTGTGCAATGCAAATTATAATATTGAAATGCTAATCTATATATAACTATAAGAGGAGCAGATGTAGAAATTAAGGGATATTAATGAGCTTAGAACCTGTGCTACAAAATTGCTCACAACGCGTCCATCATCTATGCACATGCGTGGCCCATAGGTGTTAAAAATTCGAGCAATCCTCACCTGCAAAGCCCTTTGTTTCTTGTTAATATAAAGTGACTGGAATATCTTAAGTACTTGATGAATAATATAACAAAAACGCTTAAATTCCAAGTATATTAGACATTGGTAAACTATATGAAAATGTCTCTTGCAAGAAAATGAAAAAAATGAAGATAGAAACTTTAACCTCTATGCCAGCCCCTCTGTGATAATCCATGGTCAAGGTCTCAGCAGTGCGTTTGCCTTCATCGTAGCAGCTCCTAACACCTGTCAAATGGGGAATTTTGGTTTTTGTACAGAATTAAGTGACATCCGTAAAAGCTGCAAAACTCATGATACAATTTGTGAAAAATGAAATTGTAAGCTTGCCAATTGGATTAACGTTGCCCCAGTAGCTCTCAGCCTGAGGGTGTTGCAAGGGGTCACCATAGACTTCACTGGTGCTGGTTAGCAAGAAGCGTGCACCAACCCTCTTTGCCAATCCTAGCATGTTCAATGTTCCCACCACGTTTGTCTTGTGCACTCACATATCCAACCAAATCAAGGACACCAAACAAAACATGTTGCTAATCATGAAAAATTATACACGTCACCAAGCACGCTATGCATGCATGCATGCACTGTATTAGCTAGATCAACGTTGATATGGATACATCTCAATGTATAGTTACCATAGTTGATTGCAAGTTCAAAAATTGTCAAAATGCGAGATACAGACATATAGCTGAAAAGAAATTAGAAAAAGAAAAAACGAACTTAAAGGATTTATTAAGGGACAAAGGAAGGATATGATAGTCTTCACAGGATTGAACTTGTAATGGACAGGAGAGGCAGGACAAGCCAAATGGTAGATCTGATCAACCTCCAATAGAATTGGTTCGACCACATCATGTCTGATAAGCTCGAACCTAGGATTTCCAAAATGGTGTAACAAATTCTCTTTACGTCCAGTGAAGAAATTATCAACGACGATCACATTGTCACCTCTAGCGATAAGACGGTCCACAAGGTGACTGCCCACAAAACCAGCACCACCGGTGACCAAGATCCTGGAACTCTTTCTCTTCAATCCTGTTGGAATTCTCACTGGTTTTTGTTGAGACTCGTAAAGAACACGTCTATTGAGGGCGACAGGGGATCCAGACACCAAAATTGGGTCTGTTATTGGATGATTTGGTTGAGGTGGTGAGATAGGGAATGTGTTGAAGAAGAGAGCAGCAATAGAGAAACCAAGGAGAACGCAGACCAGTCTTTGTTGGCGAAACAAGCAACGAATTGGGTTCGTAGATTTTGGGAGAGAATGCGGGACTGTATGTTTTGGTAGATGATCAGGAAGCGGTTCTGTTGTCTGAGTTGTGTTAGTATTGTTCCGGTGAATGAGCTCAGAATCCATTTTCTTCTTTTTTTTTTCCTCACAGAAACAGATCCAATTTCGATGGGAAGACAATGGAGAGGTTTGGAAAGGAAAAGTTGAATGTTTCTCAAGTAACAGACAAGATCGTTAAGTTCATGTGTGCGTGTAGGTGTCTGTATTCAAGCCAGAAAATTTCTTGCTTTGGATGGCTGGATCGGGATGATATATTGGGGGAGCCATACAAGCAGGTTTGCTACCGTTGGATGCTGACAGTCTAACGTTTAATCCAAGGGTGGATAGCTAATAGTAGGTGAATTTATATCGAACACTTGTTCTTACTTGGCTTTATAATCGCTCTCCAAGCAAGGTGGCAGTTGCTGGTTTTATGGTTTTACAATTTTGGTCTAATACTTTTGGCGAATGGACTTAGTTCCATTTGATAAGATATCGCTTTATTAAAATTGAGGGAATGGTGAGCAAGGGGTAAAAGTCAAAACACAACCGATTTGGAAGGAAAGCTTCAAATGTGTGAGAAATGGTTTTGATGGCCAATTCCTGCATCTGTAAGTTTCAATGTGGCAGAGTCAGAAGCTCCAGAGTGGTTCCTAGAATTTTTAGCTTTTTCTGTTCACATATCATATCCTTTGATCTGTCAAGGATGACAGAGGCCTTGGGTGAAGAAAGTTGCAGAGTTGGATCATATGCATCAATCCATATAGTTGGAAAGTTAGATGATTTCTTAAAAATGTCTGGCAAAGAGGATTACAGAACAGTTGATCCTGGACCAGACCAGGAAGAGGACTAATGCCTCGTAGCTTTTTGATCTCCACAAAAACCCCATGATCATACATAAAGGCCAGATGGAAGACCTTTTTTTTTTTTTTCAGTAATAAGCAGAGTGAAAGATCAAGCCCCGATCATGACTAATCAAGTCAAGACCTGGCCTGAGAAACAACAATCTCTTATAACAAATTACTCGTAACTTAGACCATCCTTATATCTAAAACCGAAAAGATCATGTAAGAATAATAAGGTACTGATCATGGTCAAATGACAGTTTGTCAGAGGAAACAATTGCACATGAAGCATATAACTTGAACATTATTCTCGACTTTTAGACAACTTGTCATATAACATAATAATACAACTATTATTTTCTACCACCTATTCAGTATCCTAGTCTCCCTTTAACTTTGGAATTATCAAGTAACCATTCTAACACATTATAAGGTTGTTATTCTTGCATGGATTTTAGAAAGTTATATGGTTACAATTTATTTGGAGATATTCACTCACTGGAGAAGGTTAAAAGTTTCATCTTTTGCATCCTTTTGGATATACCAAAAAGCATTTTTTTTTCGACTCCTATAATGCTAAAATTTAAAATTTACTCTTCTTTTGTGGTCTGTACAAACTTCAACTCTATTGCAGCCTCGTTATTTCAAGGACAGGTTGATTATTTCACCCATAGGTGCGTGGCTTTTGGTGAATAAATCGTAAAACCCTCGTCTGTAGACTTTTTGTTTTTTTTCCTGAACAGATAAATCAATGTATAGGTGTTCATATTTATATGGATTCATTGCCCAAAACAAACTACAAATTAACTTTACAGAATCCTATACCTATAATTCTTTCCAGGCCAACATATGTAACAGATAAATCAATGTATAGGTGTTCATCTTTATATGGATTCATTGCCCAAAACAAACTGCAAACTTTACAGAATCCTATACCTATAATTCTTTCCAGGCCAACATATGTAGTACGCACAATGTTTACGTGGTAATATCAACAACTCAGTGAACAATCACCCCGGGAAACAAATGGAAGGTTCTGCCTTTTGTGTTGAACGCATTCTTAGAGTGGAATCCAACCCTGTGTTGAGACGGAATTGAAGTGAGAGCAATTATTGAATTGAACTGGATCAAGGTCTGAGTTTAGTGAACTAACCTTGATAAGTCCTTTTTCGGTGCCACATATAATGATGTCATTAGCTGTAAGGAGGCTAGTTATTTTGCTTCCTGCTGATATCCTCCCAACTCTCTGGTGTGTTGCTCTCAGCCAAATCTATTCTCAACAGATACTAGAAGTACTTAAGATGGCCTCCTAACCAGCTAAAAGCACTTTTACAGATAGAATTTATGATTAAAAAAGGATCAATATGCATCTAAGAGGGGGTCCAAATGATGAAATCTAGCAAAAGTTACTTGGCATTCTGGTTTTAGGTTCTTGACAGAAACATCAGAAACTAAAACTAAGATCATGTACCTGTAGGGTGCTGGTTGATGAGCTGGAATTTAAGTACAAGAAATCTTCCACTACTCCCATTGTTAGCACATTTCTTACTTCAGCTATAGAAACTTGGGGATTATAGTATGTTCTGCAATCCTGTAAAGACATTCCTAAGATTAATAAAAGATTTTTGTGTAACATACACTATTCATATTACAATTCATTGCTCCCACCTGAACTTTTGAACCCTCGACATTTGAACTTGCGCTGTAAATCCAATCTTTGTACACAACAATAGAATTGACGGGCTTACTTTGCATACTCCAGCTCTTTGTTGGTGCTCTAATCTCTCGCTCTCGGTTGCTTGCTATGGCCAGCTCCTACAGAAGGGACGTCAAATACCTCTTAAGCATATTTCATGAGTTGAATTAAGAGAGGCTCTATGACCTACCTGTATGCTTGAATCCGTGCAGCCTATGTACACTTTTCCCCGGACCACACTCATGCATTTCGCCTTTTTGGCCTTGCAGATATCTTTTATCGTTCTTTGGGAATCAACAACCTGTTTAAGATTAAGTTCTGAAGTTAAAAGAGTTATCCTGCAAGTGAATTTCAAAGAGCAGTACTAATATTATTCGGTTTCTCAGCATTCCTTATATTCCCTTGGCAGTTAGGTTTTACAAGCCTAACATTGTTTGAATTAAAAAGAAACTAGTGCAAAACACCAGACTCATACATATGGAAATCAATCATTTACTTAATTTTCTCTTTTTAGTTTGAACTCTGAACTTTTAACGAATTGTCAAGTCTATAACCCAATTTGACTTGCTAAGTTTTCACCTTCATTGAATGACCTTGGGTGATCGCAAAAATCATTTGGCCATAGGTTTGTAACTTCCGAACTGCCTCTTTCATGGAAACAACTTCAACGCACTCCAGTTTCCTGTAGACCATTTCCCATACCTGCATAAGAAACACATAACTTAAACGTCGAACTACTCGAGATTTCATGATCTGATGAGCAAACACAGTACTATCTTTGTGAAAGAAGTGTTCCACACCCTGATAGTTTTATCATCAGATCCACTCAAAAGCCTGTCTTCTGCTTCAAAGAGTGCAAAACATGTTACTGTTTTTTTATGTTCTTTCATGTGGCACACAAGAGTAGCTGATTGCTGTTTGATGTCCCACACCTGTTGAAAACCTTCAAACTCTTACTAAAAAATTCTTCTGTATTTTCCATTCTGAAGATTTTTTAGCCTTGAATTTTTGTACCCAGATGTGAGAAATTGTAATGTTAAGTGTTGAATTTTTAACACGTGGAACTATTTCATACCTTAATTGAACCATCAGAGTATCCACTATGAAGCAGTCCTTTATAGTAGATGAGAGCAGTCACTGATCCACTTTTGCTGTCCGATGCCTCCATAATTTGTGTATGCACACAAGAAATACGCTGTTCTTACAATAGTAAGGTTGATGTGAGGCAATGAAGTGCTGCTTCCACTAATCATTAATGCAATATGTTCTAGACATGGATGCTCGTTGATAATATGAATGTAGATGAGACAATCTTCCTCAGAGCTACTGAATGCTTACATGTATAGATAGTTCCAAGGAGCACAGGTTTAAATGAAAACAACAGCAGAGATGCTAGCAGGAAGCTGAGCTACTAGTTTAGGACTAGAAAATCCAAGAGCATTCAGAATTTGAATTTAGAGATGGTCACTCGCGTGTTCCTTGAATGGCTTGCAGGAAACTATGAGAAGGGTTTCCGAGAGTCTGTCCTATTATTGTGATAACATCGAAGAGCTATCTAACACTACATTTAGTAAAATTTGATGCTGCTGCATTTCTACCAAAAAGTTCTTGTGAAGAACAACATAAATAACAGAATAAAGAATATGTGACTTTTTATGCAACTCTCAGTGCTTTAGACCACTAACCGATTTATTGCGCAAGTAATAGTCAGCCACTCTATGCAATTCCTCAGCCATCCAGGTTACGCTTGAAAACCGCCTCAGTGACTCCCTTACTCCTTCCGAGAGATGAATTAGTTTCTGCATTCCTGAATAAGTAACATGAATCTAGATAGGAATTGAACATAAATCACTGTACTTTCATATTAGTACATTGTATAGTCGCACGTTAGCTATAGCTGACTTTCTGACGAGATATTAGAGCCTCTTCAGCTCATAGTCCTGTATAAGTGGGATCTTTACCTCTTCCAGATGCATAGTTGTAGATGCAGAGACAGGCTAGCAGCCTCTCCTCAAGTTCTAAGCCAGGATGCATAAATTGCTCAATGCCATTAAGCAAGATATCGCATGCAGTATATCTTATACTCTTTGGACATTTGGCAACTTCGAATCCTAACCATGCAATCGCTGTGAGAGAGTCACGAGAAATCTTCTTTGTCTTACTTGTCAAACCTTTATTTAGAGCATGGAAAACAGGTTTCCCCATGGAAATGATTCCTTTTGCAATTTTGCTGCACCACCAGTCTATTTCTCTGTCCTGCATATGTAGATCTTTCTTAATTTGAATACCTAAATATAACAATAAAATGCACCATCCACTTTGACATCTTACCTGCAAGCTTGGATCCATCCAGTCAAAGTTTCTTATCATGTTTCGATGGTATAAAGAGCTTAAACCTGCTTTCTTCACCAGCCATGCCACTGTGTATGGTTCCCCTGTCCAAGAATAAGTTCCTCCAAGATTTGCTAGAATGAATGCAGATAATTGCTGTGTAGTAGAGCAATTTTCTGAAGCCAATAATTCAAAGATGATCTGCATGGCCTTGTCTGTGAATGCGCTCTTGACCGACAAGTTTTCCTGATACATTAAATTGCTGGCAACATCAGCTGCGCAGAAGTTCAACTTTCTCCTCCATTTATTCAGTCAGATAAGAAAGCATACATTACTCTTTTTAACATAAGCCCATAAAGGAATAGCACAATGTGGTAACTTACCACTATCTCTAATTGCAATACAAAATTAGCTACCAAAAGTTGATAGTTCTGTTGAAGGTTTCGCACAAAGTGGATTAGTGATTGCACCATGTCTGTGCTTCCTTCCTTTTTCATCCTTCGCAATAGGCTGATGGCTGAGGATCTGAGAATCCCCCCCCAAAAAAAAGCAGTCATATACTAAGAAAGAACGATGAACTTATGTAACTTATGCAAAAGATCATTATATTCTACTTATAAGTAGATGTCTCTATGAAGGATAATTAACTTGATCTTTTATTTAAAACAACAAGGAGTAGTCGTTACAACTTCAAATAGAAAATCTAAAGAAAACTGGGTTGAGTGCGAGAAAACCTCTAGAACTTCACTGGTAAATGTTTGGCATGGACCTAGAAGTGACATTTATAAGCATATTCATAATGTTGTTGATAATAAAATTCTGACTACATGACCATGCGAGTCGATAAACTGAAACTTGTACCTTGGCATGTGAAGGATTTCATGGAAAAACTCAATTGCTGTTAACTTGGCATCCTCCACGTGACTTTGCAGGAGACATTGTAAGGGGGAAATGGAAATAGTTTGTGATACAAACTTTCTGCATTGTCCATTGAATTGCATACACTTTATCAGAACTTTGACCAAAGAGATGTATTCATTCGTATTGTAACTTCTACCAAGATCTAGGAGCCTGCAGAGAACGTGAGGAGAAGTAATTGCAGCCATGTGCATATTATTGGTTGCACAGTCAAATGCAGTTATCAGTACTTCAATAATCATCAAAGAAGCTGCTGGCGGTGTCATCGGAAGTGACGTTGGTTTCCCCATGTTCGTGTTTGAAGTGCAGACAACCTCCACCAACGCAGGCAAAAGTTCTAATGTCTTTATTTCCGTCGGAGAAGGATTTATCAAGTATATAAGAGTAGCTGCTTCGTGCACATTGTGCTTCAGAGCAGTTGCCAGATCACAAAGCTGCAAACCCTTCTTCTTGATGTCTGCTAAAGCAGACTTGTTCACTGATATTATAGATGTAAGTACATATACTGATGCTCTTATGATTCTTTCCTCCTTGGAACTTGAAATAGCTGTAAGCAGTCGATCCAAAATCACATCCTTCAACACTGTGTATTTTTCTCCTCTTTTCTTGTTCAGCATTTCGTAAATGGTTGTAACTTGTACAGCATAGTCTTCCTCACACTTTACTAATCCATCCGAGAAAAATAGTTTTGAAATTGCTTTCTCAAGTACTCCAACCAATCCCATTTTGGAATCTTTTCCAGAGATGTCGAACGATTCAATGAAGTTTCTTGACTTATGAGATATCTGTTGTTTAGTTGGAGATATTTTCTGTTGACTTACCAGGGAAAACTTGTAACTCTGCAGATTTGTGGATGATGTCTGATTAAGAACTTCGCGCTGTGATAACTTCTCAACTGAATTTTCTTCTAGGAGGCAATTCTCCTTGGTATGGTATCTATGTTTTGATAAGGATAAATCTAAATCACCTACAGAATTGACAAATCTGCCAGAGAATAAGTCTGTTATGTCTACATCTTGCACTTGATGTTGTCGAGAATGTGGCAAGATCATTTTTGTGGACCTCGTACTCAATGAAGAGCATGGAGCTTGCAGGTTCCTGTGCAAGTTGGAGAAATTTCATGTCAGAAAGAAAGTAAAATTATGAGACTAACCTTTCTATTGCTTTCTTGGGTAATAACTAAAGATGGTTACAGCTGCTATTGTGAACGTAACTGAGCACAGACTTCTGGTTGCAGTTTATTGTCGCTTTCCCTTGCTCTTCTGGTTGAAGTTTTAATATATTCATTGGTTCCCTGGTTTTCGGAGATATGAGTGAGTGTTATTATTGGATGGTTCTTGAAAATGGTAAGTAAAATTCCTTTGAAGCATTTACCTCTAGATCACTGTCTTTCAGAGAACAATCGTGATGTGAACTCGATGAAGTTGGTGTATCTGATTCAGTGTCCAGGAGCACTTCATGGAGGCATTTGATGCTTAAGTACTCCTCAAATTCTGTTTTCTGAAATTTTGACTTTGGAACTTGATTCAAATGTTTAAGAGCTGTACTACTATGTTGAAGTTTCTGATTTTCTCTGCATACCTTAGGTTCATTTGGTAGACATTCAAGTATATGTCCGTGAGGATCAAGTGGATGTACCTTGTCATTCTGCGTTAACATTTATAACAATTTAATCTGTTAACAAACACGAGCCAAATTTGTTGAATAACATATACGACTTTGTAAATAAAAGCAAGATTATCCATAGCTCTTTTGTGATTTTCAATTTCAAGCATAATCGACAATCAGAATTCTGCTCCAATATGAACTAATGTAAGGCTTACGGTGTAAAAGTTTTGGAAGAGGTGTCCTTGCTCAGTAGAGTCGTAATAGTCATTAGTGCTGGTTACTACATGCCTGTCATGAGATATAATGACTATGAGCTATGAGCAGATATCACAACTATATAGATTCAAACTTACTCTGGCTACTGCAATTGATACAGAAAGGACAGGGAAGTATTAATGATTTTTCTCTTCTAATTTATACTGCCATTTATTCATTCAAGAGTCAGTCCTGGGTAATTAGGGAGGTTCAAATTCAACTTTTGTGCAATTACATGTCAATGATTAAATTATAGAAGGTCCAATAGCAGAAAATGAGTAAAAGAAGACTCACGAAAAGCACTGTGATTCATCTTCCAGGGAAGAAGAGTTTATATTTCTGCTATTCCCCTTAGGAAGCTCTCCATATGAAATAACCTGATAATACATTAGCCACTGCTTGTGCCTCCCGGCAATTTCCTTTACTGCTTCATCAATACTGTCCTCACTACTATCTGCTAAAGGATCATCCGATAAGCCTTTCTGTTCATTGATTACTTCTACTTGGGGCATAATACTGGAGTAAAAGAAACTTCTCCCAAATTTCAGCAGAAATTCTTTTTGAAGCACTCTTGGAGAGACTAGCATTGCTTGAAGAAAGTGCAGGGCTACCTGCCATTCATCGTTTTGCAGCTTCTTAACAACTGACAGATAGAAGTATGCTAAACAAACCAAATAATGGTTTGAAATTCCAGCAGTGACTCCTTGCTCATCAAGCAGTGCTGGGACCTGAAGCATTCTCTCTGAATCACGCAGTAAAGTGCTTTTCTCTCCTGGACATTTTGCATGTAACGCAGCTTCAATGTTTTCAATACCCCAGTAAAGATTTGAGAGGACTGAGTGCTCGAAGAATTCAAAGAACTCTTGCTTTTGAATGTGTAGCCTGGAAGTGCATTGCAGTTTCAAGGATTTCCAGGAGTCTGTGTTTGCTAGGAATTCAAGAATGCATTCATTGATTGAAAAGACAAGTACCCTTATGGATTGAAGGCCTGGTCTGTCATCATCTTGAGATAGAACTGAGAAAGAACAAGATGAAACAGAAGCCATGAAACCTTCAGACCTGCAGACTTCATGAGAAGAATACTATGAAGAGGATAAGAGAGAGACCTAATTGGAGGGAGTTGTGTTAAGAACAGTACTTGTAGAATTGTAGGCATGGAACAATTCCCCGTGACTCTTCCAGCCAAACTCCAAACTCCAATGGTCCCTCTATTGCCCAATTCCTGCCTAGAGACAAGAAATTATTCATGGAAGGAAAAGGGAGTGTCTTCACATGCCATTTATCATATACATTCTAAATTCTTATTTGTCTCTTCTTATTCTTTCTAATTAAGATTCTTCTAATCAAATACGAAACAGAACTTGATATTGGAAGATTTAGCTATTCCGGTGTGGGATCATTATTGGGTTGTTGCTCAGGAATTCAATTGGTATGCTCGTGATAAGATGTATTGGTGGACGTAGAAAACAATATTATTATTTACTTCCGTCAAGTTTTGTCATTTGGTGTGGAAATGCTGAGAAAGAATCTGCAGAGAGCATGTTGACTTGACAGGAGAAGTTTCATCAATGCTTAAAAATTATAGTAAAGATTTAAAGACTGGCGGTGTGAAGGGAGCAGATCCTTGACTTCAAGACCTGAAGCACTTCTGCATGAATTAAGGTGATGATGCACTTGAGTGACAAATGAAAATGAATTGAAGAGTGGCTGTTCTATTGCAAGTAGAAGCCATGTCTATGTGGGTATGCTTAGCTTGACTATAATTCAGCTGTAGGTAATACAGTGTGTGATTTTGTTTGGTATTGATAAAGAGGCAAGTTGTGCTACTGTTCATGAGGCTGTCATGAAAAGGACACCACCCTTTTGTTGTAAGCAACTTGGACCCCTTTGGCCTTCTTGTCAGAATGATAAAGGTCACAGAGCTCACGGTAATGAAAGCTACAAATCAGACAGTACCACTACAATATTTGGGTTGTCAAATTTAGAATGCATAGATTGTTAAATCAAGCGCTGCTTTAAGAATGGCATTAGCCTAGTCAAGATTCCTATCTCTGGTGGGACCGTAGGTTGGACATATACATTCACGCATCTTTGTAATAAAATGATAACATGAAAACCAATATACCTAGCCTTTCAAGGTATTAATTTTATTGGTTTATTTATTTTCCTGTTCATATATACATACTACTTACACAAATACATCAATCAAAAGAAGCAGAAGCAGAAGTAGATTAGTGGAAGCCTGAATAAATTAATCATAATACAACTTTTCAGTAACAAAGGAACAAACTCTACTCCTTTAAATCTCTTCCTACATGTTTTCAGCCACTATATTATATAATATGTGAACATGTCTACCTTCTGAGATAATGAATTCTGTAATGACTTCGAGAAAACATATACATTACAGCATTTTTTTCCCCTCTTATTGTCATTATTTATGATCACAGCCGTGCCTAAGATTATGCTCCACAAGCCAGCAAGTATGGACTCTAGGCGACTGCAATTTGGACTTTGTAGAGCCTACATGGCATCTTCTTCTGGTTGAACTGACCCAGTGTTGGAGAATCTATGAGACACTGGCATAGAGTGTGGACCCAACATAAAAGGTATGTTGGGTCCGGGATTTGGTACCGGGATTTAGTACCGAGGCAAACGGGCCCCGCATACCCCCGCGGCTCACATAATTGGTACTGTCCTCTTTGGTCAGGGGAATCCCTCTCCAGGATTCGAACACAAGACCTCAAGGTTTTATAGCTTCCACATGCTCGCCTCTTACCATTTGGCTACCAAATCCCGGACCCAACATTAAGCCTCTGGATTTCCTTGCAAATCTTATGTAGTTTCTTTCTTTCCAAACCTCTTGGAAATGAGTTGCTATTGCTATCATGTAGATCTCTTTGTCTTGCTTGGAACTAGGCATCTGTATTACCCTTTGTATGATGTCTATTAGCTTGCTATGAAAGGGAATATGTGTACATAAAGAAGAAATCCTCTACCATACAACATTGGAGAAAATGTAATTGAAAAGCATACAGTCTTTGTTCTCTTCACCTAAATCGCATAATACACAAACTTTAGTTGTAGATAGGAACTTTAATTTATCCATTGTGTTGAGTCTATTCAGTATAGCTAACTGAAGCAAGAAGCTAGTATTTAGCTTGAGAGTTTTGCTTCACCATCTTACACCACTACTTTTTTACCTGAATCAAACAACAGTTCCTTGGTTTTCCTACTAGTAAGTTCTGTAACAAGTAGTCCATGCCAAAGATAGACATCCTCATCTCCAATGTTCAAATATTGAGGAATTGATAAGCTTCTGATCAGGTTTAGAGGTAGAGACTAGTTATAATTCTCAATTATTTCTTGCACTTTTGCTTTCTTTGAGAATTTGGATAGTGAAGTTCTTGCCATAATGTTATGAATAAAAGCTCTTTGGTTACTCCAATTATAATGCCACAGTGAGATCACATTGTTTGACTCAATTTTGCATACAACCTATTGATGTACAATGCCTCACAATTTGAGAATTTGACTGAAGAACTACGAATAACTGTCTTCAGGATTCAAAGCCCACAAACTGTTTCCTTTAAGGATATAATTGTGTATCCATTTAATCCACGATGATTCTTTTTCACCTAAAATTCTCCAAATCCTTTTTAGCATAAGGAATCTATTACTTCTGCTAATTGTTTCCAATATTATCCCTCCTATTTCCTTTGGTTGACAGATATCTTTCCAACTAACTTTTGCTTCTCTCCCCTTGTACCCCATAGTAACTACATCATCATGCTTTCCAATGTTTTATTAAGCCTTTTTTATAAGAAGATATGAGAGTATCGGTAAGTTTGCATTGACACAATGATAGACTTTAGTAGTTGGATTTCCCCTCCATAAGATAGACTTATATTTTTCCATAACTCTAACCTTTTTTTGAATTTTCTTAAAGAGAGGTAGAAACTCTTTATATCTTAGTCTTCTTAAAGAAATTGGAATTCCCAAATATAGAAGAGGGGGTTCCTATTCTGTCATACTAGTAACTTGAGTCAATATGATTGAAAGGTGAGTTGGACCGTTTGATAAAACTAAGTAGCTTTTCTTCATATTGATGTTTAAACCAGATAACTCCTTGAATATTTGTCATGTGCTCATTAGTACTTAAAATGAATGTGCATCAACTTTGCTAAGTAAGAGAAAGTTAAAGCTAGGGACTATAGAGATTTTCTATTTCAGCAATTATGTGAGGACCTCGATGCATATTAAGAACAAGTAAGGAAACGAGGATCCCCTTGCCTGAGTCCTTCGGTACCTTTGAAGATTTTTGTTGGACTTCCATTAATTAGAATTCCAAAAGATGTAGTGATGATGTAAGCTTGGATCTATTTGATAAACATTTAGGGAAGTTTTAGGACTTCTAGTGTCTTTAAGATGAAATTACATTGACACTATTGAAAGCTTTATGAATATCCACTTCAATAGCACAATTTTGTGGAGTATTGCTTCTTATATATCCTTTCAAAAGCTCCTACAAAATTAGGATATTATCACTAATATGCTTATAATTCAAAAATGCCCTTTGGTTCTCACTGATTTTGAATTTAACACTAACTTTTAGCCTATTTTCAATGACTTTAGCAATGATCTTGTAGATGAAATTAATGTGAGAAATAAGTTTAAAATCACTTAGAGAGTCAAAGGAATTAAGTACAAATAAGTTTAGTTAATCTCTATCAACAGAGTTCCCTTCTTGAAAAATTCATGCACAACTTCCTTAGTGATTTTCCCTACTTTATCCCATGTGAAACAGTACTCATTTAGACCATCTAGGCCAGGAGCCTTTGAACCATCCATTATGAAAACCACATTTTTATTTCATGATCTGTGACAGTTCTGATAATATAAAAAACTGTTCCCTTAGGAATCCTTACAGATATAAATTAATACAGGCTACGTTTGTGGCTCACATCTGAGTCGTCTTTCATGATTGTGGGTTTTTTTTGGCTCCAATGTCTTCCGAAACTCCTCCGTTCTTCGATATTGACCCTGAAACACTAGCAAACACATCAAAGTACCTCAAAAATATAATATTTAAGTTCAAAAATTTGTACAAACTCATAAACCCATAAAACATAAATAATTAACAAACTAACACAATTCTAATATAAACACATACTAAATGATCGAATTAGCGGCTCAACACATATCAAACTATGCCTTAAAACACAATGCAATTTACACTTATCATGTAAACAGAAAAATGTTCATCATATCAATTTTAGCGTGCATTTCTATCATTTGATCGACAACTACAACTCCTTTTTGCTAACGAAAAGTTACAGGCTGTCTACTCCGCTCGTTCATCCATAAAGAACTATTACTCGCCATCTCTTCTAATAGCTCTTCTACTTCATCTACCGTCATCCTCATAAATGATCCTCTTGAAGCCGCATCAATTGTGCCTCTTATATATGGGATTACTCTGTTATAGAACGTTCACAAAAGAAATTCTTTAGGTAGGTTATAGTGTGGACATTTTCTTTGCAAGTATTTGTATCAATCTCACACTTCATAAATTGATTCCCCGTCACCTTGCTAAAAGTTTGTGATCTCCTTGATAACCTTTGTAGTCTTGGTAAGGGGAAAGTACTTATTTAGGAAGGAAAGAACTAGTTAGTCATAAGTGGTGACATTAATCGGGTTGAAGGAATGGTACCAAGCTTTTTCTCTATCCCTTAAGGTAAAAGGAAATAGTCTTATTCTTACAGCATCCTTCGACATCTGATGATAATGGAAGGTATCATAGATTTTAAGGAAATTAACAATATGTGCATTCGGGTCTTCATTCGTTAATTTATAAAGTTATACATTTTGTTGAAGCATATTTAGAAGGGCTAGTTTGATTCAAAGTAAGTTGCTTACATGGGTAGCCTAGCCACACCTTGATTAGTTGCATTGAAGCCCAATCTCATGAAGTCTTTAGGGTTTTTGGTTGATGCCTTCGGTTCGCTGCTTGATCCAACACTTGTTGGAACTTCTCGACCATTGTTGCTTTATGATTTCTTCTTCTTCTTCTTCTTACGCCAAGCTCTTTTAATTGAACGTTTTAGATGAGTGATGTTGTAACACCCACATACCCCCTAGGAGGATATGCAATTGCCTATACAAAATAGAACCAAAATAATCTAAAACATATTAAATATTCCTTGCATGCATTTTAGAAACTCAAGCAAACAAACATTACAATCTATTAGGAGTTATTTTATAAACATATCAAGATATTCCAAAAATTCCTTGAAAATAAGGCAACACATTTCACATTCATAATTACTGAGTTATATTCAAAACATATCACACATATTATACTTATCAAAATACATGTCTTAAACATAATCCATCCTATATTAAAGTTATTACAAACCATTAAACAAAATACAAACTGTCTCATATTATCAGATACAACTAAAAAAACAAACTTAATTATACATATTCAAAAAAAAAAGACATTCTTCTTGGCCACTACGATTGTCTTTGTTCTAGTCTTTAAAAAACTTTCTTATCAAAACCTACACGGAGGCAAAACTACCATGCTAAGCATATAACTTAGTGGGGAAAAAACTAAACAAGATTTAATTTGGCGACTATTTCTAGCAGTCGTCTATTATTCACATATACAAAATCAGATCAAATCATATACAACCTTTGATTATTCAAATTAAAGAACAATCCAACATTATTTGCATCAGAACAAAATATAACTTATCAGAACAAGATATACTTGCTTCAAAACAAAACTTAAAGTATCCAAATAGAATACCATAATATTAAAACAGAACTTTAAAGTATTAGAATAAAACTTGATTGTGTCAGAACAGAACTTGATTATATCATAACATAATTTTAGTTGTATCAAAACTGAACTTAGCTTACATCAGAATTGAACATATATTATAACATAAAACAAGTTAGCTTGGTAATCCTTTTGACAAAAGTAGGTAACGGGACCATAATAGAAGATACTATGATTACTATCTAAAACAAAAGAGACTAATGTCTCTAAAATAAGGGACACTGTAGTGTCAATAATTAGGGGACACCTTAGTGTCAAGTTACAGGAGCAGCTGCAAACCCTTTTAGACATGCCTATTTACCTATGAATAGGACTTGGAAAATTTTAAAACAATCCATTTCAAAATTTCAAAACCATAAGCAAATAATGTAGTGTATAACATATGACTTTATTTCACTTTGCTCTAATTGAACTTATTCGTTGACATATGATCAAACTTATCATGTATTATAAATACAAGCATGTGCAATAATGCATCAATAAAAGTATTAAGTCATCACACATTATGTATATTCACATAATTAGAAAGCACTTCTAATACAATCCCAATTATCAAACTCCTTGGACAATTGAGGGTCCAAAATTATCACAATATTATAATCACATGACAGCGAAATAATGGATAAGTATGAATTCATTTCCTTTACACCCAAATTTAACACATTCATTCTAACTTGAACAAACTTATCATACCTTATAAACATAAGCATTTGTAATAATGCACCAATGAATGCATTAAGTATTTATACTTTACATGCATTCACACAAGTTCCCAATTCACAAACATTCATAACTAACATAATACTCTTGATCTTTAAATCACATTAGCATTCATAAATAAACTTCATTCCTTTAACAACTTATAATTTCCAAAATTAGATACTTTGTTATCTAATAACAACTTCCTTAAGTTATTACTTCAATTAAAAAAATCCAAATCTTATTCAACCTTTAATTAAACTATTACACATCAAACTGTTCCATATTTAAGCTCAATTAAGTCCATTTAAACCATTATTAAATTCCTTAACATTATACAGTCCAACAATTGTCTAAAACCAACATTTCTACTTCCTAAGTACTTCCCATGATCGTGGGAATAAGCCTTATAAATTTCACGATCGGTTATAACCTCCAATTTATTTCCAAAATATGACATCTTTATTTCCATTCGAGACATCTTCACCAAAGTCCATCAATTTCACTTCAATTCTACCTTATTCACGCTTCAGTACCTCATCAAATTCATGTACAAAGCAATTCAAAAATCATTCATAAGGTAGCTCACAATCCATGATCTTTCATGCATAAAAATCCAAAGCAAAAGCTAACAATAAGTAACATATTCCAAACCTCAATTCATTACATATTCTATCCATTTCAAACATCACATAATTCATAGCACAACATGCTATCAAGTTTAGAATTCCCTTACCTTCTTAACTTCAAAGAACATCTCTAAAGAATCAAGCCAACTAGACTTCCAAGCAATCATACACAACTATTAGACCAAGGTGCAAATTTCAGCACTAGCAAAACAATAACACAGAAAATAACAAGACTTACTTCTTGATGCAGTAACTTACAAAGATTCCAAGTGAAGTTGATCCAAAATTAAGCAAAATTCCAGAAGTTGAGAGGAAGTAAGAGTTTTGGTAGTGAATGAGCACAGACAAGGAAGATTTACAGCAGAAACTAGCCAATGCTTGGTCATGTCATGTGTAAGATGACTCATCTTGCTATAAAGACACTTGTTACATAAGGACACAAGCCAAATGTCCTCTCCCTAGCTAAAACACATGTTCTTCTATGACGCTGCCAAATGTCACAATTTAATTAGGCCACTTGTCACTCAACCAATATTTCCAAATGTCAATGCATCAACTATGCCAATTGCCACTAACTTATAGGCTTAGTCATTTCAATTTTCGTATACCAACTTATCTTGTCACTTGACAATTTTCCTAGTCCAAATGTATATTTTAATACCTCAATTCTATAATGATATCAATTAATTCCAAATCACTAAGTATGATCTATTAAACCAAAATTCTGTAATTCTCAATCATCTCACAATTTTTAACAGCTATCATACATATACTTTCATAAACATGTAACATTCCAACTAATGTACAATTTGGGCCCCCATAATTCTCTCCCTCTTAAAAGAACTTTGGCCTTGAAATTCATACTTGATCAAAATAGTTAAGGATACTAAGCCCTCATGGTCTCTTTTGGTTCCTATATATGATGCTTCCTTGAGTCCATAGTATTGCTAGAGTACTTTCACCAAAGATATTTGTTTGTTTCAGAGTTGTCAGATTTCTCTAGCTATGATAGATACAGGTGATTGAGCCAAATTTATACTATAAATTGGCCCTGTTTTCTTAAGTAATTATGTACTTGTTGACTCCTAATTCATGATTTTTGTGCTTAAGTTGGGTCCTCGTATTGAGCTTTTATAATTTGCACATTGCC